>JAZEWU010000001.1:22992248-23021992 GCA_036362915.1 Geotria australis | reverse complement strand
CCATTTAGTAACTGGGATGCAACGGTCAGTTAAATGGACCAAGGTAGGCTCTTGATAATTCTTTAAACTAGCATAAAGAAGGGTTCCGGCATAAGGAAAACAATTTTTTTCCTTTCCATCACTGTGTTAGTTCACTGCTGGATGAAGGCTGTGTCAGAATCCATGGTGCTTTGGTGGAGATTGGTGAAGTCGCCACTAATGATAGCCATGGCTTGGAATAGAAACTCCACAACATCTAAAATTTCACAGTATAGGAGTACAGTTTACTATAGTTCAATATTTCATTTAAATTATAACCAGGTAAAGAGCCTATTGAGACCACAAGTGTCTTTTTAAAGGAATACATTAGCTTAATTAGTGGGATACATTTCAAATGTGTGTTTTTATGTGTTCAATCAATCTTTCAAGGCATTGTAACTGGAATTTCCAGCATTTATATCTAGCAATCAAGCTAATTGGATACCCAGTAATAGAGTGCAGCCTGCTCACCATGTGTATGCCCTGTGGGTCCGTTGCTCAAATACCCCAACTCGTGAATTAATGTCACTTTCCCTTCCATATGAACACGTTCTTTCGTTGGAACCCACCTGGAATTGTCCATGCTCAGCACCAAGGAACAAGAAGGGCTTCACAATTATGTGCACATGTGGAGTCTTTTAAAACTGGAGCATGGCTATGAAATGTACAGTAAATCACTGGGACAAGTCGGGCAGCACATAAAATCCTAAGCTGGCACGCCTTTGTTCCACCCGTAAACGTAAAAAATCATTCCAGTTGCACATGCTGAAACCCGTGGCCACATCTGCCCTAACACCTCTATATCATTTGGATGCTTGTGTCCATACAACCAACACTGATGAGTGTTTTCAGTGGGCATTTACGAGTGAAATGCATATACCATATGGATGCAATGTTTAGTCCCTGTAGTTGGCTTAATGGATATGAAAATGCAATGAGTTAAATGCCTTGGGAAATAAAACATGCATCATTGTTTGTAAATAAGAATGTGGCGTTCATCTTGCATGAAAAATGATCTTTCACTCAACATCTTTGTAATAACCGTATTTAAATAAAATCATGAACCATAATAATTCTGAAACCTGATTCAATCCCTTATGCTAAACCGAGTTTGTATTCAGCACCAAAAGTAGAAGGAGTCTCCGCCAAATCTTCAATTAATCTTAATTCCTGATCTTCTTTTTTGCGATTCTTCGAAGCACGATGGTCAGCTTCTGGACATCGTTGTCTTTCAGCTCGGCCTCGATGTAACAATGAGGCTTTATTGAAGAGATGTCAATGCAGCGATGGGCTCGGGGAATTAAAACAAAACAAGTGCAAATAACGTATAGATGCATGAACAAAATCGTTTGATTATACAGCTCATTTAACATACTTTTTCAAATATCTTACAAGGATGGCCTTCAAGTTATCGGCAATACAGTTCACGGTTAACCAAACCGTTGGCTAAATGGCCGATGTTTATTTTGCAAGTTCCCTCCCCTGCAGGTGGCAGTATAGACCGACATATATGAGTCATGACACAAAGTAACGGTCGACTTGCGTGAGAGTTTCCTTCATCAGTGACTCACAGGCACGAGTGCCAAAAACGACCCAACGGCACACACGTGGGATACGTTAGGACCGCATGCCAGAGGATTAATGAAATCCTGCTGTCCGTTTTGAGGTCTTCTTGCAAACAGCAAGTGGTTGCTGTATTTTAGATACAGAGCACTGTAAATGAGTGTAGTTAACAGGATTACAGCCTTTTGCTTTGTTTTTTAGTGATTAAGTTATTACTTATTGTGAAATAGATATCCAGGATGCTATTGTACGCTTATGTGCCTTCCAGAGCTTGCAAGCTCTGAGTATTTTCTACTGTAATAATAAACATATATCTAAACATTTATCTAACGTGAATATGTTGATGCTTAATACAAACAGCACTGCCCGTGCATTTGTGCCAGATACACGTCCCTGGTGGAGGGTAGGTTTGGAGGAGGTGTGATGCCATCACGCAAATCAACATGGTGACATCACGTGCATGCAAGATAGCCAGCCAGCAAAACTTTTTTTCCTAATACGCAGTAGTATGGTTCGAAATAAATACAACATAGTAGTAGCGTGTTACTGAAATGCGACAGTGTTAAATGCGACCATTTCTAGAAGTTGTTCATTCTGCTTTGGTACTCCTTTTTATATTCTCTAGTCTGTAACAATCCAGTTAATACATAATTTTTATGAACATGCAGTGAACCATTGTTGTGGTCTCAATAAACCAAGACATATCAATTAAACTAAATTGAGGGTACATTCTAAGCAAGAAAGACCTGGGGTTAAGAACAGGAGATACTGATTTAATTTGACTTTTTTGGACGTGGCTGAAAAATACCTTATTTGAAATATAAAATGTCATATTTACTGTGTGTGGGTTACAGATATGCCACCATGTGGAAGGGTTGCCTAACATTGTACACAGGCCGTGGAGGAGACTTGCAGAAGATTGGAGAGTAAGTAGCATGTCTTTGCATAGCATATGTAAGCAGTTGTAAACACCATATTTTGCAAAATATTCTAATGGATTTACTAGCATGATTAAATATGCATGCTAATTATTAATGATGAAAGTGAGTAATGTTGATTTTCCTTGTGTGTCTCGAGCATATTAATTGTCTCTGGTGTGTATCTCATGATGGCCAGATTCTGCATGGCATTCTCAGAGGTTCCAAACTTTAGTGAACCAAACCCTGATTTCATGAACCAGGGTAAAACGGTAAGGCAGCCACTTCTTATATATTTT
Source organism: Geotria australis (assembly GCA_036362915.1). Classification (NCBI taxonomy): domain Eukaryota; kingdom Metazoa; phylum Chordata; class Hyperoartia; order Petromyzontiformes; family Geotriidae; genus Geotria; species Geotria australis. Next base: position 23,019,195 of record JAZEWU010000001.1, on the reverse strand, counting down.
AATAAAAACAGCCAGTGATTCATAATGAACACCACTAATAATGTTTTTTTCCCATGTTGTCAGGGAGATTCCAGGAGCAACTCTCCCACTGGTCAGCTTGTGGCTGGACAAGCAAACACGGCAGGTGTGTGTGCACCCAGTGAGTGGCTGTCAAACAGCTCAGCATATCTGTGACAGTGGCAGTGCTTAGAGTGGCAGACGATTGACCTCAATTGTTTCAGGCCACGTGATTGTGTTTCCAGCAGCAATGCTGGTCGTGTTTTTCCTCAGTAAAATGTTGGCTGTGCATTTTTATTCAGATGTTCTATAATTGTATTCCACATAACCCAGGAAATACATTTGAACAAGCTGTTAACCATCAAAACATAAATTGGTCTAGTCTGTAGACCTCAAATATATATTTATCATCTTGATGTTTTGTGAAAATGGTTAAACAATTGTACTTTTTCTAGGAATGGCATGTTACAAATCAATAGAAATTGATGTTTTGAGCATGAGCAGACGGACTGCAATGTAAATGTGAAGATGGTTGACTTGCTCATGAGTGTTGAGATTTGTCATATCCCAGTGCCGCATAGAAAAAAAACATCTGTACAAGTGCAAGTAGGCTCAACCCTATTTAGCAGAATTAAGTTTATTTTAACAAGGTGCGGAAATTAAACAAAAATCCATCCACATTTACACAGAATCTGTTCACTCCAAAACCAACACAATTGTATCCTGTGTATAGTAAAGCTTCATAAAATTGCAAGCTTATGATATTACAAATAGTTATGAAAAAAAGTACCTGTATGGAAAATTGTTTACTTTAAATAAATCTGCCTTAGGAAATGTGTATGCTGTTTGCTGCCCGAGCTTGATTTTGGAATTTGGTTAGTGCAGTTCAAATTCACACTCAAAGGGCCATTCAGACATGCAGTGAATGCTTCCTTGTTTGATGTCACGTATGTAATTAGTGGTGACTGCATTACACTCTGAATAACCTGATCTGTGTCTTGTAGAAGAGTACCGTTAAAAATATTAATGTTACAGGTTTTGGTATCAGCTTCCACATCCGTTAACATTGCTTGATAAATTTAGAACACTGTGATGTATTTCATTGCTTTACCAGCCTCTGTAGAATTACTTTTAAATAGAGTTCTAACATGGCAGGTTGAATTTCCAGACTCGTTTCTATTTCCAAGATAAAAATTAAAATTTTAGTTAAAGGGAGAAACACGCCGTGTAATGTATGATAGGTTAATTACTAATGAACTGCTCCAGGCAGATATGTAGTAGATACTTTTAATCATAGCTTTACATGTTGGATGAATGCACTTCCCCTGGTGATATCTTAATGGAAATGTGTGCTGTTGCTTTGCCAGGCAATGGTTCACAAGTAATGCCAGTTCTGGGTCCTGGAGCGCCACCCCCAGGCTATAGCTCCACCATGCAGCCGCCTGCTCTCCCCGCACACACTGCGGGGGGGCGGGGAAACGGCAGGGGTGGGTTGTTGGCTCCACCCGGTGCCGTGGGGTTGCCGGTCCTGCCGGGACCTGGATTGAGCAACGGCCGTGACCCCCGCCGTGGCAGCAAGAGATGAAGGCTCCTGCGTGGGCCTGCTGGCAGTGGGACGCGCACAGCCAGTGTACACACACCTGCACACCACTGCTGATGTTTGCACAAAAGTGAACTCAGGCCTACACAATTTAAAGTAGAAAACCGTACAAAAGCTAGGGATGCAAAACACTTGCACGCAATGATATACTTTTACCCAAAAGGTAGTACAGTATACTGTAACTCTCTTGCAAGTTTGTTTTCTTCGCAAGCAGAGCTTTTCAATTGAACGTTTTACGAGACGCATTCCTTCGCGTGGTCAAGAAGTCGCAAATAATAATGATCTTTCACCTTTGTGTTAAGTTCATCTTAAATCATGGTGTACATGTTAAGCACATTCATGGGCTTATTTATTTTCTAGCACACCCTGTTCTAAAGTCACATTTCCACCAGATATAAATAATATAACGATAACAAGCTTTCTTTTTTTGCAAAAAATATATATCTGTGGCTCATAACATTTAGATTAGGCAATTTAAAAATATGATACGTTCTGCAGTATGATGTGAACTGACATTAAGGTCATAAGCAAGGCAGTGCATTAATTTTATACAAGCACACACTCGGAGCAAGCAATGCAACAATACTACTTATGACAAGGGGTCACAACACGTGAGCTACTGAGGGTATGTTTTTCAAGTACAGTACAATTACACTCGAATGAGTATTGGAAATGATTATCTGTACAACTGATGAATTAAAGTGATTTGCATATTAATGTATGAATGTTGCCAGATTGAGGCCTTGGACACTGAAAGGATGGCACATGCTGCATTTCCGTTACACATCACAAATGCACTGCAAGAAAGTCCCTCGATGATTTGTGCTTTAAGCACATTAATATACTTGAATGCTGCAGTAAATACTGCTCTGGAGCAAGGTACATATTTTTTTACATTTTTATTTCCACTGCCATTCACTTGGAGTTTATCTGCTGCTTGCCAAATGCCAAATCATGTGAAATAGCCCACTACATCAGCTGAACTTCCAATGCGTTCGGTGATGGAGCTGCACTGCTTGTTTGTGAGTTGTTGCTTCTGGGCCTTGTACCACACGTGCCCTGTGCACCAACAGCCCCTCTGTACAGAACCGTACTCTAAGTTCTGCTATTTTTAAACTGGTTTAGTGAAATTGATTGTAATGATGGTGAATTAACTTGATATTGTACATTATTTGAATACATTTGGCTTTTATTAAGGCATATCTTTTTTATTGATATATTGGTGAATTTTATTGTTTTGAAGAATTATTTGCTGCTGGTTTATGTTTTCAAAAGGTGACTGCATCATAGGTAGCAGTGCTTACATGCTGAATGCATACATATTGTGCGAGTGAATGGGTATAGTGACAAAATACTGCTGAATTCCACTTGCAACGGTTACAGGTCGTTCCATTGCAGTGTTGAAGTATATCTGCAACAACAGCATACAACAAATACGCATTAACGCAACATTTGAGTTGGTCAATAGTTTTTACTAACTGGCTTCGATAACTTGATACGTATAAAATACCATAATTATCCACGAGAAAATTGCCATTAGTTACTGATGAATATTATAGACATAAATGGGCAAATTGTCAATGTGGTTCCTGACCTGATGGTTAGATTGAGACATTGTGCCCTTGCCCAGGAGAGGTGGGTGATGCGCATCGGGATACTGAGATGAAACGGTGAGCAAAATCTGAGATGCATAATGCATTTGCACACTTGCCATGTTATGCTTGGCGAAGCATGCCCACCAACCTCATGGGATGGTCATTGGGTAGTCCCAAACCTGTGTTATACATCCTAACATTGCCTGGAGTAGAGATGCACGCCTTATTTCAGGGTTGCAAAGACCTATTTTTAGTTGCCTTTAGAAAAAAAATCAACTCCTGAGTAATCCAGAGGGCAACCTCAAAATAGTACTGCACAGTTAAAATGTGAGTTTCGTTTGTGCATGTGTATCAGTCACCATATGGCCGTCAAAAATCACAACTTCATGCCCGAGTGCAAAGTGATTTGTTGATAGTGCACTATGGACAATGTGTTTATAATTCCAAAACGTAACACACGGCAATATCCAGGGCCACATAAAAAGTGAAATGGTTTTCTTGAAAATAAAATTTAAATTTACTTTAATGCTAGTTGTCTTATATAAGTTGGCTACGAATCCCGTAGTGTTGTAATACTGCCTTGCCAGTGGTGCGTACTCGAATTTACGAAAATGTTCGGTACTATAATAACACAAAAGGATAGATATAGGTAAGGGTTTGCACGATGATCCTTTTCATAGGAGTTAGGAATTTATAGAAAATTGGTGAATATACTTTTAGTTGTAAAATCAACTGTCATGAAACGTTAATGTTTAGTCCGTAACTTTTTTAGACAAGCAAGCACAGCTGCTACCACTGGGAAGTATGGAGAAATTATGTTGAGGGAATACAGAGCCTCAGCCCAACTAATTATGGTTTCTATATCATGTAAAAAAAGACGAACAGTCAAATCAAATATACACAATTTTCGAATGAGGTACGTCACGTTTTAAAAAATTTGGACTGAAATTTTATTTGGAATGATCCATTTTGGGCAACCGAAAATGGCAGGTGGTGTCTAACCTGGCCCTTATGCTCCCAGACAATGTCACAACTCGCGCTGCAAATGGTGACGCTCATAGAAGTGGGCGTCAAATGCGTCTGGGCTCTGGGCTGGTTGCCCATGAGCTGGTAGGTTCATCAATGTTTTGCGGTCATTAAAGTAATGGCTGTTGAAAGGCTACGTACTGTTTACATTGTGAAAATTACTTGATTAATGTATAGGGGCAATGACTCAAAACAATTCCTGAGTGCATTCACATTCATTGTGTGAGGCAAGTCTCATTTATGCGTCACAGTTATAATTACTATAGTGAATGCCTTAGTTTGGCGGGACCTTCATGCAAATAGATGCACGGCCACTCCTCCAATGGAGTGGAGCTGCGATTCTGCGCTGTTAGGCAAGTGCATATGCCATGCAATGGGAGTGCTAAAGAACTTGCATGAGAACGCCCATTCTATTGCTTCACGCCTCTCCCCGCGCATCACCCATTGCTTAGTCCCCACAACCTGCTTGTGAATAAAGGACATTTTGTTTAAATTATAAGTAATTTGAGCTTGTGTATGCGCATGACGCTATGTTCTTAAAAGCAGTGCCCGGCAGATGTTGACAAGTCGTGGTGATGTTGATCTAACGGGCTAGGATATGCCGAGAGGGTGGCTGATCCCCGGCATGATGCTTGTTGGCAGTAGGGTGTTTTGTAGTGTCCCCGGGTTCTTCCTGATGGCAACAAAAGTCCTTGTTCCGTCCTTGCCCCAATGTCGCTGAAGTAGTTTTGGGAATGTGGGTGGGGAGCAGCGTTAACAAATGGATGGTCTGGTTTGTGAATGAATGGTGCCTTCAGCATAATTAAGGGTCATGCCGCGTTAAAGCAGTGCCACATGTGAGACTAGACACCGTCTTGCACAATACATTATGGTTATTGTTGCGTCTGACTGGAATGTAAGTGAATTTACTTGTACGTGTTAAATTAGCCCGGCTGCATTTGTTAATGTACTTGAAGATTATTTTGAATGCACCGACTTTGCATCTTTGTGATTGCAACAACACAAGCTGCGTGCTGTTTTGATTTGTAGCATTCCTGGCGGGTGGGTTCGGCGTGTGAACTCGGATGCTGCTGTGTTGGAATTCTGCGTGGGTGGGAGAGGGATGTTGTGGCAGAGAATTGAAAACTTGAGCTGAGCACCCCAGTCTCCCAACAATCAGAAGCCCAGCGTTCATCTCGTTTCACCCTGAGCCGATTATCAGAGGTGAAAATGCAACTGCAGTGGTTGAACTATGTGATATGTTTCGATGTGGTTCTGGATCACCCCATTGGAAATACAGCGCCTCACAGTTACCGAGAAGCTTGTTCATAAAACGATATTGTGGCATGGTGTATTATTCGGCTGAGGCCTAGTAAATTTACAGACTGCGACAGTAAACTGTCATTATTGCTGGCAATACTTAATCCTTTTTTCTAATACGTGTGAATTGAATTTAAATGTATCGTTTCAGGAGTGATCCCCCTTCCAGTGAACTGAATTCTCACCATTTACCCAAGGGATGTATGAGCTCCCTGGTGCTGTTTCTCTTCTGCCTGTGCCTCAGAGACCATTTCAAGTCCTTCCAACTTCCCATTACGCACTTATTGGCGTGTGTCGCGCTTCTCTCCTTTGTAAGTGGGACAGCTCAGGACCCCCGCTTGTTGCCTCTATCAGAAAATCTTGGCACAGTTTCTCACCGACCTTGGAAAGTTGGTTGGTTATGCATTGTTTATTTGTGTTGCCATTGTATTTTTCCCCGAGCTTTGTAAGAAAGTTCCAAATTATCACATATCCTACAAACTTGTTTACATATGGTACACCAAAAGGGACCATTTTAAACATGGAAAATGTACTGAGAGAGTGTGTAAAATTAAAAGTGTAATTTTCCGTGCTCTTGCCCAACTGTGGTTTTTAACCTTGCGCTCTTAAGTTTAACATGAAGGCTTTGGCAGCTGATGTTATACATAATACAGTGCTTTTGGGTTGAGCCACGTAAAAGTGCTCTTACTGGCGATGTGGTGCAATGCACTGATCGGACCACTGCACCCAACTGGTGATAAGGCATCTACAGAGAACAGTGGAACTTGGTGATAACGTTGAGAGCTTTTGCTCCTGCTGAAGATGCGACACTTGTGTTGCCTAGTGAGTGGCTAAACGCACAGTGCCATACCTGTAGTGGTGGTTAGAACTATATAATAATAGCATAAATTGAAAATTATCCGGTTTAGTGTCGAACATAACAGACCAATTATATTGTTACGTGATAAACTATTAACTTTGTTGAATTAAAGTATAATGGTTAATAATTGTACATTAAAACTCATGAAACTGTTGAAAAATGAAAAGACTGTAACTGTTGAATACATTGTGGGAAATGTTGATAATGTAGTAGAAGTAACTTACATTTAACAGATGGGATGATTCTGTGACTATATGTACTGTACATTCATTGAATGATGTTGAAGCATCGTATTCGGATTGAGCAGAATATATTTGAATACGTTGTCCTGTATAGAAATACTGATGTTGAAACACAACCCTTAATAATAATTGCTGAATATAACCCCACTCAAGTTTGCAATGTATGGTTATCTCCTCATGGCTATTGGTCCTTGTAGAGAATATGACTGTGATAACTGTGTACCAAATGCATTGGTTATCCTTGGCATAATGCATTTCATGCATTTATAGCTATTTGGATCTTTCCACTAAATATGAACTAGCGCTCTGCCTTCCAGCACCTCCGTAATCAATCACAGATTTATAAACACTGTAAAAGTTGTGCCCTTTTCAGAAAGCAGCTTCACAAGCGAACCTTATACGGTTTGCAGTTATAAATGCGCTCATTCCATTCAGTTTGAACCATTTATCTAACTGCCATGTGGGTTTTTGAACGTAAAATATCACAGCAAAGGCCAAAATAAATCCAAGGAAAAACGTGCTTTATTTAATTAAACTAAACCTTACATTTTTGTCTCTACTGTGTTTGCAATCAACAAAAGATATGTTTTACAGATTAGTAAAGTAATTACATTTCTCGTCAATTGTGACTTTTAAATAATAATAGCATTTATAGAGGGCCTTTAACCCGAGGGTCACAAAGCGCTGCACAAGGCTGCGGAGAGAACGGCATGTCAGTAACATCAGGACAGATAAACTAAGAGTCAAGCAACCACGATAAACAAATAGCGTCACAAAAAACATTCAACGTGGAAGAGTGATGGGATTTCTGGATTATTTAGATCCTTCTCTAGATAGACAGATATATCCAGTCGCTCAACCTCATGGGACGCGAGCATTTTACAAAACCTGACAACAAACTAATAATTTACAATTTTATGTCAAACCACTGTTGGATGAAGACCTTCTTAGGCCGTGTTAGTCTTGGAGTTGTTTGAAGATGCTTCCTTTTGTTGGTCAGTGCGGATTTGCAATTTATTGACTAGTCTAACATGCATTGATTCATTAAGGTAGATTTTTTGCATGGAATTGTTTAAGAATGGATTATTCTTGGTTTGTACAATTGGAAGGTTATGGGTTCATGTGACCCTTGCAGGTGGTGCATTCACAATGTTAAATCATTTCATAGGTTACTGAAAATTCATCGAGTTGCTGAGGTTGGGAGGGCAGTAAATCATTACAACCACGGTGTTGACTTGAGTTTCAGATATCACTCACCACTGATGTTAGCGGTGGTTGCGATTCAAGCTTATGCAACCACATCAAGAATTTTTTTTCATGACGAAAAAACAATCTGCGAATAAAAAACGAATATTGATTGAAATTTCAAACTAAATGGTTTTAATGGATATCTTATAAAACAGTCCATGCAACTGCTGCATGCGAAGTTCAAACTACAATCGTATTAAACGGTGCGTATGGAACTCATTATGAAATACAGTACTGGCAGTGTTACAAGTAACGAATGCTGACACTTCTGTTCTCTTCTTAATACATGTCCATGCAAGACGGTTTCAATTGTAACCCCCTACAATACTGTACAGTACTGTATAACCATTATTCCAAGTGCCTTTCCACTCTGCTCCATATATGGGGCATAGTTTTTTTTGGCAGTGCCGTTTGGATTGCCGATGTTGGGCAATGCGTTCAGCTTCCCAAGTTGCCGCCGACACAGCCCCATCCACTGTGACGGGTATGAATGGTAGTGTGTGTGTAGGCATGATTTCGTTGCAATTGGTAGAGCTGCACTCGTCTCCTGGTTAGGCTACTGAGTGACTTGTGTCGAGCCACTACACACGCAATGGTAGTGCCTTCAAGTGAGATGTGAGGCATTTGTGAATGGAGCTGAATGGAGGCGGGTGGGGGGGGGTTAGCACCTTATGTCTATGAGCTGAGTTTGGTTCTAGCTTATGGCTAACGTGGGTGGCAAGTGATGTCTAAACTGGTTCTACGCCCATCCCTTCAACCATTAATTAGAGAACATTTAGGTTAGGGAATTACTCTCAAGAGCTTAAGAAAAAGTGGGCTTGGGCAGCACACATCATGGCTAAAAGATATGATGGGTAATGGTCATATATAATACGTATCAACCAAGGAATAAAACTCATCCCAAAAGGACACTCACCGAGGAGATGGAGCATGAGGATACACATCATGATGCATTTAGAGTAAAGGACAAAGTGTCTCAAGCTTTACGAAAGGCACTGGCGAGTGCTGTGATTAGAAGGCTGGCGGTAAGGGCAGCAAAGGAGGGGCTGGCGGTGCACACCGACCGCGCTAGCCACGGGTGCTTCGTTTACGGGGAGTGTGGTATTGCTAGGCAAACAGAGTGCATTTTTTGTACAGGAAAGACTCCAGTGAAAACAGACTTTCCATTTGGCCACCGCATCAGACCTGCTCTGGGCCAGGAACATTGAGCTTGAATGTCCAATAATGGTGCTGGTAAATGAAGGGATGGAAATTTAAAAGGTCCCTGGAGAGCCTCTTAAACGGCTGTTCGCTGTGGCACTCAGCACATTAGTTATATATTTATTTTTAAAAGTGAATTGTATAAAAACATTGCATTCATAATATGCGTTATGATATTGATTGTACGGATTGTATTCTGTTTTAAGCTAGCTCAATTAAAAGTTGTCATGTTCATGACGCATGTTGACGTTATGCATTAACGGTAACACCCAACATGTTGTAGAATGTTACAAACAATATTTAATACTTGCACTTTTTGACTTTTAAACTTATTTTTTTACTGAAGGTCATTGCAATTTCATATCTGCTGCCCTACAAACAATTGAATTTCATTTCGTATAATTGAATTGTGTTGTCTCTTGGGTGAAATTCAATTGAAACCAGTTTTTGCTGCATTCTGACACATGAAGTGAGCCATTCCTCTTCGACGTTGTTTCCTCAGTGCGATAGATCCCCTGAGTTCTCTGCTTGGGCTTGAGTAGGAGCACCTGATATTAAAGCACACGTTTGAACATTTGCTTTGAAAAAGCAAGAACTCTTTTTACTCTCATGCTTTGATGTCGTTTGTAGCCAGATGCTAAACAGGTATGTTGGAGTACATCAGATAAGCAGAGTGGTGGATGTCTGGGACATGCAGTGAGTTGCAGTTAGGTTCCGTTGGGTTTTCGCCACCATTGTTCTATGAAATATAGATTGATGTCATGGGTTTTCATTTCGTACATAGCATTCAGCCGGGGCTTTTAAATAGCAGAAACTTCATTGTAAAGCTACTTTTTTGGAGCTTCTGAGATTTGAGCTCTTGATGTGGGCAGTTGCAAATGCTCCCTTCAATAAAAATTTCCAGGACGCATTTGATTTTCCGGCACACAGTGTTTCGAGTGAGCTGTGTATGGAAATATAAACATGACTTAATGTTCCTCGGGGCTGTTCACACACGCACACAGGCATACGCATGCACGAATGAGAAAATGCACATGTGCACACATACTATACTGCGATATTCCTGTATTGATGGAAAAGTGTGCACCTGTTAATCACCTTCTTCTTCTTTGCGATTCTTCGAAGCACGATGGCTAGCTTCTGGACATCGTCGTCTTTCAGCTTGGCTTCGAAGTGTTTGGTAGAATTCGCAGGCAATACCAAGTACTACCTGACAGGGATCGCGACGTGAACGCTTCTACCTTAATCACCTTACAGGTCCTCACTCACTGTGAGTAATCATAGTGTCCACTCAGTCTAAACGAGCGAGCGTGAGCATGTTTCATTTTCCTCCCTGCCGATTAATTTGTTTAGCAGAGATGATTAATGGTGGGAATTTTTTTACCAGACAGATTTATTTTTGGGTCTAAAATAGCTTTATTTTTTAATGGCTTTTATGAACGTAAAGGCTATTCATTTACATGTGATGTATGTATGTTATATATCCAGTACATATACATCTAAATATTCACGTTTAAGACTCGTGGTCTGATTCTTGTAGAATATGGTTTCACAGCTTCACGGAATATCCATCAGTAGATGGAAATTCTGCAAAAGTGCTTGCACCAAATTCATGCAGCAGGCTTTTGACTTGGTTTGCAATGTGGAATGGGTAGCACTCAATTCCACATAATCCCCAAGCCAACCAATCGTTGGGGGAGTGCCAGAGAATGATGACCTTGCATGCTTACATCAGAACGCTCTACTGGCCGACACATGCTAATTTGGATTTAACACATGATAATTTGGATTTAACCCCGCACAAGTCGTAAAAACAACGTTTTAATGAGAATAATCAGCAGCATCAAAAATACGCTATGAAACGTTTATGGAAATGTGACGAAACTGTGGAATGGAGGCAACAAACACGCACGTGAATTATAGCGGAATTTTGTCTCAGTGCTCTCACACAAGCCATAGCTCCAAGGCGTGATGAACGTGATTCCTTTTGGTGGCGGCGAAGTTTCCACCAACAGCTTAAACTTTCACCATCGTTGGCTCCACCCTAACACATCCCACTTTGGCCATTCTACAATTTCCGAGTGAGTAGCCATGGAATAGCTTCATTTTTGTGTGGAATTTGCCCCACGTCAATTGCAAAATTCGGAATTGTATGCAAAAACAGCCGTTCTGCCAAAACGTGGCACAATAATGGCCAAAAACTCAACATGAATTAGGCCTTAGACCTCTCAGCAACGTTACATTCTATGGCCGTTTAAACAAAAAATATCTACAATAGCTACGCTGTTTTTTAAAGTAAATTATTTTGTACAGCTTCTTGTTTCAATCATATTTTATTTACTGTTCTTCAGTGGGAATTGGGCCTCTCCGTATGCACAGCCACTTATGATCCCCCTGCATTGCCAACATGCATAATGAATGGAACACGAAAACTTTTGAGGCAAGACAACAAATACAAATGCATTCTCTTCCGCAAGGGGATTTGTTTGGCACATTGCTCTCATGCTGATTTTATCTCTATAGATAGAAATGTGTTATGTATCTGTGCTTGTGAGAATCGATAAATGGGGAGTCCTTCCATGTTCATGCTGAATTCGTAAACGTGGCCAAAGGAACATTGAAAATTTAGATAATAGTAATATAAACCGTGTAATACTATCTTCAGCGCGTTTAGAGTTAAACTTTAAACAGATTGTTATTGAAATCATCGATTGAAATGTGCTGCTTTGCACAGAATGCCAAACATAGTTCGCTTTTCACCACTTGACATAAAACCACATTATTGGCATGGAAGCCAGGACAAGAGTCGCCAATTTGATTAATGCTCTATGAACTTTATTAAGTCTGGGAAAAGGCTCTGTGGATATCGCGTACAGCATGGTGCACGTTCCGCTTCTCTTTGGGTTTCAAACTGATAAAGAGGGGTTAACTTGCATCTGCACGTCACATTTGAGAAGGGACTCCCGTTTGTCACCTTCGTGTGGTGAATTCCAGTCCCTTCACACGTTCCTGCTGTGGGATTGGCACCCCCTGCCTATGGGTGCCGTTGCCCCTGCTGGAGAATTCTACAAAGGTCAGCATTTTATACATGTGCTGTTTATTCAATCAGATTTATCTCTCATTTGCAGTTTTTAGGGTCACACGAGCCAGTGACCTCATTTACAGCCAAGTTGGCTGGTGCTTGACCTTACATTGTTTAGCAAAGGTCATGTTTGCTTTCAAAAATGTATAGCATGCATGTACATTATTGGACAGCTACGATGAGATTTGAATGTTAAATTAATTTACCTAAAACGTGTTTACATGTTTTTTTTACCATTTACATTCGTCACACAAAAAGGGAGTAAAGTTTACAGACGTCACCTTGTCCGCTTAGGAAACCTTTCCCTCCTGTTTAGAGAGCCTTGTTTCCGTACTGTCCTTTTTATGAGCTGCACTTAAGCGGTCACTATGGTGTTCTTGTTTTCAAGGCCATGTGCTCAGACGAAGGCAGTGTTTCACATGGCTCCGTTATCAACAATACAAATTGTCACGTACAAGATGTAGCCAAAAATATAAATCCGTTGCTTGCAAGGACCAAGAGAACATTAGTTCATTCAGCTGTCTTGGGCACATTTTCATACCTTATTCACAATGGCGCCTTGTGCACTTTTCACGAGCCTGCAAAACTTTGTGTTAGGAGAATAAGCTTGGCAAACAAATTCCAGACACTGCCATGTTGATTTGTTTACGGGGCCACTTGTGTTTGATGTATGCCAGATAAACGTAGGAGCCTTATGTGGAATGTATTGTGTTAAAGATGCAGCACTGGAATTACATTCTTTCAAATGTGATATATGAGTTCTTTAAGCCAGATACCCTCTATAGGGGCTGTAAAAAGCGTCCTCTAGTGGAGACCTTTTTACCAGTGGCATGAGCGAGCATCTGGATTTTTTAGGTTGTGGTATGATTTTCACATGAACCAACGTGCATCATGAACCGGCTTAATGAACGGGTGTTGTGGGTGTGGTCAATAATGGTACAATCGTGGGCTCTATCCATGGGAGGCGAATGCTGTGGCACCACGTTATCTGTGCACAAGCCAGGCCAGCATCTAAAATCATGACGGTTGACCTGCATATGTACATTGCAGGAGATACAATGAATTGCCACTTGTGCACAGAAACGTTATAATTTTACAGACTTATTTGTCTTAAAAAAATCAATATCAAATCTGTGTCTTCTCATTTAACTCTTCGATTTAACAAAGAGCAAATGCTTTCAGCTAGCCGTTAGAATTGTCAATTTTTGGATACAAGTCTGGTGTATTCATGTCATATGAAATATGTTGACGGAGTCAAAATCTAATGATCAGCTCAGACATACAGTGTTAAGAGCTGATGTCCCGTGGGGCCTCGCGGCGAGGGCGTGTAGTTGTGTACCCGCCCGAGGCAGCACTCAGAAGCACAATGTGGCGATGACAGGTGTCCCCGTCCACTTGCGTGCCACGCTTGTGACCACCAGTGAACATGCTCGTCCTCCGACGGCTGTGCACCCTATTTTTAAAGTCTGGAATGCAATGCAAGTGAGCTTTGCCATTTACTGTAGCCAAAACACACTGTGCTCCTCGGTTCGTGCAGGGTTTTAAGAGGAGCAGGAGAGATGGTAGAGAGAGGGCCCGGGGAGCAGGGTGGGGTCTCAGGGACGGGACTGGAGCCGTTAGGGGACACCGCTCGACGCCAGAACAGATTTAAAACTATAAATGGAGTTGATTATATTTTTTGGTGATTCATGTTCGTGGAATGAAGTACAGTCTCTCTTTGGCCAGCCTCTTGGATTACTCCGAGTTTTGTTTCCTGATGGAGAACGTAAGAAAATTACATTCCACGATGCAGCATGTTTAACTGCGAGTGTTTTCTGAATCGATGGATACACAAGCCCTATGGAAACAGGCACATCCCTCACCACAGTACTGTAAAGTGTTCATTTGACTTTACCCCCTCCAGTCCTTTAGGGGCACGATTGTTTTGCTGACCTTGTGAACATTGGGACTCCCATTATTAGTTTGCTGACTTACACAGAATGGAAACTCTGTGCTATAGTCTCGTCAGAATGTTACATTATATATATGGATGGACGCTTGCAAGGCAGGGTCTAGGGGGCTAAGTGCCGGAACTGGGTGGGGTGATGCGGTGGGAGGGAGATGGCGGTCAATGCTGCTGCTGAAATTGGTTTTCATAGATCTTCATGCTCAGCGGCCTCAGGTACCGATTGAAAATACAGATAAATGTGTCAAGAGCGGCTCTTATGTTGAGATTTATGCAAAAAAGACTGCTGACCGGATATTTTAAGTTGTCAAGAATTTTTGGAATAATAATAAGTTATGTTGTGGCCACAATTGATTGTCACTCTTCAAGCTATATTTTTCCAGATTGTCAGGTAGTGAACAATGTGCAGTATTAAGAAGAAAAAAAACATTTTATTTGTGACTGCCATTCCTCTTGTAAAAGCGCTATGGCTTTATCCTTCAATACAGCTCAAGGTCTTTTTTAGAAGTCAGACAAAGGCTTTAAATTAGAACCTTATCACAAGTGATAACATGTGGCTCAGTTAACACACGTGTCATTATTTTAGCCATTTAAAAGAGCACATTCAGACCTTAGACCTCAAGCCTGCATTGCCAACAGTCCGTTGGGCTGTGTGTGGAATGAACAATGAGGCCTTCAAACTGTTGCGCTGTTATTTCTGCATTTAATGTCACAGCTAATAAACCAGCAACAGTAATGAGCAGCCACATGTAAATTCCTAATGCAAAATACGTGCGCCGTCTCGCGTAGAGTTCATCAAGATTTGTAAAAGGGTACTGTAATACTTAGCACATTTTTAGTAAGGGAGTAGAGTATTTTGGATGTTTTTGAGTTTATGGTTGATTTTGTTATGACTCAAATGCTGTAAATCGTCCATGAAGAAAAATATCTGCCGAAACTAAATTGCTTTGCTTGTTAAAGCTTGAAATGCTGTTCTTTTCCCCCCACAAATATTTAACCCTTGTGTATTTCTTATCCATCCATTTTCTAAACCGCTTGGCCTGGTGAGGGTCGCGGTGGCAGCAGTCCAAGGAGAGTGGACCAGACATCCCTTTCCTCAGCAACAGATTCCAGCTCTTCCTGGGGGATTCCCAGGCGTTCCCAGGGCAGCCGAAGGATATAATCCCTCCAGCGTGTCCTTGGTCGGCCTCTAGGTCTCCGCCCAGTGGGCCGTACCTGGTAGACTTCTCGGGGGAGCCTTCCAGGGGGCATCCTTACCAGATGCCCGAACCACCTCAACTAGCTTCTCTCAATCTGAAGGAGCAGCAACCCTACTCTGAGGTTCTCAGAGTAAGCAGTTAAGTGGTTTCTGACAATGAATGAATGTATGCCTTACCTAAGAATTACAATCTCAGTGTTCTGGCCCAGATGCAACATACCGCCAGTTGCATTGATACCGCATATTCTCAGATATTGGAGTGGGGTTTCTGAAACCCTCATTGGAGCAGTGCGGATAGTGATTGGATAGGTGAGCACCATGCATAACAGGTGTTGTAGGCTTGCGGGGTTAAGTCGAGGGCAGCAGAGGGCAGTGTAGCAACGCCACTGCTGATTTTTTATGTTCCCATGTCTATGCTCCCCACCTTCACAATCCCACACTAACCAGCTTGGTAAAGTATGGTCAGATAACCCACACTACTAACACTGATTGTCAAGGCCCTCAACTAACAGTGTACAGACTGCCAAAGGGCTGCACAATACTTGTACACCACGAAATGTAGTTGGCGTTATGGGACACATACTTCCTAGCTGGCCTCCTATAGTGCTGTTAAGGGCTGTTTCAAGATCAGAGTCAATAAACTATTTTGTTAAAGGGAAATTGGGCATGAAGTCATCTTACTTTATCGCAATTTTTGGGCTTTTTGGTAACAGCTCATTAATTAAGGACAATGAAGTATATCTTTAATAGCTGCTTTGGTCAGATGGGGCTACAAGACCGGCCCAACCACCTGTGAATGTTGAGAAGTAGACCATACATACTATGGAGCACTGCCTTGTCTGCGCTCTACTACCCAACCTCTGCAGCTCAAAAGACATTCCAGAGTTCAATAAAAATGCAAAGAACTGTGTAAAGAAATGCGAAACTGTCATATAACCATCACGCTTTGAAGAATAGAAAAGAAGAAGGTCACTGTTCTGATGTGGGTGTTGCTGCTGGGGTTCAATTCGTGTTTACCCTCCGCTGGGTGGATTGTTGCATCGCAGGACTGTGTGGGATGGCGACGGCATGGGGATGCTTTTATCCCGCAATCTATTTAATATTGTTAATTCTGACTAAAATGTAATTTATCAGCGTAATAACAACACAAACGTGACAATGGGATGGCTGAGTGACCCAAGGATCTTCAAATTTTAGACCTGTGATAAAAATAAAGAAAAATACATTTTGGAATATTTTGGTGTGTGAAAGCACCGGCATAAATGGCAAATAATTAGAAAAAGGCCTTGATTTGTTGGAAAAAGACATCGGTTCATGTTTTTTTCTCTCTGTTCATATGCCGAGCATGTATTTATGAGGTGCACTAGAGGTCCACGTGAGTTGTGTAAACGGGTGCGAGAGGAAGCAGAGCTCCATCTATTCCTGTGCCACATGAAACTGGCACTGCGATAGGAACACCTAGGGGACATTCACGAGATAACTATAAATCAATTTCATCGACCTAATATGATTCCCCATGATCAAATGAGCATTGGGAAATCCAGATACTGTATAGCTTTGGCAATTTTGAGCCAGCGGTGGAAATTACACATGTCTATAGACAGGAAACGGGTTTCTTTATAGGACAATCATTGTTGAATTGCCAAGAAATTATATTCATTTTATCGGCTAACGACTAATGATGTAGGGGCAAATTTGACCTCAACCAGGATTTTAAATGGTGTAATTCCAAAGGTGACACAGGTATCTGATAAATGCCACCTGACTCGCTCTGTTTGTGCTAGATGTGTCCATATTATGTACGCTAGTTGGTGGTCAAAGATCCTCCATATAGCCTACACAAGGTGTTGGTGCATGTGCTGTTAGCGAGCACCCATTAAGACGAGAATGGCAGATGAGGGAGTCGTGTTACCAGCACCATGCCTGGCTGCATTTATACCCCTATTGCTGATGTTTACACGTTGCACAAGGTACCCATTTAAGGCTCAGTCGACATAACGGCAGGCCTAAGACCGATTCAGATAATCGTCACCAATGCTAGTCATGGCCAGGAATCGAAACCGAGTCGCAATGTTCAGAGCGCAGTGTGCTAACCACTATGCCACCGCAATAAGGTCAAAGAGATTCACGGCAGCAAATCACATGATTATTAGCTGGCTGTGCCTAATCCCGTGGGTGCTGACGCTTTAAGGCTAATGCAGGTTGCTCTATAAATGATGGTGCCCCACCAATGAAGCCATTCCACCTGTACATTCATTTGTTGCCGTGCCTGTGGCGTGCCACTCGCAGCGCTGTGTCTGTGGAGGGTAAATGGCAAAATCGATTTCCTGCCCGCGATGGCAATGAGAACATCTTTTTAGGAACACGATGTCACGTTGATGACAGATTTCTTGATGACATTGAGCCCCCGACTATTGGCAAAGAAGCCACGAGGCTACTATTTTTGACGGTTTTTCATAGGGCTGAAACGACTGCAGGAGAAAACTGGTAATGAAACAAAATCAGTTTGGCGATGCTCCCTGCATGCATTTGGAAAAAAAACCAAATCCATGTCTGGATTGATTCGAAGAAAAATGAATATGGACGCATACACAAAAAATGGCAGTGCTTGTGTTAATGTCATTTTAAAGATTAAGCTTTATTAGGTTCATCCAATATTCAGTTGCATTTTTGTAGATAACCATGAATACATGTTGATTTGATGCTATGTTTTGACTTGGTAATATAAAGGCAACTAAAATTATATTTGCGCAAGAGATGCTTTAGATAGTAGCATACAAATACTCGTTTTACTGCATTTAGAAAGCTAATGTAATATTTGCTTATTCTCTATCATGCAGAACTACCGTATAAGAGCACCTAGGCACGTATTAAATGAGACATTTGAGTATTATAAGCAACAAAAACTATTCTACCTTAAATTCTAATCTGTATGCAACTGCACATTTTAATACTGGAAAAAAATACTATTTGTTTGGTTTTGTTGTGCTAAATGATACATTATGTTTACCAGTGGCCATATATATTTTTGACTTTCCATTAATGGTGATAATTTATCATTGCAGCACGTAATCAATCCGTTATTAAAACAAAGTGAAGGCAGCGCACTAGCAACATTCATCTTGTAGCCATCTCTCTAATCATTATTTAGCCTTCAATCGCTTCCTTTACTACCACCCAGCTGTTGCAACACAGCCTACACGATACCTCCTCTCTCCATCTGTAAAAAGCAAATCACCTTCCAGCTTGCGCGGTGCTGCACCTTGGTAGACATTCAATCGGTTTGATTAGCAACGTGTTCACTATTACATCACATCACATTTTGGCACTTTGACACAAGTGTATCGGGGCTTGGACTCGTTTTCACGGTGGCTTCCCATTTGCATGAACGTTCACCTTCTAAGACTTCTGCTGCAAAGTGAGGACGGCTGGCTCCTCGTTCTCCCCGAGCCGCACGGTGAAGGACAGCGGCACGGTCTGGCCGGCCTTCCCGTCCGAGTCGAGGGTGATCGCGGCCGACTGCATCACCTCCTCCATGTTGACATCGGAGAGGGAACCGTCGCTCTGCAAGAACTCCACGTTGGCCGCGTCGATCTGGTACTCCTCCATCTCCACCACGTCACCCTCGCGGATCTTCTTCACCGTGAACTTGAAAGGCGGCACCTTGAAGGATGACACGTTGGCACGCGTTGGCTTTTTATGCTCGGGCGCGAATGATTTTCGGATCTTATCACGTCGATCTTGTGGCACGATCTTCATGCCCAGCTTGTTGACCTTCTTCTCTATGCTCTGGCGGGTGAGTGCGCGCTTCATTGTGTCGATACGCTTGTTGGTGCCCTTCTCGGGCGCTCCGGGCGCGCTGGCTGTTCCCTGAGCGTCGCTAACGAAGATCTCCTCCCCGTGTGCGGGAGCTTCCTGGCCCTCTTCCACGTGCCCTTCCGCTCCGCCGGGCTCCTGAGAAGGTGCCGAGTGGCCGGGCCTCAGCGTGAGCGTTTGCCGGATCTTCTCGCGCCTCTCGGGTGACACCAGCTTGTTGACTCGCTTCTCTAGGGTCTGGCGGGAGAAAGCCTTTTTCAGGGTGTCCACACCCTTCTGCCCGCTCTTGCGCAGGCGCGCCGTCTTGCTGCCGGGTGCCTCGATCATCTCTAGGTCTTCATCCTCGGACAGGTCGAGCACCTCCCACGTGGGGCTCACCTCGCCCTCGTGCCCCTCTTGTCCGTCCGCCCCGTCCTCGACTTCCTCGGCCTCCACCCCGGGCGGTGGGCGACGTCGCGCCAGCACCGCGCTCGTAGGAGTGTCGGAGCCCTCCTACAGCAGGCGCCACACATTCCGGGGTGTTACTCAAGAGTTACAAACAAGCCTCTTTAGGGTCTTCTGTACAGATGAAATACAATGACATCGTACGATTGTGCGTTTGGATTATTTTAACATTTAAAAATCATAAGAAAACAAACATACATTGAATACTGCAGTTGCTCAAGCTCCTAAATAGAATCTACGTGAAAACAGCTGTGGATCTGCCCAAATTGAACGCACATTGGCGCCAGAATGTGCTCCTAATTTAGACGTAGCTCGTGGCAACTGCGACCTAAACAAAGATAAACACCAGGTCGTCATGCACGCTGTGGACATGAAATGAGTAAAAGCAAGCACTGTAATTATAATTTGTAACACTGGGTACAGTGTCACCTTTTATGGCAGTTGTGTGCTTAATTCTCTTGATTTATGCATCGGCCACGTGTTTATTTAGAAATGTGTTTTAGGTTTTAGATCAGGAGGATGCTGTATCGAGCCAGTAAAATAGCTTTTGGGCACCGTTGTCCACCGAGATTAGGCAGTATTTACTTCTCTGTCAATGAAAAGAATCCTCCTTGATGAATGATGGCAAGAGCTGTACAGGGTATAATCTGTATAAATGTTACTTGCATTATTTATAAACGACTGAATAGGACTGTATTGACAAAAAACTGCATTCATTCCATGCTAAAAGAAATACTGTGTTTTGCTTTAGGAAAACATAACATTTGTTGATGTAATTTTATGATTAGATGGAACGGTTTACTTTACTTAATGGCTGGGTAGAGATTGGTGATTTGCAACCGTAAGGGAGCCAGATAATAACTGGTGAGAACTAACCATGTAACAAACGGCCATAATTAAACATTCCGTGTTTATTTTCTTAATGATGACGGTGCTGCAGCCGAGGCAGTCAACAATACCGGAGTGTGCCCTACATAGGCCGTCTGCAGATCACCCTAGACTGATCCTAAGCTTTATGCTGGCATAAATCTAAACCCAAATGACCACCATGCTACAAAAAACATTTATTTGCGCAACACACGAATATATCTGCGGCTCATATGGTCACAGAGCGAGCAAAGACACATGTGGACACCGCGCACGAGCGGGGGGGCTTGAAACAACGCGGTGTTTAAGTGACACCGCGCGGTCCCTGTTGCTGCCCTAGCTGGGCCAGCTGCCCACGAGTGGCGCAAGCGAACAGGACACTTTATACGGAGGACGGCTGCACACTGGGGCAGGCGCGTGCCAATGAATTTAGACAGAAGCGCGGCCACGAGTGGCTGGCTAGCTAGTGGTGGCTCACACTGTTGTCGAGCTGGACGGCTGCTCGTGGGAGAACCAAGCAGTGGAGGAGCACATGGCTAACACCGGTAACATGAGGCCCCTTACATGTTTTTTTCTGCTTTAGTGCTATGTAGGGAAACACCACGCATGGTGTATCTTTACGAAGTTGGACCGCTGTGAGCTTTGGTCAGTGTGTGAGGTGTTCCTGTGACAGTGTGTAGCTTGTGCGCGTGCTCGCATGACGAGGGTCCGCTTGGCCTGGCAGGGGCCTGAATCGTAGCTCTGGTTGCTTCATGGCTTGGCATTCGTCGAGCTGTTTGCCCGTTGTAGCCCTCCCAGATGTCAAAGCAGTTTACTCGGTACTTTTCTGATCCCAGCATTTTCCATTTCATGATAGTGCTGTGACTCATAAAGGAAAAGAAAAAATATATAATGGGATTTTCCAGTTGGATTCAGGAAACAGTATACACGGGTCCCTCACAATGACTGTAATTGTTTTCTCAGTGATTTAGTTAGGCTGTGGGGGTATTGTTAATATTAATGTCAGGGGTCGAGGTTGGAGGTGGAGAAAGCGCACCAGGCAAGCACCATGTACGACGCATCATTCATGCTGCGTCGTGCATGGATCAAAGGCTACCTCCTTTGATCCTGCCGTCATGTAAAGGACGCGTGGCTTCTTCCAAGGCATCTGGCCAGCATGGAAGAGTAGGCCAAACATCCCCTCTTTGCCGAAATGTATATTCTCATAGCTCTACATCAAAGCTGTCATTTAGAGTGATTGGAAAACCTCAACGTTCCCCTTTCCTGCTTTGTCAAACACTACACCCCATAGACCATTAAACGCAATAATGGGCTACCTAAAAACACGCCAATTAAAACATTGAGCAATTTCCTCGCGGCAAAACAATGCACACAAACACTTGCAAGGTTCCCCCGACGGTGCAGGGTGCCGGGTGCACACGGCAGGCCCAAGCAGTGGAACACAATGTGTGTCGCCTGGGAGGCAACCTTCCTGCCATTGTAGCAAAATTCCTACAGAGGAAAATGGCAAAACGTGCGCGCTCCTGTGATCCCCATTGCACATGAGGCCACCTGGCCGCTAAAGCCAGCACACAATAGTGTGTGGCCATTTGGGATAATTCAGTTTCCATGTAACGTGATTCCCACACAGTACACAGGGTGTCCTTGCGTGCATAGTGCTTTGCGGGTGTGCGTATATACTGTCTATAAATATATTTGTTGATGGATCTGTTAGAATATATATCACACAATGCCAAAATTGTACTTGAGAGTGAAGGTGCAGCTTTTGTCCCACTAAAAAAGAGACACTGAATTTTACATTAAGAGTAATTACTTCGAGTGGAAGTTAATTGCCTGTGAATTAATGTACTGGTTACAGTAAACACATCTCTTAATATCCCTGTTTACCTCACCCCAATATTTTATATTTTTGTTTGAGTAGTATGCAGGGCCTACCTTATTAAATCAATGAATACGTTCTATGTGTTTATTTCAATGCCAGCCACAAAAGCAGCCGCACACATATGAAAGTTGGATTTCCTGTGAACCATTCACATCTTCATTACATTTACAATTAATATTTTATACTGTAGTTCAAAGGTGAAAGTAAGCCGATATGGTCCTCTATGGTCTAGTACGGTTGTACCGCTTAAAAAGTGGCTGAAGCATTCACCATAGTACAGGTAAGAAGAGGGGTTGCGATACGACGGGAGCAGTAAGAAATGTAAGGTACTTTTACCCCTGCTGTTATCATTTACATGCTTATGATAAAGTTAAGGTCCCTCCTTCTTCAAACCAAAAATAGGGTGACATGTACCCGTAATCGCAGCCCTGGTATCAATTCTACACTCCTATTAGAAGAGTCGGTTTCTCTGTCAGGTGACCACTGTGAACTTCCTAGAGCACGGGGATCGTTTCATTGACACTGCAGCGATGATAAGCCAAGGCGACTCAGCTGGCCAGACATTGTGCGTATGTACATGTACGGCCCTTTGTCTGTCCTGTGACCTCCTGTCGACGAGCCTTCGACACTTCACGTGGCCTCGGGGTGCATGTGGCCTGGCACAGGCGACGTGGTGACGTCACCGCCACTTAGTGGCGAAAGACGGTTGTTTGTTGGCCCTTTGTGAGTCCACGGCTAGATGAGGACCTCTCCAATGCCATGTGGGCCATTATTTGAATATACTTTACACGCTGGTCAGGTGGGGAGTATTAACGTTGCCGCATAGAAGCACAGTATAACAACGGACTGTTGAAATGCCCTCTCCTGCTCCTAATGTCGCTCAGCCACCAACCCGCTTATGACGACCTAGCGTCCATGGCGATCAGCCACCCAAGCAGCCCTCGACCATGTCCAGCTTTAAGAGATCTCATGGGATGGGGTGAATTCCGGATGATTTAGTCATAGGCATCATGTTCATATGGCAGCTAAATATATATCGGGACACACAGACACGCATTTCTTTTTTAGAATGTATTTTGCGTTCCATAGATTTGCTGTATGTCCCACATTGCTACACCGCCTACTACAGGTCATGCGCTCACCATAAACCATTCTTGCCATAAATCACCAAAGAGCGTGCCTCTGCCCAATGAGACATATCCTTTTACCGATGAATGAAATACTACTTCTTAGTGGCGTCGTGTAGGAGTTAAGGCCAGTAGTATTCCTGACCTCGTGACTTCCCTATAATTCTGAAGAGAGATTGTACTGCCCTAAGCTTAAGTCATACGTACTTTCTTGCACTTCCCACCCCGAAGCAATTGTGTGCTCCCACTACTGGCTTACAGAATCCATTGTGCCGTTTCACACATCGTTATGCCCTGGTTAGAGTGTTGCTGATCGCTGAACTTGCCCACAAGACTCCACACCATACGCTTTGCCCCAGATCTCTGGCCCTGCACTTCTCTCTCAACACCATGTGTCCACTAAAACCTATATGTTCAATAAGCACATTCGCTGGCATTGCAAAATCTAGCTGCTGCATATGTGCCCTCAGTCCGAGTGTAGCGTGTTAGTGTAGGCACGCCTGCAGTAATATGAAACGAATGTGAATCACCAGTAAGATCTTGCGCACTTTTCATTTTTTCTGCGTTTGAAGTCTCACTGCCATAACCTCATTAAAAGCAACGTACCAGCGATGCAGAATAAAGGGCCTTTTTGTTTGATAATTCATCCCAACGGCAGTTGCTGGTGTGGACGCATAGCCCAGTGAGTGAAGACACGCGGCAGGTGGCTGCGAAGATAGTGCCAGCGTGCCACGCCCATGCGCCTGTGCAGGGCCTCACTGGAACACGATGATCTGCACAGGCGTGCTCGCCTCTCGGAATTCTCCACATTTTCCACCCACCCGAGCAAGTGCATTGCACAGCGTTAGAGTCATTAGTGTAGACTTGTCTTAAACACGTGCATGTTTACCGTGCAGTTTTTATTTTAATTTTAAACCTATGCCAACATAATTGTGGCAAGCGCCCCAAAGCAAATACTAAATAAGCATATTGGGGACTTAACACCGGCTCAGTAGGTGGCCTTGGGGATTTGTATACACAGCTGCTGCCTTTTTATATTGCATTTCTATGCTTTTTATGGATGAATTACAGTAGTTGCACGTGTGAAAGGTGGCCTAAGTCTCTCTAGTTGAATGGGCTGCCGCTCGTAATTGGTCCCATGCTGTAGCTTTAGCGTGCCACTTGTGGATATTCAATGAGCCATTCAGCTCTTATTGCAGGCTTACTAGATAGTGGCTTATCTGAAAGCTGAATGGAGAAAGGCAGGTTAATGTGAAAAACTGCGGAGGACTTCATTCAAGGACTCGCATTTTAAAACTGCAGACGGTGGTAGGTTTGAAAATGAAACATAACTTGATGTTTTTTCGAGGGAAGCATGCCGTACTTATAAACCAACCCTATTGCCTAACTGCCACATTCGTTTTGCGGTACAGAATATATCATGATGGTTGCTCTTCAAAACTGTTCTTTCGGGATAGCCGTGTCGAGCAATCTCGCTCTCTCCCTCTCGACGTTTCGCCTCCCACGTTGGAAGCATCGTGGGAGGCGAAACGTCGCGAGGGAGATCGCTCAACACGACTATCCCGAAAGAACAACTCTGAAGAGTTTGTCATGTCAAAGCAACGCAATCAGAGCATTGAGGGATTCCTTATCTCGGATGGGGCCCTGACAGAGTTATTATAAATACCACCGCACTATGGCAGGAGCCAGGCTATTCACATGCGGACACATTTTGGTAATTGTACATTTTGTGCCAGTCATTTGTACACTCAAGGTTCAGCACAGGCTATGGGCCCAGGCGCTTTGCCTTCAGGGCCTGTGAGGGCGAGGGGCCTTAGCGCGTGGTGTCCTTGACGCCTCTGTAGGCGGCAGCGGCGTGCGCCACGGGGACATTCCGTGGGCCCTACCGCAATCCAGGGCACGCATCGGGGTGAATGCGCGCGTTTGTTAGCGCGTGCATCAGCGCCTGTGGTTTAATTTTGATTCGTGCGTGCCTTTATAAAATGTGAATCATTTCGCTTGTCAAACCGTGACTGTTTTAAGTTTTGCGGTGGTACGGCACAACGTTATGCCAGTGTTGCGACAGCAACGGACGAAGATTTGGCAAACAACAATATTTTATTTTGAATAGCAACCACGTACATGAAGGTCATGTGCGTGCGTACAATGCGTGTGAGTTCATGTGTACTGCGTGTCTGTCTAGCTATGTGCCTAGTGTACGCGTATGCATGTCCTGTATGTATTTGTGTCTGCGTGCTTCTCCATTGTGTGCGGAGGTCACCCGGGCGGGTGTGGTGTGCTGTCACGCGCGCTGCCCACCCACAAATGGGAATAACAAGGCACACAGTATTACAAGTGCAGCAGCCAAACAGCAACGCAACCCGTATCATTTACGCAGCCACCCTGCGTGCAGGCGTGGGACTTAGTGTGATAGCAGCGAGCAAACTCCTGGTGAGAAACACCAATAGGCTTTAAAGGCGCGTCAGTCCACATTTAACAAATGCCTTTAAGTAATGTAGCTACGCTTGACAGTCGGCTCTCATTATTTATGAATCATAATGCCGAGCGTGTTGTGGGGGAACTCATCTCATATCTGTTGAGAGTCAATGGGTTCAGGGGAGTTGAGAGGAGGTGGGGTGGAGGCGGAGGGGAGAGGCACGTTATCTCGTTGTGCAGCGTCTCTATGCGGGAACGCCGATATCACTCACACCAGCATTTCGCCCAAATTCCTTTTGAGTGCCGATGGGTAGCTCCCCTTAGGACGGGCTACCCCCTTTAGACGAATGTTTGACCTGGTGCAGCTCAATGAACAGCCGTCCATGGCCTCCTTTGACCTACAAGACTCTATGTGGAATAAGGAAATACCTTGTACCTGTCGCTGTCGTTTAGGATAAAACCGTTGCTCTTTTGGATAGCACGTCACAATACACACTGGGTTATGAGTTAAAGTTACTCATACAAATGTTAAGACAAAGAAGGTTATATGCAGGCTGAGACCTATTGGGAGTTTCTAATATCCTAAGAAAACACACAACCCCCGAGAGAAAACGCTTCGTGTATAGGTCACCCTCACTGGGATTTTATGATGGAATATAAATTCGGAACTGTAAAAAACTGGAAAAATAGAAGTCAGATCAAGTGACATGCAGGAAACCCATCTGTGTGACCTGGGAGGGCTAGAATAACAAATGTCTCTTCAATGGTGTTTGCCGAAGATTTTTATCAGGGCGGAAAGAGTGTATTAATCGGAAACTAATTAATGTCCCTATGCATATAGACCTATCGCTATAGGGAGGCTGCTGGATCAAGGCAGAATACATTATATAAATTAACTTGCGTGAACACATTACATAGATAGGCCCTTTAGATTTCAACAACACTGACCGTTGAATAAGAGTCAAACTTTCGACGGTTGACATGTTAAAATATCCTGCAGACGGTGTGCTGATAGGAACGTTGATCTTTATTTTAGGTTATATAGAGTTGTTATATCCATTAGTTTACTCAATAGACTGGGCAAGAGGGATTGGTAATCATGTGT
>JAZEWU010000001.1:22968454-22987672 GCA_036362915.1 Geotria australis | reverse complement strand
AGGCAGGGCTATACCCAGCACGGGACGCCAGTCCATCACAGGGCACCAGGAGCAATCTAGTCCGCAGGCTAATTAATCTATGTAGTAGCATGTCTTTGGACTGTGGAAGGAAACCGGAGTGCCAGGCGAAAACCCACGCGGACATGGGGAGAAACATTCAAACTCCACAAGAAAGCCACCCGAGCCGGGAATCGAACCCGGGTTTTTCTGGCTGTGAGGCGGCAGTGCTGCGCACCGCGCCACCGTGGCCTTTTCCAATAGCACATAAAAACCAATACTCTTGTTAGTGACCCATATGATTGCGTGTGAATGTGTGGCTTCACACGGCTTAAACACTGGGGAACGAATGTGCATAGCCCCCCCAAAAATTGCCTTTCAGCGACATGGACGAAAGACTCGCATGAGTATACACATAACACTATGCAGATGGCGCGCAAGGGATGTGGCAGCCACACCCTGTAGCCCACACACAACCAGCAGACGGATTTGGCAGACGGCGTTGGAGTGTGGGGGACGTGGGTGGAGATGGGAATGGTGGTAGGCGGGGAACGGGCCGTGCGTGGGATGGCGGAGTCTGAGGCACCGCATGACTAATGCCGCGTACAATGTGGCCCCTAAGACAACTTCGCTTCTCAAGCCGTTCACCATTAGGTGGCAGCACACACGTTGCAAGGGAAACGAGCAGCTTTATTTTGAGCTATGTGGCGGTGCAAAACATTTCTGGTGACAGATTGTAAACCTATCCTGCATCTGTGATGAAAAGCCTACCCGTCTACCTGATCTTCCACTGGCATGCTTTTTCATGGTATTTAAGCCATTGGTGTACCGTGTAAGTCATGATTGCCCGATAGCTTTGACTTGGCTACATTGCATAAACACTTGAGGATGACAAATGCTGGAATAAGGATAATTTATGGGCGCCGTTACTTGTCATGCAGTTGTTGGAAGGCAAAATATGTCCACACTTCACTGCACGATGCACTCCGCAAAGCTGCGATGTTATGAACAAATACCGGCACAGCTATTAACAACACAAAACTCATTTTATTTACATGTTTTTGCAATTTCAAGCAGGTCACACAAAAAACAGATGCTTGAAGCAAATTGCAGAAAGAAATTCTACACAATGACCTATTGTGAAGCGACCTCATGAGTGGCTTACACAGAATCCTACACCAGGGGGTACTGCAGCAGCAATGCTATGTTTTATGAGCTTAGCCTCGCTCCGTGTTTGCAATCTGTGAGTCGTTCAGGATGGCACATCTGGGTCGGAGCAGTCACGCTGTATGCAAATTAAACACACCAACGATTTGCTTAGCAAGCTTGTAGGAATTATTTAACCTCTTAGTCCTCTCCCCCCCAAAAGGATTGTGTGCATGCCACTGGGCCTTGCTTGGTAATTTAACATCGGGGTTGCCAATTACAGTTGTTTTACACTTCTTATTGAACACACAGATCAGTACGTACAACAACGACAGCTTTCCAAACTAGCAGGGCTTATTCAAATGCAGTACCAGAGAGGAGTAATTCTGCACACTATCCGTAATTACTGTACATGGATTTATATAAACAAAAGCACTTGGCAAGTAGCCGTTTAAGAATAACCCAACCTTTCCTTACGCATTAAAAATTATTTGACTCGTCGATAATATGCAAAAATGAAAGTCGGCGAAAGAAAATTAATATAAATGTACACAATATATTAACTCACCACGGAAATAAATTACATCGAACGATATAAAATATGTACTGCCTCGGCAAACTGTAGGTAATGATGATAATAATTCAGAGCTGTTCTTCCAGGAAAGCTGCGTCGAGCGATCTTCCTCTCTCCTTCGCTTGACGTGGCTATCCCGAAAGAACAGCTTTGAAGAGCAACCATCATGAATTGAGCCGTGAAAACCTACATCAGTACATGATAATAATTCGTCAATAAACAGACCGGGCGATGTAATGTACGCCTCCCCTGTTTATTCACAATGAACAATGGCACATGAAGCGGGCTGGAGGAGCCGACGTGCAGCGCGGGCCCTCGAGCCAGCCCTAGCCACAGGCTCTCGAGCCAGCCCTAGCCACTGGATCGTGGTCGAGACGAGCACCTGACACGCACTCACTCACCCAGATGGCACAGCGTTCACACGTCCGGCATGGAGGACACGGGGATGCAGGAGCTTCGCGGGATATGGGGAGAATACTTTAAAAAAACATTTCCTTGCAAACTTGATTTCTTTAAAATTCTCTCAAGCCCCAGCCCCACATCACAATTGTATAAGTGATCCCACAGTGGCAATTCCCAAACAATGCCACGGGCAGGTTTAATGGTGGCATAGGAAGTAAGCCATAGAAGTGTTTTGCACTTTGAAGTTTCTGTTCTTTTTGTAGAAAGCGTACAAATCACTTCTACCGGCGTCTTCTGTTTTTCGGGCATCTCCTGGCAAGGCAAAAAAAAACCACACATTTTTGTTGTACTCGAATTCGTTACTCTAAAACCACATATTTTATGACAATGTTCAGGTTTATAATGCTTTTACAGTTTATGTGATGAATTTTTCTCTGTTTACAGTGCTTGCTGTATTTATAGATATTGAGCAGAGGGATGGTGTTTTTGTTGTTGATGATTTAGCGCAATTAAGAATATAAGAGACAATAATAACACACAGAAATACTTCGCCGTCAAGACAGGAGGATTAACATTAGAATTTGCTTATATAAAGTAAATTGTTTATTACTTGATTAGAGTCAGAAAAACCGCGTTCCTACCGCAATGCATATGTGTGTAACCCACTAATGAATACGAGTGTGCTTGTTTTAAACAGTAGATTGCCACTAATCTGGATTAAATTAAGCCAGGTTTCATGTGGATGACACCAAAATCCGGATTTGCAAGGAAGCATAAGTAATCTCATCGTGACTGTAGTGTAACTTACGGAAATATTAATTCCAACATAATCAGCCAAGATCAATCTACTACTGGATGAAAGCCTCCCCAAGCCGTTATCGTCTTTCACAACTCTACACCTACACATGAGCTGATCTCGTCCCTCCGTCTACCTGATGTCCTCTTGCGTGTGTTCGCATCTTTGGTTGCCGCTCTGTAATTATTCTTGACCACTAGCCATCATCCATCCTAGTCACTTGTCCTGTCCAGATCTACTTATTAATAGGCAACATGATATATTTAACTTGTGTAGATTACCTTATTCTGGTCTCTATATTTCTCTCTCATTGTAATTCTGAGCCAACACTTTTACGGCACTTCTTTGTGCCTTCATCAGATAATGTTCAATTTTACTTGTGAATGGCCATGCTTCTAATTCATGTGCAATATCAGGCAATCCACGCTGATGAATGCATTCCTCTTTAGGAACATTCATATGTTGCTCTCCAATGTTAAGTTCGGTTTTACAAAAGCACAATCCACTCATGTCCGTCTATTCATCACTTTGATCCTGGTCAACCTTTAATCACTGCCACAAGTAGACACCCTCTGAAGTGGTTTCCAGTTGTGTCCTTCTGACAGATATCTGCAATTGTTTAGTGAAATTATTGTACATGACCTTTGTGTTGCCCATAATTATATCGAGGCCATATTTGTGGCCTGAAATTATTATACGATTTGCTATATTGTACTGAAGTAGCTTTTCACGGCTCGATTTTGTTAGTCCACTGCTGGATGAAGGCTTCCCCACACTGTATTGACCAAGTGGGTTGTCTGACCATACCCCACCATACTAGTGAGTGAAAGGCTGGTGAAGGAGAGGGGGTCAGAACTTCAGTTTAGATATGAATTGACACTGATATCAGCCACGGCTGGGAATCAAACTCCCATTGCTGAATTTCATAGTGCAGTTATTAGATACAGAAATACAGTATTAATATTTACATTCGTTTTAT
Organism: Geotria australis; assembly: GCA_036362915.1. Lineage (NCBI taxonomy): Eukaryota > Metazoa > Chordata > Hyperoartia > Petromyzontiformes > Geotriidae > Geotria > Geotria australis. The sequence continues at coordinate 22,983,778 of JAZEWU010000001.1, read as the reverse complement.
TATTGCATTCTACTTTTACTTGATAAAAATAAACATATTTTTAAATGTCTAATTTGTTATGACACTAAAGAATAACATACCAAGTTCTATCTGGCAAGCCTATCTTATTTATAGTGTTGGCAAGTATACAATGGGTCATAAAATGGGGGAAAACTAATTGGACTGCAGGCTATGCTCAATAAAAACACACACATTCAGCACAGATAGCGTAGATACATAGCCACACTTTTATCAACAGCATAAATGTTGGGAAAATATCGCTACCAGGATGTAAACTCTCACTGTGCTCCCAACCCTACTCCAGGGCACAGCAATGTAAGGGCTGATAAACCACCCTTTTTGTGTGTGTTCTTGCATTGCAATACAAATGCATTGTTTAATCCATTGTTCAGGGTAAATTAACGACTTACTCCCGTATTTATTATGTCAATAGCGGAAAGAGGCTTGTTCTTGCTTCATTGAATCTGTTTCTCAGTCTCTGTACAGCTGTTGGAGTTTTGTATTAATATTCTAAACCAAAAAATAACTCCTTTACCTATATGCGAGGTTAAGCTGTGCAGATTATGCTACCACAACTGCTGGAAGAGGTGATGTAATCAAATAATTCCACTGGACTTATAACATGTACAATGGATTTAAAGATTGTGCTGCCAAAGAACATGGTCACTACAAAGACAACAGCAAAAACGTACAGGCAATCACCATGACAACTGGCTTATACAGTGTGTCAGGCCTCATGGACATATTAAATAATAGTTGTAGGAGGGTGAAAAATAAAGGGAGCTAAAACCAAAAGGTTAAAAGGTTAAACAATTCCGAGATATATGAATGTACAGATCTGAGGCTTTTCTAGGTCAGAAGTTCACAGTGGAGACTTTAGGTTTGGTGAATTGATGGTGCTGAGGATTACTAGCAGCCAGAACACGTGAGAAGGAGTGGACATTTACCGTGACAGACATGATACAATTTAGGCGAGTGCCAATAACTGCTTCCTTACGTGCGGGTTCTGCCAACAATATCAACAATACTAGGATGTCAAAAAGCTAACAAATGCATTAATAATGAAACTTAATCGCACAGCTTCTAAGAGAGGAAGATGCTCAACTAAAATCAATCTTCCAAAGAGGAATAAACAGTCGCTCCACACACACATGATTTCTTCCAGAAGGATAAACAAAAAGTCGCCTATTGGCAGGCCCAGATTGGCAATCTGGCCACTCTAGCAAATGCCAGAAGGGCTGGTCCAATTATGGGCTGAATAAGCTGGAAGAATTCGCCAGTGGGACAATAAAAATCAAATACAGTTTCAGTCAAAACACTTAACACTCTCAAGCTTTGTATACAAATTACTTCATTCGCGAATTTACTCAATTAATTTACAATCTCGATTTAAATTCTCCCTGATTCGTCAAGCAACCCCACCCCTAGGTCCTCCTCAGTGGCCCATGTCTGTCTGGACCAGTCAGGTGCTTGTTCCGACGATAGTCTGAGGTAACACATCTTGGGTGCTTGATTTGGAATTCCAGGGGAGATAGATCTATGGAGGAAGATCTCACACCCACACGAGGGGAATCTTGGATATGAGGCTGGGTAAGTGGTGCTGTATCTATGCTGGTGGTGAGCGATTGTTAGTATTAATGTTTTTGGTGAATAAAAGGGAGATGTGAAAAACGTAAAGAAAATTTAATCGGAAAATTAACTCGTAGGCTTTCGTGACCAATGTTATCCATAGTGAAGCTCTGTTTATGAGTTTAGGTCATGTGAACATTTAATCGGGTTTTATTGCTTCTTGAACAAAAGCAGAGACAGTGGTGGTGTTCTTCTTCTTCTTTGCGATTCTTCGAAGCACGATGGTCAGCCTCTGGACATCGTTGTCTTTCAGCTCGGCCTCGAAGTGTTTGGTAGAATTCGCAGGCAACACCAAGTATTGCCTGACAGGGATCGCGACGTGAACGCTTCTACCTTGACCCCCGGTGGTGTTCTAAGAGGAAACGATTTAACAAATAATGAATCAAGTGTTTGTTTAATGGGATGTAGGCAACAGATGGCACAGAAGGGTGATGTTTACATGATAACAAATAAGGAATTGGGTCTTTTTTTGCTTTAAGCGATATACGCAATAGCAATATAGACACTGAGAATATTGTTTTTACGAAGACATTATTCTATAAGGGCGGCACGGTGGCGTAGTGGGTAGCGCTTCCGCCTCACAGCAAGAAGGTCCCGGGTTCGAATCTCGGCTCGGGGTGCCTTTCTGTGTGGAGTTTGCATGTTCTCCCCGTGTCCGCGTGGGTTTTCGCCGGGCACTCCGGTTTCCTCCCACCGTCCAAAGACATGCTGCCAGGTTAATTGGCGTACTGACAAAAATTTCCCCAGGCGCCCTGCGATGGACTGGCGTCCCATCCTCGGTGTTCCCCTGCCTTGCGCCCTGTGTCTGCCGGGATAGGTTCCGGCTCACCGCGACCCTGTATAGGATTAAGCGGTTTCTGAAAATGAATGAATGAATGAATTATTCTATAATGTTCTCTATTCGCTTCATCTCAGGAAGGCATGGCATTGGTTTCAATTATTTATTAGTTTAAAGTTTATAAATACACGTACGAGAGTTGGATTTCACATGTTTCTATTAAAAGTGTCTTATTAGCTGAAATTATGGGGGTAAACATAATTCAGTAAGGAGCTTATAGCCTGGATTTGTGCTGGTGTGTTGTAATAGTCAGGGCCATTTTTTAGTCCCAGTCCATCACTGACGATGGGTGTGAAATCCGTTCCGGAAGGAACAGCGAGCAAATGAACAGGGGAAATATACATTCTAAAGGAAGCACGATTCTGAAAGTATTCTCCCTGGTTCGACAAGTAGAGGGGAAGAAAGATGGGGTGAAAAGGGGAGGTATGACGAGAGACGGGAAGGAAGAGAAAAGGAACACACGAAGTGGCACAAGGAGGAGAGGACTGTCCATGGAATCATGGGTTTGCTGATACGAATGTTATAGTGGTTGAACTAAGTGCTATAGAGCAAAGATACTCTACCAGATTGCAGAACATTGTTACTTTTAATAATTTATTTTAGAAAAATGGGCAAAGATAATTTACAAGGATAAAAGACAGGTGGCAAGAATCTACTGAATCTGACCCCCTAAGAATGTGTAAAAATTAGCTTTGAAGATATCCCCTGCTTGCATTATGACAACAAAGGATAGAATGACTCGACAGATGTTATTTTTAATGAGGCACTACACGTAACAAATATCCTCGCTTCAGTCACATTGTACTGAGGTAGGAGTGGATGGCAGTGGTGCTGTTTGTGTCATGGTGATAAAAAGATGTTTTGTTCCTGGATAATGACCAAATAAAACATACCTCCCAATCACAAAACAAACTCCCAATACCTATACTATATCTAGGGGCTTTATGTGTTCACATCCATCAATGTATTCGATGCACTCACAAAGAAACGTCTCAAAAAAGACTGTTACGTTCTTGGGAAGAGCTGCATCCATTCCATGCACATGGCCCACTGCGGTCAAAGCCAATGTGCGTGTTTTCTGGGTCCCTGAATCCAATGAAAACATACCTTGGGGCAGATTCAGATAATCTAATCCTCGGTGTTTTTCCCGCTGAGAAAGTATTATTTTTGTGTTGAAGCCAAGCAACAAATAAAAAGCTATATATACGGAGGAAGAAAAGAAATAACCAGAGGGAGAAAAAACACAGACCCGAACAGCTAAATGTGATCTTAGTATAAAAATCCGCACAGGCAGCAGGGCTTGAAATGAAACGGAGCAGTCGTAGAAAGCGATTCAATGTACGGGAATACAGATGGCTTTATTGAGGTAAAGGATTTTTGGCTGCTGCTTGTGAATGATTCTGAGGAAATATGAAGGAGACGTATTGTCTGCCAATCTATTTTGTTACTTATGTTCTCCGCAATGATGCCAATGATTATTTTGTGAGGTGAGACTGATGGCAAAGTGATCTGGAGGTAAAGTGACAAATGAACGGGCTTATAATTATAATCATACATTTAGCTTTAGCTTAGGATAGCAGTGTCTTGAAGGATCCAGGATGCCTCAACTTGGAGATATGCCATAAAAAGTATGAGTTTATCATTTCAATTCAAAAAAAGAACATCGTGGTAATTTATACGGCTTAAAGTTTTGAGTATCGAGCTGTCAAGCCTGTCTCCAGGCGTGAGTAATGGATTAATGACATGTTTTATTTTTTCTTATTAAAATACAGCCACACTGAAAATAGCAATGTTATTTTAAATCTAACCATATCGCACAACAATAATTAGGTAATATTTCAAAATTTCACTGCTAACTTGAAATGAGAAATGCTTGTAACCTAAATTCAACTAAATAAAATGGGAATGTTGCACAACCATATAAACATACTCACGTATTAAAATAATATGCATTAGTAATATAAAGGCAACATTTTATATATTATATTGAAGAATGCAGGTAGAGGTGTGTTTCCAATATAGATCTATGAACATATGACATGAGTTTATTGCAGCAATAGTAATGGAAAGGGTATTTGCACCCAGTGCCGATGGTAGGAAAACGTCCTTTGGCCTTGGAGCTATCAGTAGAATTACGTTTAAAATCAATGTTAAATGCCCCTTTCGCTAGCTGTGCATTATTTCTCAAGAAATAATAATACAATTTATAATGCGCGCAAATTCCACGCCTGGCCATAGACGAGACATGGATACGGAGGTGCGAAGAAACCGCAGAGAGGGGAGAAGTCAGCCGGCGCCAACCTGCCAGACACTGCTTTCTATATTTTTATGTTATCCGTTCAATTATATTAACGAGTGTTTTTTGAGTAATGGGAGGAAACCGGAGAACCCGGAGGAAAACCAAGCAGAACATGGGAAGAACAAACAAACTCCACATAGAAAGGCGACGGGTGCGGGAGTCGAACTGCCTTGAGCAGGACTTTCTGTCAGGCGCATATGTTACCACTGCACCATCCTTCCGCCTAAGGACCCTATTATACTTGTTCTCTGCACTATAACCTTTGTCTTTGTTTTGTTGTTACTGTTGTGCTCACGTAGCACGGATCTCATGTGTAAAATATCCGGGAAACTGGCTAAACTGGATTATCCGTGGAACATATACACTAAACCTAAACGTGGAGTTAACTGAAAAGATTAAGACTGAATACAATTAAGGTACTGTTCGGATTTTGTCTATATTTCCGTTCAGCTGAGTGATGACAGTCAGTTTATTCCAGCCCTCCTCTTCCTATAATTTTAGAGCTATATAGGAAGAAGGCATCGCACAATTTGCAAATAATGTTGTCCGAAATGATTCTTAATGTTTATTTACTCTTGGCAATTTATCATTCGTGATGCTATAAGCCTGGTCCCCCATATAGACATATTTACAGAGCAACACACACCATTTGTGACCCATTTAAATAAGTAATCTTCTCTGATTCATACTTCAAAAATTTCAAATCTTCAGCAAGCCTAGAGAACTCTTGAGTGATAAAGTAGCATTACGACGTAACTTCCAGTGATGTTACTTCTCATGTATAGGAGTGGTTGGTTGAGGGTGTGGAGTGAAGCCATATATGACATGTTCATTGTTGTTGATTGTAAGGCCAACAAAACCAATCCAATCCACACCATAATTTCATTGTGTTTGCCTACAATAGCAGCTCGTGACGCTATACTGAGGAACCACGTAGACTCATACTTTTGGACATCACCAATTTAAGCGGCAGCCGCTAATCTCTAAAACCTTTTTCTGGAAACATATTTTCAAAACAAAAGAATGATGTGATGTATAAATATTTAAAATAGTTTTCATAAAGTGGTACAAAGGTCGGTATATGGTAAAAGAGTTTAAAAGTCGAGCAGTCTCCCGCTTAGATCGATAGAGTTGCAATGTAATATAAAACGGATGACTTTCCCAATGCCGCGAAGCAACGTCGCAGGGGCGCTTTACAATCAAAGAGTTGAAAGCGGTAGTGCAATGGTATCCCCCTGTTAGAGAGTGCCTTGCGTGAGCTGGAGCGGGGAGCTCGGCTCAGAGCGCACCTGGCCACGCAGACGACGAGCGCGAACGTGATGGTGATCTGCACGGCGCCCACAACCGAGGCGATGAGCACGTAGCGGAGGTTGTCTCCGTCGGGGATCACGTACAGCATGCTGCTCTCCTCACTCTCGCAATGCTGACCCAGGAAGCCTGGCTCGCAGCTGCCCGGGCCACGGGCAGTGGGTTGGAACGGGCCCAACAGGGTCAGGGCGGAAGACGTAAAGGTCACCGGTTACATCGTTTGGCTGTTATTCATCATTTGGACAACACGTTAATGCACCCACGTGTGCGCGATTTTGTGTATTCGAGGATGGTGAGGAGTGGCGTCATAATCATGGGCGCACAGCGTTACCCACCAAGCGATCCTAGCTTCATCCTAGTCTGTGCATAACACAACATAATAATTTGTGTCGCTGGGGAATAGAAACAACAAAATATGTACATAGCACTGGCAATTTAGTGGCCAAACCTGAGTTCCTTCCACACGTTAACCCAGCCTGCAATGATAAACTGGTGTGACGTACCTAATGTCACCGCCGGGCATATGACGGCTGATTATGAAAAGCTCTGGTGTGCCGTGCCGGCTTAACCAGACCATATGCATGAATTCTGAAGAGCGAAAACCAAAAGCTTTCATTTTTTATATAATGTGAGTTTAGGAGGCAAGGGTGTCCTCACCCCCCTCCCAAATGTGTTCAAAATATTTAACATAAATCCACCACAGCTGACGTGATACATGAGAGGATTATTAACCAGTTGCTCGCTAATGGCAAGGGGAGGCGAGCGGAGGATCTTTGTGCCCGGGCGTGCGGCTCACACGTGGTGTGTGTGCTGCTCACATGCAGGAGGCATGGCGCTGCATGTGCGAATAATGGCACTGTCCGTTGCGACAATAGTTCTGTAGGCTCTCGGGGCAGGGCTCCCCGTGGTCCCTCACCACTGGCTCCTCCTGGTCACGGGTGCTGTCTGCTAGAACGACACAGAAAGTCACAGCGATGCCATGGTGAGACCCTGTTAAACATCACCTGTGTGAGTGCAAAGAGCAGACATCTCTTCAACGATGTCCAGAGGCTGACCATCGTGCTTCGAAGAATCGCAAAGAAGAAGAAGTGATGGGCTAACGAAGACCTTATTTGAGATACAAAATTCCAATTAAAGCGCCACCTGTAACGACCTGTGTCTATTTCATTGACTGCGTTGGTTAATAAAGACCAAAAATTATGCAATTAAATATTGTTTTAATACACAAAATAACGTGAATTTGAATATACAACTGTGGTTGGTTAACAATGGCAAACCAGTGGAAACACAGGGTTGTTGACAGTGGTTTTAAAACAGTAATTTCGAGCTGCAAACAAAATCTAATTAAGAATCATGCTGGTTCTTAGACCCATAATTGGCTTTAAGAGCCATTCTTCAGGGACATATAGCCCTTGGCCTCATGGGCCACAGGAAGTCAGACCCACCAGATGGACACTTTCTGTCTAGTTCATTCGTACACTCATGCACCAAAACGTGTTTAATAATCTATTTTCGTCCCAAGTTACAAATGTAATATACGAATCTTCAGATTTATGAGAACCTAGTGAACATGGCAATTATCTAAAACTACAATAGATGCTTTGTCCTGTAATAAATTGAAATTAAGTGAATGTGATCCATGAGCTAGATAATATTTATTTTCTAGATAGTGGGGCGTTCAACATTTTTTTTTACATTCAGTCTCCTCTTATACAGCTTGTGGGAAAGATGTCCCTTTGTCAAGTAGTCCTTTCAAAAATGTCATGGCTTATGCAACATTTTCACAATATGAAAAGCAACCATCATGAATCGAGCTGTGAAAACCTACATCAGTACAATATTAACAATAATCTGAGCAAGTACAGTACGTCTAACCCAGACAGCTCACGAATTATTGCTAAAAATAAAACTGGCACTGTCTCGTCATTACCATACAAGATCAGTTCTCTCCATGCGGTTCGTGAATTTGAATGAGCGATCCATTCGACGACAATGTGTCAAGGACCATACAATAAATGTAATGCATTATAGTCTGGGTAAGGTTCTTCACTAGAATCCTACATGAAAAAATAAAACCATTATTATCTGAGCACTGGACAGTTACACATTTACATTTTGGTGTCTTTTTTCTGTGTGATTACTAAATCAGAGGTTGACATTGAAGTAAGGAAATTTATCTTACCCGTGCAATGTCATGAAGCTGGCTTGGATAGCAATTTACATCTACATTGTTAGCACTGTGTGTTAAAAAAAAGTGTTAAATACCTAACATTTGACTTGCGAACAAAATTGCTTAACATGTGTCTATTGTATGAAAATGTGCGTGCAAAATAAATGATAAAAGTTCAAAGAAGGAAGTAATGTCCTGTTGTAGGCGATGCCCTTTGACAGACATTCTTATTAATGAATGGTGAGAGAGACGTATTTGCTTCAAACAGAAAAGTACTTTAATGACCACACGTTTTGGCTTAAATGTCAGCCTGTTTTTTCACATCTAAAAACCACCCAAAAAAAGAAAAACATTTTCGTACCTTTCTCATATCTTCGTGGTTTTTATAGTTTTCCTTGATAAATGTGCTCAGTTTAAGAAAACAGTCATGCATTTTATTTACTATATCTGTCACCATATATGACCAACGCAGTGATTACGCTGACACCGAAATTCTTCATAATTGAGTTCTTTGGTGACAACAGCCTTCTCATATGTGTCACCGCGCCATAACACAAACGCAGGAATGTGGAGAAAGGGTTTATTTTTTATGTCAGCACATGGGTCACCCACAGGGCATGGGCTCTAGAGAAACCGCAGAAGGGAGAGTCACTCTTCTTTTAGCTTTAGGAACTGCCAGTAACAGACGCTGTGATCTGAGGATGTGGAGGGAGCTGGAAGGGATAGGGCACTGTGGGGGTGGCAGCGGTGAATGTTGGTGAATGTGATCGCTGTGTCCGACACCGACCTGGATTGCACTTCCCCAGGAAGCGGACCTCAATGAGCTGTTGCTTCATGCAGGACGCCTCCTTCACCAGGCAGGGGTTCTCGTACGAGACCCCGTCTGACGCGCACACGGGGTTGGAGTTGTGTCCCGTGCAGTCTATGTTGCACACGCACCTGCTGGCCAGAGGCACGTGCAGTCCGTCAGGTGGGGGGGGAAAGATGGCCTGGGGGTTATAGGGGTCAGGCACAAGGGATTACTGTGGAGATTAGAACACCTGCAGGGGTGATGGAAAGACACAGTCGGAAGAGCGTGGTTAAGGTGATAGACATGACAAATAGTGTATGATTCTATCTCTAAACACAGCTAGCCATATCTTTTGAACTGAGAATCAGTTCTGCATTTAACCACTAGTTCTTAAGGTACTTCGACGAGTTAAAATGTTGCAAAATATCAATTTCATCATAATCCACTTGGCCACATATTTTGACAGATTCGAATTATATGTGCAGGCGAGGTAGACATAACCCTTACATCGTTACAGATAGTCAGGAGATTGGGTCACGAGTCATAAATTCTGTGTAGCTGTTGAGCGAGTCACCCCCTTTAGTGGGACGCTCCTCACTGTTTGTCTATAATCCATGCCACCCACAGCAGTAATATTCTCGGAGAAGCAGAGGAATGTGATGTTTTTTCACACTTGAAAAAAACCAGGGCCTGATTCATGTGTTGGTGGAACAACTTTCATACAGATTTTCGGCACAATAATGAAAAACTACACGGACAAAAAAAGCAATGATCTATCTATTTTTCCACACAATGCTGGTGGAAACTGCTTTCCTGCCAACACACAACTTAGGCTTATATTTTTTTAATCTCTGCCAAGAAATCTCAGCTGATAATGGCAATTTGATGGGCGGCCATGATGAAGCACAGGTACATGAAAGAAGATAGAAGGTTCGTTACCCAATATCCTCAGCGTCCTCATCGCATTCAGATCCGTACAGGCAAATTCCACATTTGGTCGACTTTCTGTAATGTTCCGAGCCAGAACCCTCGTAATCGGCTGTGAATAGAAAACGTGTCGTGAAGGCAGGCTTTGAGGCGCCTGCCAAAACAGTGCGCCGGCATTTACGTAGCACTGCACCAAGTGAGAAGAGCTCATACAGCTGGTTGCACAGGGAAATATCCATCCATTGTCAGAAACTGCTTAATAGGGTCGCACTGAGCCAGAGTCTATCCTGCCAGACACAGGGTGCAAGGGTAGCAGTATACCCAGGATGGGACGCTGGTCCATCACAGCGCTCTGGGGGCAATTCAGTCCGCAGGCCAATTAACTTATGCGGCAGCATGTCTTTGGACTGTGGTAGGAAACCGGAGTTCCCGGCGAAAACCCACGCGGACACGGGGAGAACGTGCAAATTCCACACAGAAAGGCCCTCGAGCCGGGATTCAAACCCAGGGCCTTCTTGCTGTAAGGCGGCAAGCGTTACTAATCGCGCCACCGTGCCGCCCACAGGGAAATATATGCCGCTGTAAATAGGCTTTATGAAAAATGGTAAACTTGTGGTGGGATAGACTATCTATGTATAATAGTGCACTTGAATGAGGGCATAATTATCTCTTTGAAATAGAAAATTGGTACTACTGAACGTTGTGTATTTGATGAGAAGTGTATAAAAATAAATAAGTATAAACCTTTGAGAAGAAGGAAAACCATTTATAGTATGAGACTCCAAAATAAACCTCCTCAACATGCTCGAGTTATTACAGTTTGTAATGCACTGCACGATACATATTTCATGAGTTGTGAACAGGCGGAAGATACATGTGGAGCAATGAAGAATAAATGTAATAACTCACAAATATGGTGAATAATTGCTAATCTCTTCCATTTTACACAGACTTTAATTGTGTTGCAATACTTAAACAGATATTTGCACATACTTGTTAGTTGTATTTATTCAAAATACTTTTAAAGTGTTATTATTAACCACACAATGTGGTTACAACATGGCCCATTGCCAGTGATGTTTTCCATGCTAATGTCATAATTTATATCTTACAATCATCCCATACCTTCCTGTTCCATCACAGGTGACTCATAATATTTTATTTTGAATCCTAAACCAAAGATTATTATGATAATAAATACAATTTATAACGCACACATATTCATTCAATTTCGAAGGTATTTATTCGAACAGAGAGAAAATTACTCAGACACGAGGAAACCGCAGAGGCAACTTTTTGCCACAGACTGCATCCTATATATTATGATGTTATCGGCCAATTAATTAACGAGCTTTTTTTCAGACAATATGGAGGAAACCCACGCAGAACTGGGGAGAACACGCAAACTCCACAAAGAAAGGTGCCCGAGGCGGGAATCGGACCACCTTGGGCAGGACTTTCTGTGAGGCGCGGACGTTACCACTGTACAGGCCTGCCGCAGATGAAGATACTATCAAAAATATTATATTTACTTTTGATATGTTGATACTGGATATTAATTTGCATATGATGAGCTAATACAAAGTACCTATCAGGTAAATTCAAGGGGCTAGTTCTACGTGTGAAGATTTAATCATAGCAATTATTGTAGCAAAAGACAAGCACCCACCTCCATTGCTTGATCCGGAGCCCAGTTCTGAAATAAAAGAGAATAAATCACATGAGGGTTGTAACAGCTCAAATGCCATACTGTCTCTGTGATCAAAATGATAAATTGTACCAAAGTGCACGCATGTGTACTTTTAGCTGAAGGGGCTATGAATAACCTGTATACGTCAGCTGAATTGTAGCGATCACCGCTTAAACTCAGTCATCGTGCATCGCTATGGCCACAGAGGAAGTTATGCTTACGAGGGAAATCATTATGATCATTGTATGGCAGATTGGCGGTGACATGGCCGAGTCGTAGCATGCTCACCGCTTGTTGAAGAGGGTTCGCGGTTCGAATCCAGTTACTACTCTGCTTATTGCTGCGGATGTAGTAACCGTACAAATACGTACTATCTACTTCACAGTGGACGTTGGAGATCCTGTGACATATCCAGTGCTCTTCAGTCATAAGTTGATACTCCCAAACCAGTGGCTCTGAAGTGGTCAGGAGATGGCAGCAAAGCAAATAGGTTGCTGATCTATACTCATGTTTAAGCATGTTTCCTTTTTATGTGTTTCTCTGAGTTTTACACACAAACATACAAACACATCTCAATGTAAATGAACAAACATCATTAAAATAAGATCATATCGAGACATGTGTTGCATTTGGACCTTTCCAGTATACTTGATATAAATGTTCTTTTGATAAAAGTTACGCAAATAGAATATATTCAGTAAAGCTTTGCGTAGGGATTTAACTTTATAGAAAATGATGCTGATGAGCACGCGGGGGACGTCACAGCTGGTGGGTGCAGTGAGAGAAAATGCGTAGATGTGTGCGGGTCTTCCACAGCTCGTGATAAATTATGAGCGTGCATATTAGTTGACACAGATCTGACACCACTGTGACAGCTATAGCTGGCACCTTCAGTGTGCGCACACAATCATATACATAGCAGGAATGCCTCATGCATGTACTACCAACGTAATTTGATGGCAGTTGTGCAGCTCCAGTCTCGAAGCACTCCTGGAATGCTTGCCCAGGGACCAATCACTCAACCAAATGGGGCACTTGTGGGTGTAAAAAGACACTTGTGGGTGTATAAATATACTTGTGGCTGTAAAATGAGCACTGTACCATTTTCTTAAATGTTTGACGTAAAAATCGATATGGGAGAGTCGTAACATGTTACTCTTAGGGGGTTTTGAAATTATCAATGAAATAATACTAATGGGATGAATGATGGTTCCTCTTCAGAGCTGTTCTTTCGAGATAGCCGTGTCGAAAGAACAGCTCTGAAGAGCAACTATCATGAATCGAGCCGTGAAAACCTACATCAGTACAATGGGATGAATGTAAATTCTCTTGGGTTTTTTTTGGCAAATATGCCTCATTTAATGCATATTTTGTGCGTAATTGTCGTACATTTATCAAAGTAGCTGGGATTATATAACAGCATACTGGACAGTGCCATAGCTATAATCTGTGCATAAACACGTGGATAAAGAACATGCATAGCTTGCATGTGGCATATTTGTTAATTTATGCTGTAATAGCATAAACAGCGTTTACGTATATATTTACATTGGTGAGGGCACTTATTTTTAGACAGTAATAATTTGCCTGGCCAATTTACAAACACTTTAACGAAAACTCAAAACATGCCAAAGCCTTGTCTACTTAAAAAAAGGTTTGACCAAGTTTGAACTAATTAAGTCTCTGTTCGAGCCAACTGTAGAAAGCTTATGTGTAACAATTCAGAAAGGTGTCTATGGGTTTGTTCACAGTCCTGAAATGTTAACTGGTAGGGTTTAAACTGCCACATTATTTTCTAACCCAGAGGAAAAGCAGAAGGCAGTAAAATACAGTCCTCTGTTCAATCACCTTGTTTTTCATCGTTATTTTAAGATAGTTTTATTTTGGAATCACCATTGTGGAGGAATTTAAAAGATAAAAAGTCTGGTGTGCCCTTATTAGGAGCTGGCATTGACATGTTGGCCTTCTTACTGCTGTAGAGAATTTGAGATGGCAATGGTGAAACTGGTGATAATGATGATACAGGGTTTTACAACATTCTATATCACGACATCTGTGCCTGTGCTATCACTAACCAAGCCACACAGGGCAACTAAAATTACAGTTGATGTTGGATAGGCGCTCGTTTTTTTGGTTTAAATATTGTTTAAGAATATAATGTGGCATGCACATTATAGATGGTTTTACACTATGACTTGACACTGTTGAAAATGCTGAACTTAAAAAAAGGCTTATCTTGATGAACACTTATAACTAAAATGTCGAATACGTCGTCATTTTCACTCACGTAAATACGTCCTTCTATATCCACAGATGCAATAGTTTTTATGTGCAGGTGCTGGTGAGGGCCTATAAGTTGTTTAAATATGCAGTGTACGGTACCGATAATAATAAATTATAGTATGAAAAGGTAAGAGCATTTATAATCATTGTTTGGAGGACATTAATCCCACAATAATGAGTTCCTAAATGCAGAACTCTTGACGTAATTAAAATGCATTAATCCTTCTTTCTTTTTTATCTTGGCTTCAATAGCACATTTTCCATTATTTTCTGAACGTGTCTGTGTAGCAATGTTCTTGACATAGTAGCCTATGCCTAACGTCTATATTTACGTGAATCATCTTAATTCTTGTGCATGGCCTTGTTCTGTGTGTATGACTACGTTGACTATGATTCATCATATAAGTCGAAATAATGAGGATGAGACACAGCAGAATGAAACCCAATTGATGTTAAAACATTATTAATACCAGGTTTTGGCAGCAGTGGGGAGACTTTTAACTCACCCATTACTATTTCATGATTTGACTCATGGCTGGGTGCATGTGTGTTGCATTGTAAACTAAGAGCTAGGTCTGAAGTGGAACTTTGTTGGGGAATTTGAGCTATATTTCCACTGCTGGTGCAAACTTCCAGACAATGCTATTCATGTTAAGTGCCTGCGTAAACATTCTACTGACATGACACTTTAATAACACTTTAGAATACTAAGAGCACAACGTAAAATTAGGTTACATGGCAAGTATACCGCCACAGTGTTTAGAATAAATCAATTACCTTACCTGCGTCCAGTGATATGAAACCGAGTGACAAGCAAGGGGTTGCTGCTGCATGATATATTGTTTTGACAAATATGTCAGGGGTCTGGATTACGCCATTTACGTGGCATGTAATGATGTATCAAGTCATAGATGAAAGATTATGTTTGTCCCCCCCCACGTGCAGTCACAATATATGGATTAAAATTGATACTTATTATCATGATGCATGCATTGAATAGTACACGTTATAATCAATTATATTCATTTTGTATACCTCAAATTTCAAAGGTTAATGTGAACATTGCTGCCAACAAAGGCTGCTACATTCACCACAATAGATATATATATGTTATGTTAGATTCAAATTATAAGGGGAACAAATTGTTAGTCTTCTTCTTTGCGATTCGAAGCGCGATGGTGAAATTACAGTTTCCCATTTCCTTACACAGCCAGTTGCATTTTCATTGAACTCCGCAAGGTCTTTTGAGCTGCAGAGGTTGGGTAGTAGAGCACAGACAAGGCAGTGTTCCAAGTATGGTCTGTTTCTCCACATTCACAGGTGGTTGGGCCGGTCTTGTAGCCCCATCTGACCAAAGCATCTTTTGATCGTCCCGTTCTAGTTCTCAGGC
>JAZEWU010000001.1:22941996-22968429 GCA_036362915.1 Geotria australis | reverse complement strand
TGAAGGAGGTGGCGTTCATCGCTAGTAGCCTTTGTCATCTCGACTCGACTGGCCACTTCCCGTCTGATATCAGCAGGGGCAATGCCAGCGAGGAGTTAGTTACAGGCCTACCATTTACCGAAGATGGAAATGTCTTCCTTCCCATGTGTGACCTGGGGAAATACATTTGGCTGGGAGTTGGACACTTCTGGAAATCGAAAGCTAGAACGATACCTTGTTTGATGTGTTGTACCTCACTGTTGACTTTGTAAGTATTTGGCTCGTTTTGCTGGGTGCTCTGTATGTTAACGGAGCTTACAGTTTGTATTTTTCATTGCCCGCACATGAGTAACATTATTCGGTTATCGAGATCGTGAGGACTCATGGCGTACAGTACACCTAACGCAGATGTTGCTGCCATCAATTAGCACATTATTAATGCTCAAGTACATACATAATTTAATCTGCAGCACAGTCAAAAAAACCGAATTGATGTGCTACTAGATCTGAATAGACTGCTAATTATTTGACGCATTGTCTAATTAATTGAGGCAATATGAGATGTTCCAAATGCCCGATCCAGGAGAACCTTTTTACACTCATACAAGCACTGATAAACCCTGATATATTATTGTAATGCCTTCTAGCATAGTTATTTTTTTTATTGAAAACAAAAACATGTATTGATAGTTGCCCTTCAAAGATGTTTTTTCGAGATAGCCGTGTTGAGCGCTCTCCCTCTCTTGCTCACGATGTTTCACCTCCCACGTTGGAAGCATCCTTAGGCGCTTTCCAACGTGAGAGCAGAAACGTCGCGAGGGAGAGCGCTCGAAACGGCTATCCCAAAAGAACAGCTTTGAAGAGCAACCATCATGAGTCGAGCCATGAAAACCTACATCAGTACAAAAACATGTATTATTTTTGTCTGTCTATTGCATTGATGCGCATCTGCGCAAACCATTTATGTAAAGTGATATTGCTATTGGTGACAAAAGTACAGCAAGTCATCTTTAAAAACTGAAAATTGCAAAGGTTGAATTTAAATGAAGGCCAGGCTCTGCAATGTGATCCCGTACCCTAACCCCCACCTGCCTGTCCCACTGCAGCCAATTAAAGCATAACACTTAATGGGCGTAATACCCTACATTTCTAATAACAAAAATTTCAGAGAATGTTTTTGGCAGATTAAATGTAAAAATATCTAAATAATGAAATACGGTTTTTTTTTTCAGGTACAAAATTAGTACATATCGTTTACACATAGAATGTTTGTTTTAGGGTGGCACGGTGGCGCAGTGAGTTGCGCTGCCACCTCACAGCAAGAAATTCCCGGGTTCAAATCATGGCTCGGGTGCCTTTCTGTGTGGAGTTTGCATGTTCTCCCCGTGTCCACGCGGGTTTTCACCGGGCACTCCAGGTTTACTACCACAGTCCAAAAACATGCTGCTGCATAGGTTAATTGGCCTGCGGCTTAATTTTCCCCCCTGTGCCCTGTGATGAACTTGTGTCCTATCCTAGGTATAGCCCTACCTTGCACCCTGTGTCTGCCGGGATAGGCTCCGGCTCACCGCGACCCTGTACAGAATTAAGCTGTTTCTGACATTGGATGAATGGATGTTTGTTTTATAATCAAATATTCAAATCCCTTCATTCTGCTGGTATGAAAATAATATGAAAATGAATGTAGTATCTCCACTGCCCGTCAACAAGCCAGAGCTGTTTAAAAAGAGGCACTCCGAAATCTGCACATGAAAAACAACAGTCTAATAAGAAAAACGAGGACTGTCAAACTTAATTAGAGCCACGAAAATATATCAGTGGTTTACTGCGTGATATATGTTGTGCAGAAAGTATGCTATAAAATTAAGGTGAGGGAAGGACAGAGCCACTGTCAAATAATAAGTTCTGCTTGGTGCCTGTCAGCTGCTGTGTCTGCTGACAGCACAGATCAATGAAGGGCCATGAATATCTCGTAGCTAAACGAACAATAAGAGCAGTGCTACTGTGCTGGTTTTCGTGGTTGTGCTGCACGTCTGTCCGATGTGTTTTCGTGTTGTGCCTGTGTGTCGCTCAGCACGATGTTCAGTTCCTGAAGAGGTTCCAAGCACGTGGAGCGAAACGTTGGACATCATACCAAACAACACAATGTATATCCAGAAAACACATCAGAGCGCTTTACCACATCTATCTGATGGTGCCGGTCACAAGCGTGTGGATGTGCCGCGTGCGTACGAATGTACGCCACCCTCACCGGTATAACAGGGTCCGGGCGCAGCTTGAGTGATGATGCGCTGCAAGCGACACGCTGTCTGGCGCAGGTGGCACTCGTTCTGGTAGCTTAGCCCGTCGGAGCCGCACACTGGCACCACATCTGGGAAACACTGTGTGTGAGTGGGCGGTGTAGGAAGAGGAGAGAGGGACGTGCGGATTGGTGAAAAGCAGAGGATCTATGCTGCAGGTAACAGGCAACAACGTCCTGTCTCACCTGGCTGTGTATTGCACTGTAAGTAGTGAAACGAAACAGGAGTTTGATTTTGAGTAAGACTCAGTATGTTGTTCGTGATGACACGAAGCATCATGTAGGGCAGTGACATGGCCCGGTGATAGGGCATTTGCTACTTGCTGTAGACGTTCACAGTTCGAATCCAGCAGCTGCCCTAAGTATTGCTGTGGTTTGTAATAACCATAATAATATGTGCTGTAATACATAGACCCCCATTGTGTGCCGGCATCATTTGAAGGCTACCCGCAACTGACTCAATTGCGATTATACAAGCGAATCATTATCCCCGCTGGCAGACTTAATGATGCCCCAGGTCACTCTTCCAAATTCGACTATTCTGGTCCCTTGAGTTTCTCATTTGATTAAACAAAATCTACTTGAAACTCTTAAACAGAATGCTGATCATGCTGATAATTAACTTTAATTTACACTTTAGTCAACTTTCTGAGAGGGTGTAATGAAGTATCTTTAGCCTATGTTCATTCCACATTATACAACACCTCTACAAGAGCTAATAGCCACCGTTATGGGCATACCGAGCTTAATTTGCATACGTGATTATCCTGTTTGTGTGTAAAGTGATGCCAATGCAATCAGAAATAACACTTTATTGAGGAATGGAATTTCCACTGGACAAGTTTACATACAGTTTCTTAACGTAATTACGTATTTAAATCCATAAAAAATGTGTTTTAAAAGACTCTTCTCTCATGACAGTTGGAGACATATACAGATGGAGACCCTCTTACATAAAACCCCAGGCATCAATCAACTATTTGACACAATATATTCTTGTACACTTAGGGATAGCAAATATTTTCTTTCAGTATTGTGATATAATGTAAGAAATTATTATTGTTATTCATTGGTATTGGTAGCTCACTATTCAGTAGTGAAATAAAACGCTGACTTCTCTTCATGACAATGTGAACATGTACGACTTCTGCATCCTCCTTGTGACACATTTCTGGCGTGGTCAGTGTCAGCACAAGGGCATGACTGTGTGGCCTTAAGCCAGCAAGACTGACTATTACCGTCATTGGCTGTGTCAGCTGTCAAGCTCTTTGCTATTCTCAGCAGGATTCTGTACGGCCCACTTGGCATTGAGGCCTTTTTGAGTTTACTACTCTGATGAAGTTTTATATCGATTTTGACTTTGAATAAGCACTCACTCGTGGAGCCGAATGGCACATGCATCGAATGCACACGAGCCTCATATGGAGGAAGGGTACAAGCATGGAGCAAACCATGATAGATTTTTCAAGCAGGCAGACGTAGTTCACTAATTTCCAAAAAATGCACGTGCAAACACCAGAGCACTGATTTGTAATGTGCATCTGTAAGTAACCATTTTTTTCACGTTACTTTTATGAACAGTCATATAAAAAATTGCACTATGGGACTGAGAATTTGGTTTTCCATTGGAACATCTGGTCACATTTACTGGAATGCTTCCTATAGCAGAAGGACAATCAGTTGAAGCCATCCTGATCAACAGCAGACAGCAACTCACTGAGTCTATGCTTCATTCTAACATATTATTCGATGGCTCCACTAGCCTATTCTCCAACCACATCGAGTTGCTTGGCAAAAACCCTCGACTCCACGTAAGCCTCTGATGATGCCAATCACATCATCAGAGCTTGCAACTACCACCTCAGAGCACTATATCGTTTACAGCAGTGGTCTCCAACCTTTTAAAACACAAGATCACTTTTAAAATCTAAATGTAATACAATATCTACCCTTGAAGATCTACTTTACTAAAAATCTCAAAACATCTATGCTATGCAAAACACCACCTATTCTTAGTGTGAAAACCTGTGCTTGCTGCACACTAACTGCGTGCTTGCACTCTATCTACAGCAGATTGCATTTGCAAACCACAGCGGCCACCGTTTTAAATACAAAAACCGTACAGAATCTTGGCTTTTTCCACTCTGTCTGTCTCTTTTAAAAATGTTAATATTGACTGTTCTTTTTAAATGACTGATTAATGAATAACATCGACTGTTCAAGACTCTGGGATCTTCCTGTCGATTGCCATCTACTGGTTGGAGACCACTGTTTTACATCCAATGACCACTACCTTGACTATTGCAGCTTCATCCTTGTTTGACCTTCATTGAGTGATCTCAAGAAACTCCAACGGTTGCAGAACCATCCCACCCGCGTCAACCTTGCCTAGATTTCCTGCCCTCCCTCGCTGCCTCCACTGGCCTCCCATTGCCAACAAGGTTGGCTACAAGATCACCTGCCTGTTCCGCCGCACCTCTACCTTCAGTTGTCCACCGTAAGTTGATTTGCTCCTCAACCGCCCACAGCATGACTCACAACCTCTCGATACTAAGGTCCAGGTATTATTTTCTGTGGCAGCCCCCGCTGTCTAGCATGCCATCCCGCAGCACATTCGTACCAGCATTCAATCTATACGTACGTTTAAGGGACACTTCAAGGCACCGCCTCTTACATCTGGCTATCGAGCGACACTGAGCTTGGCTCCGTGCCTCAGAGGCGCGCGGTCAAGAACATGAACCATGAGCATGGGAAAAGTAAAGAGGCTGAGATGCCCCTTGCTGAGAAAGCTCCACCTAAGAGTCTGCCTCTCTGGTGTTACGTTTCCTGAGGGCACAAACTGTAGCTAAGTCTTCACACAACATTTTTGGCATTTAACTTTCCTCTACAGTGAAATAGCTGAGGGAAAAAAAAAACTTCAGGAATCAATTCTTAAATCAATTGCAGTGACAACAAAAACCGCTGCTAAGGTGAGTTCATGAGAACAGTTCTGTCACCTCACTGAGATAGAATGGCAAGTGAGCCCAAGATAACATCATCCAGTTGCTTTATCTGACTTTATTGCCAATATGCACTTCATATTCCTTATAAACACCTCTAGGACTGCAAGCATTCTTATTACAGTTACCATGCTATATCAACATAAATACCCGATGCGTCTAAGTTAGGGAAAACGTTATAGAGATGGTTTGAAATAAAACCAAATTGGAATAAATTGATTAGTTGTTATTTTTTTAAAGATGTTTTTACGAAGATGAAAATACAAAATTAATTAATGGTCAAGGATATAGAGACTCATGTATTCTAAATTAAAAAAAACAGATATTGAAATGTTGCTCTGAATACCAACAAGAACACACTACATATAAAGAGTTTATAGAATAGCACATGAGGTGGAGAAATGGCACTGGTTGGCACTGTGCTTCGAACCTGGCAACCGGAGAGTGATGAGTGATATCTAAACCAGTCCTCGGCACCCTCTAGTCCCACGACCCCCACCTTCCCCAACTCCTCCACACTCACCAGCATAGTGAAGAAAGGTCAAATAACCCCCGTGACCGACATGCTGTGGGGAGCCCTTCGCCTAGCAGTGAAATGACAATTGGCATTAACGTTTTTAATTATAGTAAATAGGATTAATAAATAAAACCCCACACGATGTCTATCATCAGTGTCCATATTATTTAATATCCTACTCCTTCCATGTCTCCCTGGAAGATTTTCCTCGCGCCTCAAACCCCCGAGCTGTGGTTCGACAGTGCCCTCTCTCCTTGGTCCACTCCTCTTATCTATTTACCGCCTCTCAAACAAAAACATTCCCAGCTTCATCACTGACTACCATCGGCATGTCGATGGCACCTAGATAAATAGATAGATGTTTATTATTACGGAAGAAAAATACCCAGTGAGCTTGCAAGCTCTGTAGAGGATTCCTGCGACACAACAAATTCACACGTTTTTTTTTGCCACCTACCCCTTTATTTAGCTTCAACTAGATTTTGTACAATTTTCTACAACTGAACATTTATAAAAATGAGATTATTCCTAATGGCAAGACGTCTGCCCCTGATCATGGTGCTGCTTGTAATATCTGCCTGTTAAATTCTGATATTACACTAGGTATGAATGTCTGTAATGTTCGTATTATCTGTGATCACAAAAATTCATTTTCTCTACATATTTTTTAGTCTTTGCAGCATGTCTCACCATCTGTGTAGTAACAATAATATTAATAAGTCCGATTTATAAACAGCACAGAACCTGTGCAGCAGGTCGCTGACAAAAGTAATTTACAGAATTTTTCTACACTCCAACTACTCATGATACCCTATGTCATGCTTTTGTCATGTCTCACATTGACTATTGTAACTCTCTCTATAGCCTCCCTAATACTTATCCACAAAGCTCTCGATGAGCCAGAATGCTACCGCCAGACGTCTGATCTGCACCCACAAGTGAGGTCACATCTCACCAATTCTCATATCCCATTACTGCCTCCCAAATCGATCTTGAATCAGCAGACAAATTCACCATTTTCAAGATGTGAAACGGTCTTATTGTGGCCTACTTCTCTCATCTCGCTTTACTCCTCTGTCAGTTCACTTCGTTCTAGTCATTCAGCCCACTTTGTGAAATAAAAAATCAGCCACCAAACTGTGAGAGGTAACTCTTTCTTCGTCATTGTCCCTGATATTTGAAATTCAAACCCCATTGTTATCCCCACCCAGATTCTACACCAGTGGTCTCCAACCATTTTAAACAATAGATCACCTTTAGAATATAAATGCAACACAAAATCTCTTAAGATTCTACTCTCCTAAACCCCCAAAAATGTACACTATCCAAAACACACCTATTCTTAGTGTGACACTTGTGCTTGCACACTATCTGTGAGTGCTTGCACACTATCTCCAGTAGCTTGCATTTGCCATTCATGTCCACCACAGTTTTAAACACAACCACCGTGCAGAATATCGTCTTTCCCACTCTCTTTATATATTGTTTTAATGTTAACACTCTGGGCTCAACCTGTCGATTGGGATCGACTGGTTGGAGACCACTGTTTTATATCTTTCCTCTTCCATTACCATTGACTGACTACTGTGTACTTCTATAAGAAAGCTCTTCATAATATTTCCCCAAACTTCCAAGCCAATTCACATAATCACATATCCCAAATTTCCCTTTGTTGCTGCTTCAAACTCGGAATATTCAGGACTTTACATTTATTTCTCGTGTGGGTTGAGACTTGTATGCAGTACGTCACATTGACTCTCAATCAGGTCGCACCTCCATTCGATGGGTGACAGAGCCTTCTCGCGCGTTGCTCCAAGACTCTGGAATGCTCTTCCGCTGGAAATTCGTTCAGTGGATTCCTTGACCATCTTCAAATCTCGTCTCAACACTCACTTGTTTCGTAAAACCTTCAAGTCCTCCGGCTAGGACTACTGATGCGGCTCAATGCTGCCTTGCCAGGATGTTGGCTCTTTTCCTACCTGCGCCTTCATGGGAACATTTATTCCTTCCTCTGGCTTGGACTGTTGGTGCGGGTCAGTGATGCAGTGCCGAGATGTTGGCTCTCTCTCTCTTCCGATCTGCGTCTGCTCGGGTACATCTGTTCCCTCCTTGCTTGTTGTAGAATTATTATTATTATTATTTTCCTGTTGTCTTTATGTCCTATAATTTATCACTACTGCTTGACTCTCAGTTAATCTGTATTGATGTTATTGACATGCTGTTCTCTCCACAGCCTTGTGCAGCGCTTTGTGACCCTCGGGTAAAAGGCGCTCTATAAATGCTATTATTATTAATCTTCCCAACTCATGTGCTGGGTTTATTTATAATTTACACATTCTTATTTACGTATTTTGTCCGTTTGTGTGTGTACTGTTTATGTTAATGAGACTGCCTTGTATGGCACCCCAAGATGTTCCACAAGTAAGATATGTTATAAATTCCCATTTTTACTACAATTATTATTGTCTTCGTGTTGTGAAATTCAAATTCCATGACTTGGCAGGCCCACTCTCTTGTGTCTCAGAGGACCACAGCAGGTGATATGAGGTAAATGTGAACTTCTGCACATGTAGCTCTCCTACAAGACTAACAGCTACAGCATGAGAGGCTAATGAGTGCTTTCACAATAGCATCATTGCCCCTAGCCACACTTTGGTCGGTAAGAGGCTAATTATTAGCTGGATGTGCGGTTGGATAACATTGGCTAATGGATGTCACACAGATGTCATCGTTTTACAGTCCCGTTGCTCTAAATACAGTGCCAAAAAGTGCTGCTTTAATGTCACAGTGGTTAATTCAGCAGCAAGCATTAACAAGCAATAATTAGCTGATGAATAATGATGAAAATGAACGCTATCAATTTTCATTACTAAGACTAACACCTTTTCTTTGTGAGAACAATGTATTGTACCGAAACACTAATTGACATGATACAATTTAATATAGCAATTTTCACATATCGCTGCGAGTTTCCAATGCCAGCAAGGGAGATGAATCACTGCAATCCCTCCTAGTGCTCACAGCATGTGCATGACCTATAACCTCTCAGACCGAGTGAGTAGCCTACTTGTAATTGGCAAGCGATATTGCTTCACTGTATGCGAAAATCAAAAAACAAATTTATTAGCAATATCACAAGTATGCTATTACCAGGGTTGTACTGAAGCAGGCATTTTGCCATAAATGTTAACTAACCTAGTTTCACCTTACATGTTAAAATACGTATTTTATTGCGTTGAAAATATGAATTAAAATCTTTTTACGTTCAAATGCACTGTGAATATGCAAAGCTGGATTATAAATTAGCATTTTTTTGCACGGAGAAAAGGATGTCCTTGTGACTTTGCTGGGAGCTTGTGCGTTGCTTGTTCACGCTCACTGTATTTTTTTAAAACCCAGTCAACTGTAAATGAAAAGCTTTCAGTACATGTACTTGCCGAGTGGAGACAACACATTGGTCTTGCACAACAAAAAAAATATAATTCAGCTATACACATTGAACACATGCAACTGGCATTAAACAATAACAAATAAAAATACGTATTATCTTCTTCACAAACATTGCAGTACAGTATTAATCACCATAACAGCGGTTTGTTGTTTTTTTTGTATCACTGTTGTGATTAAATGCAGCATTTGTATGGTCCACATACAAGGAGCAAAATCATAAAATCACTATCAGGAAGCAAAAAAAAATTTGTTGCTGACTTTTCCGTGCTCTGTCGTTGTTGACATGTCGTTCTCTCCGCAGCTTTGTGCAGCGCTTTGTGACCCTCGGGTGAAAGGCGCTATATAAATGCTATTATTATTACCCATTCTCAACTACCGCTTTTCTCCCCCTCTAGCCCACCATCCAGTCACCTCTTTGTGCCACCCTCTTCCACACTTTACTCCCTCCACCTCTGTCTCGGAGTGAAAACGTCTATTGTGTGTTGTCATTAGTTGATTTATTTAACACGGGTATGTTTCCTAAAACTTGCAGGTCATGGCCCTCTAGAGGGTCTCTTCCTCCCAATCATTTTCTCTGTTTATCTGCAGCATGATTTTGGGAAAGAATATGGAGTTTGTAAAGGGCAAACCACGTTCAAAGATGCAATGTGGATAAATAAAATGCAACCTAAAGGGAAACAGGCCTTCTGGAAGTCTCTCTCTTCTAAATGACTTTGGGTGGGAAAGAAGAATGCTCTATGAACAGAAAAGGTTTTTATTTTTTTTAACATAGTAGGCGATCAATAAAACACACTGTGAGGGACAAATATCTTTTGTAAAATGTAAAGCAGATTAATCGTTTTTTAGATACTTCCACAATAGTACTTAATTTTACATGTTTTCTATAGGTGACATTGTTCGACCTCACCCGGCATCACTCTTCTGTTACTCAAAGCATGTTTTGGTGGAGCATCTTTGCCAGAAATCGTAAAATTACATATTTTATAATTGTTGTTAGCGGCTTGACATACTGCTTTATTTTCCAAAACCTGCAAGTAATAATCGGTTAATCGACTCCCAATGTAACTATCTGTCATCTGTGTTCTTCAAACCTAACAGACGGTAACCCATGGCAGGATGTATGTATGATATAGATTGTGCATTGCTATACTTCAAATAATTTTGGCTCATAGTTCAATGTTTCTGAGAAGGTTCCAATCATAAAACCAGTGTACTAGTTCTATTGTATATCATGTTGTTCATGCAAACATTGCATCTCACAATACTGTCATTTCAGTGTCTCAAGTTTATTAATTTCTGAAGCTGTTGGGCCAAAACATTAGGCAAACAAACATAATTTGAATCCATCCATCCATTTTATAAACCGCTTGTCATGGTGAGGGTCGCGGTGGCAGCAGTCCAAGGAGAGTGGACCAGACATCCCTTTCCTCAGCAACAGATTCCAGCTCTTCGTGGGGGATTCCCAAGCGTTCCCATGCCAGCCGAAGGATATAATCCTGCTTTTATGTGGATTAAAAGCAAATGTCCCTCCGAATTTAATAAATGCTTTAATTTGATTCAAATAAAAGCATTTATTAAATTCCACCATCAGTTTTAAATTTGGAGGGACATTTACTTTGATTTAAAATGTTAGCCCCTTTTCAGCGAATTCTGTAAGGAATGTGCCATCCGGTGAATGCCATGCCAGCATTGGTATGCACTGCACAACAAGAAACACTTTTCAGATGTCTATAAAATATTCCTGTTGTTATTTCTTAAATAAGGATCCAGTTTGCCTGCTATCTCCACTTAACAAAAACAATGCATGCCAGCATTACAAGTGTGTATTGCTTGGATAAACATTGTTCCACGCATATTGCCAGTCAATTTTGAGAAATAAACGGATTTTACGTCATGGTGAGAATATTATTCCAATGTAGCCTTCCTTGAGCATATGTGAGACAGATCCCATTCTTCCTGCAATCCCAATTGCTGTGCTCAACCAGGTTCCCTTCACCAAAGAAAAAAAAGAAAAGTGGTCTCGCAGGCAAGCCCTGACCATGAAATGTGTATCTGTTATAGCGTGAATACACACACACACACACGATTGTAACCTGTCTATTTAATGACAGAACAACTTGCCTGACTGCAGCCAATAAGAACATTTGAGGTCATCACTGTTGTCTGGTTTAGAACATTTCTTTTTGACATGAAGGGTGACCAATGAGTGCATCTAATTGTGTGGGCACGAATTCGATGGCTTTTATTTTGGTGTGACCCTGGTGACCCCCATAACCAAGTGTTTTCCCATCACAATTGCAGCTTTACAGGTAAAACCCACAACTCCCTACTGCCTCTGGCTGTCATTTCCCCATGATGAATTGTACTCTCTTGTGGCTACGCTTTTGCGACTAACCCTTTCATTGTATAGTTGAGTCACATTTCTTTTACATAGATGATAGGACCATGTGAAGCCGAGACCACATGAATGAGAAAATATAAACTGTAATGACTCTACACATTGATGAGACCACATGGGAATGATGATAACATGGCGGTGTAACCACACTGATTGTGGGTCCTTACAGCCATGATTTCATAGTGATGGTAATCATTATTTTTCATTTCACCTCTAATCACTGCCACTTGTGCTTGGAATGGTTTATGAATTAAAGTTTAATGTGGTGTCTCATGACAGACTTAAAACATTCCACGATACTCCATAGTAGGCTGACATCAGATACCAACATCATCATTACGATCAAGGGCGGCACGGTGGCATGGTGAGTAGCGCAGCCGCCTCACAGCAAGAAGGTCACGGGGTTCGAATCTCGGCTCGGGGACGTTTCTGTTTGAAGTTTGCATGCTCTCCCCGTGTATGCGTGGGTTTTCGCCGGGCACTACGGTTTCCTCCCACAATCCAAAAACATGCTGCCGCATAGGTTAATTGGGCTGCTGATTAAATTGCCCCCCAGTGCCCTGTGGTAGACTGGCGTCCCATCCTGGGTATGGCTCTGCCTTGCGCCCTGTGTCTGCCGGGATAGGCTCCGGCTCACCGCGACCCTGTACAGGATTAAGCGGTTTATGATAATGAGATAAGATGAGATCATTACGATCAGATTTTGTATATCCACTGCTGGATGATGGCATCTTCAAGCCGTTACCTTCTCTCACAGTCATCCGATGCAAAAATCGATATGGCTCCTGCACACAAGATGATCTAATTGCTTTGCTGGGGACATTCTCCGGGGTGTATTCCCTGCTTATAGTGCTGTCAATATCATTTCTCTAACTTGTGTACGTTCTTGGATGCATGTGCTCCTCTTGCTGTCTCTCAGTGTAATTTAAAACAGGCGACTCTCCATGCTTCTTTGCACATTTTTTAGCTTTGTTCCATTTTCTTTGTCCATGTCTCTGGTCTATTATCATGTCAGGTAATATGCACGCATTAGAAATATTCCTCTCAAAGCATATTACTATGTTGCTTTCCACTATTAAGCTCAGTTTTCCAAAAGCACAGCAACCTGCTCTCATTATTTTCATCCCTGTCTATCTTCAATAACTGCCCTAGGTAAACTCAAAGAAGCAAGGAGAGATGCATGCTTAACATTGCGAGACAGAAACATGTTAAATAGAGAACGTATGCAAGTCTTCTTTCTTTGCGATTCTTCGAAGCACGATGGTCAGCCTCTGGACATTGTTGTCTTTCAGCTCGGCCTCGAAGTGTTTGGTAGAATTCGCAGGCAACACCAAGTATTACCTGACAGGGATCGCGACGTGAACGCTTCTACCTTGACCCCCACGTATGCAAGTGAAATACATCATATTGACTATTAAGAAAAATACGTGGGCTTGGGCAGGATGTCTACGTAAAGTGAATGTTGGCTGGTGGTTCACAGCCAAAAGAGGGAAATCATTAATTACATTAACTACAAAAGTGGTAACTTCACCTAACCAGTGCGCTGTCAATGCAGCTAGAAATTCCCGATTGTTTAACAACTTGCTTAACTGAGCTTGTTGTTTCTTAAATATTGGCAGGAAATAAAACACTTACACACTTAATCATGCCACGATAATCACGACATGATGAAATTGAAAAAAAAATAACGACACGGTTATCGTGGCCCTACTACCATACAATATATCGTTTAATTGTCATTTCACAGCAATTCCGCTAATTAGACATCATCGCAACAACGGGAACGTGTGCTTGCTTGGCTAACTTCTGCGATGTTACTGGTCGTATGAGCGGGCGTGGTACACGAGCCACTTCAGATGGCTACATTTACCAACCTGCATTGACCAGCCAGGTGAAGTGTGGCAACCTAAAACATGGTCTTTAGCCATCTGCAACTCTTGCGCTCATCAAACATGGCAGCAAGCAGGGTAGGTGTACGAGTACGGGATGTTATCCGAATCACTGGGCAAGAACAGGATGCCTTCTTGACTGTTGCTACAGACAACTTGCTAACTCTATCTGACTGATCCAACCATGTTTGAACTGGAGAGAGAATTTATAGAAATGAATTGGGGTGTGGCTGACCTGTCATGTGATAAAGAAATCAGAAGAACTTTTGAGGGAAATGTTATATTAATTACGGGGGAGTGGGATTCCTAGTCTCTCCAGCTTTTAAAATTGAGAATTAGGTTTGAGTAGTATATTGGATGTAGTTGTTTAGCTAACATAAAGGTTCTCAAACAATTACAAGTTAAAAACTACGATTGAAACTACATACTCCAACAACAAGCCATCAATATGAAGATGCAGGCGAAATGTATAATAATAATAATAATAAATAATAATTTTACATATTAATTCACTGTCGAAGGTACTCATTCGACGAGAGAACGACTCAGAGGCGCGAGGAAAGCGCAGAGAGGCGGAGGAGGCAGCCAGGCGGTATTGCCGGCGCCATATTAAAGAATTAACAAATACATCTGGGTACAGTCTTTTCAAACACCATGATGGGTGAGTTGAATTTAAAAGTAGGTGAAATGTATAAAGATGAGTGAGGAACGAGACAAATCCCATTATCTTGGGAAAATTGACGAGCCACACAATTGTATTTTGTTACCGCATCATTGCTGACTGAGCCACAATAAGCATGCCTCCAAAGTACGTGTAAGCCAATGTGTAGAGGCGCCATCTGTGCCCATTGCTAGCTATACCTGTAATATTTAACATGCACGTACATGACACCTATCAGCACGGTGAGTAATACATTGAGAAATAAGCACAGGGGGCAAATGCACATGCCTCTCAGTGAGAAATAACAGTGCTTCTGTGCACACGATCACAAACGTGTGGCTGTATTGTAAATTAAAATGGTGCCGTGGGTTGCGCGCGACGTCTGTACCTGGAATTCGCATGTGCATGTGATGTTCCCCAGCACGCTGGCGGTGCACATACCACCATGCTTACACGTGCTGTCATCACACACAGCTGCTCCGGTATTGCTCACTGTTGCAGCAACATCTGCAAATGCAAAACATGGGGCGAATCCATCATCACCATCGTCATTTGACAACACGCCGACTCAACGAACACAGCTACAAACAAACAAATACCATTGCCATCAAACATTTAAAATAGCGTTAAATTCATGAGTCGACTGGTGTTAACATTTATTATTATAACTTACACGTTTAAAAGTGCCTTTCACCCAATGGTCGCAAAGCGCTCAGATATCTGAGCCTTACACCTGTGTTCTCAAGGAACTCACTGATGCTTGAAACGAATCCCAATAGTTTTGGTTGTTTTGCTTTTGGAATGTCTTTAGAAACAATTTGCTCATCTAAACAAACATGGCAATTTGTTCTTAAATGCATTTAGAACATTTGACAGCAACTCTTAACAATAGGATAGTGTGTCACAAAGGACATGTTACAAAGGTGGAAAGTATTTAAAAAGCAAACAAAAACACAGTTGCACAAAAAGCCGGCTCTGTTGAAGCCAGTCACTTGGCACACGTTTTTACACAAAAGGACAAATGAGATATTTTCCCACTGGTGAGTAGTGTAGGAAGTTAAAGTGAGAATAGCGGACACAATGCATTGCTCTACTCGACTAATTAGCCAACATAAGTATTGGATTGCAATTCTGCAGGTCATTCAATAACTTGATACATTTTGATGTACAAACGACCTGCTGATTTATTTGCCCAGGCAATCTGCCCCACTGCATTTTCAGAAACGTTCACAAACCGTCATGTCATCTACTGGTTACTGCAAGGGAAAAATTTATAATAAAAGCTGTTCAAGCATTATAAAGCCACAATATGTGTGATCGTGCTATTTTCCCGATGCAGTCATGCCGCCTTTAAAATCTCTAAAGAGTCATATCTAGCGGCCATGTGACACAACAGTGAACTAGGAAAAGAGTATGCCCACGGTGCTGGATGACTGAACCAACTCAGACAATTGGCGATGCTGAAATTAGGTCAAACTCTGCACAGTGGTTTACTCAGGCCTCCAATTACACGAGCAGCCAGTTCATGTTTAATGTAAGGTAGAGGACCCCTGTCAGTCAGCTGGATGTGATAGGCCAGATGAATTGGATAACGTGTCTTCCCACTCTACCTGGTACCGTTTAACTGAACATGTCCTGCAGGATTATTCAAATCACGTTTTCTGTAATATTGTGTGACATTAATGTTGATAGATTTTTTTGTTATTTAGGTAATGCATTTACAGATTAAAACTTTTATGGTGAACATATGACTGTTTCAAAATTGTTCACTGTTTTCATAAACCTCTCTATCAACACATATTAAATAAAGTCATTATCATTTATTTTCCAATCTGGCCAATACTAACTTGAGAGGGTAATTTTCACCTGCATAGTCAACATTTCAGAAAATGTACTTTCCTAACATAATTCAAAACAAAAAAATTCCCTGATACAGCACAGATTAATACACAGAAGATGGAAATAGAAAATTCATGTTTTAATACAACGCTAGTAAATGTATAATTTTAATTCATGGCAATATTTTCGTGGTGGATAATTTCCTTTTACAGTCAGTCCTCGGGTTACAAACGCCCGACTTTCGAACGCCCGTACTTACGTACCGACCTCCATAAAGCCTATTGTTTTAAAAAATCAAGTTATATCTATTCTGCCCTCTCCCCACGTCCCCTTCATCTCTACCACCATAAGAATGTGTGCGCATTTATTTGTGTGATTTAAATGTAATGCCCGAAGGCATGGAACGTCATGAAAAAAAATGATCTTACGGGATGCAAGTATGAGATATCTAGATCTTCATATAGAATACATAAGTATGTTGTATAGGACATGCTAACTGTAATGGCTGCAGAGCTGCAGAGAGCACATTATTTAATGTTAATTTAAATTCTAAACGTTTTCCATGATTATACAGCTAATCCCCATTTTGTCTGGTGGGAGTTGCTCCTCAGCTGGTGAGTCATTTATTTACGGGAGATGCCCCACAGTGCTGGCGATTTGGCAGACGCATATATGGCTAAAAACGTTGAGGGCGGTTCCAGGGCATATGCGTATCTCCACTTAAGACTAACGCACAAAGAAGACTGATTTGACTCTGGTGCCAACTAAGCCCACTCTACCATTTTCCCTCTAAACAGTGGCAAATATGTTATTCTGAGCAATTGCCACATGTGCTTTGGTTGATCGAGGGCATAGCGAGTTTAAGTAATCTGGAACGTGTTTAAGCTATTGCTGAAATGTACCAGCTCACACAAGGGGCCACTGGCATCGACTGAATGAGGCTGCAAATGGGTGCTCCATCCCTCCTCAAGACCCCTTAGCTACGCCATGTGCCCACCACAATGTCAATACAGACTTTGTGGCAGAAACATCACACAGAATGCGTTATCTTTAACCAATGCCTGCATTACATGTACAGGGGGCTGTGGCCATGAGGGGTTTACACTACACTCAGCTCAATTATGCAAAATGTTATTCTCTTGGAACATTGGCCCCGCTGGGGCTGGAAGCTTCAGTTCTCTGCAATGCAGACCAGACAGAAGAAGGTGAACACGGCTCATGGTTATCTGTGCAAGCTTCACGGGCAGCAGTGACCTGCTGTTCTGTGAGGTATCTGTCAACCAAAGTGCCACACCAGAACGCGTAGTGCTGCACTTGTGCACAGAGGCTTCAATCATTTTACTATTTCACTGTCGTTAGATTTTACTCACTGAAATTTGACTTTGTGTTCAAGTCCTTTTGTGAATGATGACTTAAGCCATTACTATGCTGTTTAGCAAACGTATATATTTTCACTGATAAGTGGAAACCTGCCATATTGATATATTTTGTCTTTTGTTTTTCTTGCTGCTGCTGTGATCATGCACCAGGAAACTCCCTTGGGAAATAGCAGGATCATTCGTGTACACTCAAAATGAAACCTGTGTAGATGATATGGTTGTATTATCTGATGATTATTGTACCAAAGGGGTCCTCCAGTTTTTCCCTGCACATTTAGAAAGATGCATTTATATTATTTGACTACAGTAAAGTCACTCCATTGAGCTACCATGTGTGGCCAGGGCACCACTGAAAATAAGCTAATAGCACAGTGGGCTTTACTTGGTAAATAAAACAGTTTAGTTTTGTTTTAAGTAATGCATTCTTAAAATAAAGTAATAACCACTTCTATCTGCTGGGTTAGTACATAATAATAATTTGCTGCAAGTACGTGACATCCAACACTGTGTCGTCACATGAAGAAAGATGATTGTGAAGCTTGAAGCCAACATGGAAATTACATTCACAAAAAACACTGAACCTCTATCGCTAATAACTGAGCACTCCCTTACTAAAGACATTCAATCTCAATGAGCTTTCAAGAGGTTAAACTAAGGACAATACACTGCGATGAATAAAAAGACAAACGCATGGCACAAATATAGTGTTCATTATCCTCCATATAAAATAATAATAATAAGTAACATTAACTTTTATTTTAGCATCAGCCATAACCTATTTAATGTTGGATGAAGGCCTACCAAAGCCATCACCGTCCCTCAGGCTCTTGAGATACAACAATCCATCTAGCTCCTCCACACCAGATAATCTCATCCTAACATTTCCACAGTGGACATCCTCTCCAGGGTGTTTCTTCATTTGGGTGCCACTCTATCGCCAGTCTCATCTACTGGCCATTATCCCTTCAAGTGATGTGTCCTGCTCAAGCTCACTTGTCTATCCTAAATATAAATACGACTAACTTACATATGTTCTCTGAGTCATGTGTTCCTCTGTCTGTTTGTCAGTGCAATTCAATTCCAAGCACGCATTTCTCAGTGCTTCTTTGTGCATTTTTCAGTCTGTGCTATAGAAAATAATCTCCGCTGATGAACAACGTTTTTCTTTTGGTACATTGCTCTCGTCCGCCTCTCTATTGAATACATATAATCTCGGTCCACCTTCAATAACTGCCTCAGGTGTATTTGCTCTTGAGCCCAAGTTTGCTATAATTTCAGTGTACGCTTTAATTTCTCCAATCTTAAAACACCTTCTAATGCCGCTGTAAAGAATGTTGACAAAAACGTGTCTCCATGCCTGACTACCTATCTAAAACACATGTTGTTAGGTTCTTCCTGCAACATCAATAATACCTATTTTTTGGAATGGTGTTTAGTGTTTATACATGTTTTATTTTAATTTTCATTTATGTTGAACATGGATGACTGCACTGATAGTCACCGATATAAATACACAGGCTAGGAATAATGGTATTTGGTATTAATCTCTCTTTCCAGAATATAATTAATAGTACACGTGTAGTCAGTGGTAGAGAAACCTGTGTGGCATCTACATTTATAACAATTATGTTTCCACTGATTTTCGTGAAAAATGTATATGCATGATAAGAGTCTAATGGGTCTGTAATTCTTCATGTTACATTTATCTCGTGCACCACATGCTATAGTGGTGGACATCATCAAGGGAGTGGGACCAGTTGTTGGAACAAACTCAGCTGACCTATTTACTCATCTGATCTGGTGGCTCGATGGTAGAGTGAGTGCCTTTCAGTCGGATGGATAATATGCTGAATGCACCTCCAGCCAGGTGAACTCAGCGCATTGTCCCTTCATGGTCGATAAAATAAGTTCCATATTCGTGGATGAGTCGAGAGTGCTTGTCCTATGGAAATACTGACCCCTGCTATAGGAATCTGAAAATTCTGCGACTTGCTTAGGGCTGTAAACAGGAGACAAGACTATCTCAACGCCTATTTGAACAGAAAATCGCTTTGGCTTTTTGGTGAAGGTTTATACAGAAATGAAATATCTTGATAATGGCAGGATGCCTCAGTCATTCTTATGTTTAAAATGTGACGATAAGGGTTTAAGAAATAACACATTCATTTCCAGTACTGAACATGTTTTTATCTCCTGTAATGTTTCGTTTTTAAGGCCAGGCCTTGATTTTGCCATCAGTGTGGAGCCTCGCCTATGTACTTCAAACGCGTTGACATTTCCAGATGACATTTCTTCCACTGGGAAGAGCCTTGTGGCCACGTGATCTGTATCGTTCGGGGAGGATAAAAAACACACTAGGCTGCAAGCCACAGCAGGCTGCTTGTGTTTCATGCGCGTGGAAAGCCCCTTGTTTAATCTTGCATGCATAGGCTACACACATCGGTGATATCACACACGTGCGTGTCAGATCGCGGTATAGCCAGCAATCCCATGACGTGCCTGTGGAAACAGGCTATACGCACACACAACCGCATTCCTAGGGGTATACCCATGGTATATTTTTAAGGCAGGCAAAAACCGACGCAAATACAACAATGGCACTGGATTCCTCATCATGAATTTGACAATGCCTGCAATCAATGTAAACAGTACAGTATTTCAAAAGCAGCATATCGTACCCGTAGAAGTATATGGTTACGAGTGTGTACATGAACAATGGAGTGTGTCCTAAATTATGTTTACATCATGAATAATATTAACAACAAAATATGTTTCTCTGTCCCATAGATATATTACTAAATACGCTATGTATACAGCATGTGCAGTAATAAGTGCGGTGTTTCAAACAGAATTAACACATTAATTTGCATCTCAAAAATATTATGATGTACTTTAGAATGTTGCGTTGAGCCTTTGCAGCTTTAAACGCATTAGAATGCAATAGTAATGCACGATGTCATTTGCCACATGGTATTCATATCGGTATTGTGAGAGTACATTTGAAGGTCGATCGCCCGCCGAATCCCACAATGGGTACAATCGTAGCTCTTTAAGCATCATCTCTATCCCAGCCAGAATGGGAAATGATTGTCTCTCATCCAGCGTATAGAGCCGCAAGACCTGGCGCTCCAACGCTACATGTGTCCATAGCAATAGCCAGTGAGATAATGCCTCTCTCTGCCCGTGAAGGAAAAACGCTCATTTTCTAGTGGAAGGATGAAAAAAATGCCGTTATAATCATGCAACAAAACCGAGTGTGACAACATGCCTTAAGCGGGCACTGTTAACCACCATTATGTGCGCATCTCGATGTTTAGGAACAATGGGGGTATAGCAAGGAGTGGTGGGATCTTACAGGGATGAATATTTCAGTTTTAAACCTTCTTTGTTTTTATGAATAATGCAGCGACGAGGACCAATGTATGAAGCTAGCCAGGTCACCGTCTGAAAATGTCCCATTGTTCATTTCTGCTGTTGAATAAAATAAGGCGAATGTGCGGTAATGTTATCGGAGACAAATTAAGGGACACGCAAGTGATTAGTAAATGTACCTTGTACCTTAAAGTTCCTCTTTAAAAACGCACCGCAAGTCACGAGCCAGTACTGGACATGCATTGCTGATGAAGCTCATGATAATGATGATAGTTCATAGAGTCGAGTAATTAGCACGCTTGTAAAGAAAGCTTTCGGATTGGAAATGTTTTTCCGATTAAAAAATACATCTCAGTAATTCGAATGCATCGTCTATATCGAGCAAGGCCATCTGCTGTCAAGTAGACGTTTAATGACATTCACCAAACAATGAAACTCACCCACAATGGGCACAATACGTCTCAAAACAACACAAAACCATGCGCTTAGCTCGGACTTATTCTGCTTGACAAACAGCACTCGTACACACACGAACACAAGATACACAATCCGGATGCGTTTTCGCAACGTAAACATGTGCACACCGCAGTGAGCTGCGGGCTATGCAAGTATGCGTCACCCCTACAAAGCTGCGCCATCCTCTATCGGAATTTCACGTGAAATGAGCTCCAACAGAGAGAGAGAGAGACGATCACAGCTGCCACGACGCTGCCTACACATGCGGGCACAGCGCATCACACAAACATACAGCAGAGCGCACACTGTATCACCGGCACACACAGAGGCAGCACATGCACCGCTGCCTGTGTGTACGACGAGATGGCTGCTGCGGGGGTCCCGTTACAAACAGGCGTCTGCAGCCCGCTCACACCGTGCAGTCTCTCTCACCCGTGCAGTTGGGCGAAGCGGTGGTTCTGCTGCTGTTGCCATTGCTGGCCGGCGCAGTGCAGGGAGCCGAACCGTTGGGCGCCTGGGAGCCCAGCCCGGCGGGGAGACCCCACGACCTGTCGCCGGCGAGCGCCGCTAGGCAGCAGAGCGCTGCGGGCAGCAGGGCGCGCAGCCGGGAGGCGCAGGCTAAGCCCCGCATGACGACTCATCCGCATCCCAGAGCCAGATCACAGCGGGGCCAAATCGCAGTCGGGCCCTTCTGCCTTCTCGTTCACGCGCATTGCCACCGATTGCTATATCTGCCTGCCTACCTACCCACCCACCTGGCTGCCTTACCTGCCTGTCTATATCTCAATGCCGCTACCCCTTGTCCTCCACTCCAGATCTGTGCCGTAGACCCTGTGCGATCTGCACCGCGACAGGCGATGAGCAGCTTCTGTTATTCCAGGAGACAGCGCGCAAGTGTCTCCAATCTCATTTTCGGCTCCTCTATTTCATCCGGTGCTATTTGTGTCCGCCTCTCTTTTGGAATTACGATGCAGACGGGGTGAGAGTCTTTGTTTTAAAGGCTAGCGCGAGAAGCACTATATCACTAATGCTATTACCATAACAACAACGAGAATAGAACTACGCCAGAAAGCTGAGGGTGCGCGTTGGCGGTGATAGATACGAGCGAGTGGACGGAGGCTGCGAGTCGTGCGGTGAGGACGCGTCGCCGGCGGAGTCTGCCTGGCGGATGAAGAGGACCACCCCAACCCCCTCTCCCGGTGTCTGCCGTGCGTGCGTCTGTAAGACTGTGCGTCCGTGAGTCTGCGTGAGAGTGTGTGCTTCTGCTGTGAGTGTGCGAGTCTTCGTGCGTACGAGAGAGCGTGTGTGCGTCTGTAGTGTGTGTGTGTAAGTCGTGCGCTCTGGCTAGGCTGCGTGCCTCCTCTCAGCCGCTGGTGAATGGGGACCATTTGAAATTGAAATCACACCTCTCCGCGCTCGGCGTCATTACGCACCGATTGGTCCGTGCGCTGAAATATATATTTTTTACCCTCCCTCGTTGCTGGGATGTATGCATTTAGGATCCGTTAACCGTTCGTATTGTTTACGTGTTTTTTTGCGCGGGTCGTATTATTATTATGATTACACGTAAATGTTGTTTTCCCGAGCCGATGATGTCGCGGGTAATGATGCTCCGAGCTGTGTTCCCCGTGCAATTAGCGCGAACGTGGCGCTATGCCGCTTCACGAACACGCGCATTTCGCACCATCAATTACTCGCGAGAGATTGACACTTCACGTGGGTGGCAGCGCACAGCGGCCACGAAACTTTCGATATAGAACTTGTCCCAGCCGCCGCTAATCCAGACTCTTAGAAACACACACAAACGCCTAGCCCTCCTCCCTGCCTTCCCCGCCGACATACAAATGTTTGTATTCCATTAAGGAGCATTGGACAACGCTGCGAACGTAGGACTTGCCCTGGGTTATTTCTATAATTCAACCAATTGCCGGAGCACAGGTGTTTAGTTTCCAGGCTAATAAAACACACGAGAGCAGCATAATAAATAAGCCAGTCGTTGTTATGTGCCCCGGTCACAAACTCACAAACTCGCCCTCTGGATTCTCGAAGGGCCCGACTGTAATTGCGTAGGTCCGACGCATCTCTGTGCGCAAACGCCTATGCAGTTGCGTGAGGCTGCGGCGGTGAGTACTGCGGTGCGGTGAGCGCTGAAGGTTGGATTGATGGCTGTAGGTTATTGGGAATTAGCATGCCGCTTGCGTGCGTGCGCCTTGCAAGTCGCCAACGCAAGCCAGCGTGCCAGTACGGTACCTATAGTGCAGGAGAGGCTGGATGATCAGTGTCCCCATGCGTTCTCTGAAATCCCTGTCGCGTGTCTGTGCAGCAAATGATAGGATGCTCGAGTTAAAGATTTTACGACACGTTGCCAAGGTGGAGCAATCTGACTGTTAGGGCCAGATGGTAATGGATACATTCCCCACATCATTGGTTTGGAATTATTATTTTTATTTTCACCATCTCAGATTTGGTTCATTTCTTGTGACGCTCTATCTCCATATTTATCACAATGAGTGTGTAAATCTGTGTTGATGGACTTGACATCTGTTATAAGTGTTTACTACAGTAGTGTGATTATAAAGCTTTGATGTAGGTAGTTTGGAATATGAGTTGTGGAGTCGTTACGTGTATACACACTCCAAGTCCTTTAACATTGGAGATGCACGTGGTTCTGATCCCCGTTACGTTATGACTCAAGGTATTTATCGAACATGGACTAGAATTATGAGATATAAAAGTGCCCAAGTTCTTATTATACAATAATATATTTGCTGCTGCTTTCTAAAACGTATCTAAAATGCTTGGTACAATTGATCACTATCACAAACATAAATGTAAAAAACTGCATTCACGTGTATAAAATGTGTACCCTGTCAAGCTAATTTAAGTAGTTAATTGCTAAATTACTTTGGATAATTTAACAATAACTAATGCACATCCAATTTTATCATGGTTGAGAGAAATACAGCAGCTGACAAAAAAATCTAAGTAGTTTCATAACTGACTTTTGCAGAAATCTGTACAATGTCTGCTTGTGGATGTTTGGGGACCATGAATGTTTCTGGAGTATTGTTTTATATAATCAAGTGCCCCGGTCTATTTGCTATCGTTCATCATGTGAAACAGTTTGTGGTTCCATACAAGATGACAAGCCTGTAGCCATTCTGCATCAACACAACAAACACGAATATAGTACTGTATCGAGTCATGCATGACTGCATCCTAAATTACATGTGAAATGTCCTTGTAGCACACAGCATTCCTGTTCAATGATATTCATGGTAAATATGCAGTGTTTGCATCTGCCAAACCTTTTGTCATAGAAGCATTCTCTGTCCTTTATCTTAATACTTTTTTGATGTTGTGCTTTGTGACACAACAAGGTATCTGCCCTTCCTCTAATGACAAGGGGAAGGGCAGGGAGCTTGCTCTCTTGCTCCCTGCCATTGCTGTAGTGTCATTAGGTTGCACTTTACAGAGATTTTATTCTTCTCTGAAAAACACTCACCTCCAATAAGAGGCTATCCACATTTTATCCGCGGACAAATTTTTCATTGATAATAACTAGAGCGCTTAACAATGTGTGCAATAAAATGGTCTGTAAGATACATTTGTGGATAAATAAAATCTGCACAAGCCACCAGTTACCGTTCATTAAGAACTAAAGATATCTTAACATTCTCACAAGATGTGATAATATGCCAAAATCATGTTTATCACATCAACGCACCACTAGATGCTTATGATGCCTCAGGTTCTCCTGGCAGGGATTACATCGTAATATCTGTGTTGTGCTGTTTGAAAATCAAAGCACACAATTTGTACGTGCCCCCATGCTATGCATGCAACACGACCAATGTTTTGATTTCTGTTTGCTCCATTGCTGTAGTTTATTCTATTTGTTTCTGTCATTCTGGTGATCCAGGTCACTCTTGCAAATGAGACTCATTCTGGTCTCTTAGTGAAATTAAATAATCTTGCGATTGAACACCTTATATCTTAAACTATTGGATCTGAAACATGGAGTTTTTTGTAATAGCTTTAGCAGTACAGCTGAATACATAATGGATACTGTATGCATGCAATTTATATCATATGCAAACCAGCCTGTGGGTGTGATTAACATTAAACCATTGTATGAAGAAATTAAAACCTTTGCGGCAAAGAATAATGTAGTGGCAGGGTCGTGGGGTATTTAGACCGATCACGTTGTGCGAGACTCCCTACTCACGGCCCTTTGTCAATGCTTCATCAATCAGACCCACGACCCATTTGTTTTGTGACCCTTGGTAATAAGTAAACATGCAGTGTCTTGGATGAATACAGGACATTGATTGGATAAATAAACGACAGTAAGGTCAGGCATATGGAGCATTTGTAAAAATCCAAGAACTACACATACAGCAAATTAGCAGTAATTTGAGAATATGTAATTACACGACCGAGATCCAACGCTAATGGTAAGTAAATTAAAAAATGTTACCAAATATTTAGGATGTAATACAGTTTCCATAATGTGGTAAGTTTTAGACACGTCTACTTGGAGGCCGTGCAATGGCAACTTGTATGATTGACAGTCTGACTCACCAACCTCTCACAATGATTGAAAAATATTTACTTACAAAGAATATAATGTTATACAGGATGTAAATATGGTTATTATGAACTTAACATTTACATTATAAATTAATTCAACAGGAAGCATTGAGCAAGAAGCTAGACTAAATCTAAATAAAGGCAGTACAGGATTCAAAGATATTGGTACTATTTTCTAAATACATTTCTGTCAGTTAAATAAATGCATAAGTTTCCTGCTTGAATTTATAAGCGCCTACGTTTACTGTACGTTTGTATATACCTATCTTTGTCTCAAAGTGCACCTATCCTGGCACAGGTGCCATAGTGTTGTCTGCCACTAAGTGGCAAATGGCAGTTGTTGTGATGTTTGTCTGGAGAATGCTTCCTGGACTGCTTCACCAACATCAATGGATGAAGTGTTTTTTAAAAGCGTATGCATGGCAGTTCATGAAAATGTGGATGGAATTATGCAAATATTTCCCTTTGATCAGATTACAACATTTGGATAATTCGGCTTATTCCCTGCAACACTACTTATGTTCGTGATTTTCATGGAGGTCAACCCATGCCAAGAAACTTGACCCGGCATTGAACAACACCTGCCGCCTGATCACTGGCTG
>JAZEWU010000001.1:22925802-22937185 GCA_036362915.1 Geotria australis | reverse complement strand
TGATTATCACATACGTTTTAGAATGGAAAGTCAGCAGATACATTTATTGGATGCTGTTGCAATTGCATGATAAACCTGGAATAGATTAATGAATATATTGAATTACCTGATCTACTTGGCTACATTAATCACATGGATGCATTTTTACTTGATAAATTCCATCAAAATTATCACCAGTAATATAACTTTAAACAAAACAGCGGCTGTGAAATGTGTACTTGGTAACCTCTTGACTTTATAAGTGTCTGCAATTGTAACGTTTACAGTTATTTCAATATCTACTGATTATTGGATATATAGTTATTCACGAGTTTAATTCATGTGAATGCATAGGGTTAGAGAAAAAAAATACTTGGACCATGTTTGTTTGTGGTCATACAAGTCTAGGTGGCCTATAGGGCCTTACTGATATATTACCGGTTCGACTGGTTGTCAAGTCCAGATGTGGCCAATTATGACCGAATATACAATTGTTCATTCAAACCTGGGCATTGCAGTTACAATGCTGCATCCTTACGCACGACACTTCATTCATTTGTCAGGGGATTTAAACCACCCGTACTCGTCATATTTGACTGATTCTCAATTCAAACGTAATTGTGCACTGATGAAATCCAAACGTGGTTGGGTAAACATGACAAGGTGACTGTAAATAAGTGTAAGGTGTAGGGTTAGGGAACCCTGCATTACGGTGTTGACAGACTTACTCAAGACTCTAATCGACAGGACAGAAATATTTCCTTGACAATGCGAGGCCAAACGGGGTGTTCTGGATCGCCATTGTCAACAATCATTGAACCGAATTACTGTTCCATTCTGTGTACACAAACCAGTGCTGTTCGACTGGTTTAAATGAAATCTGGCCAGGAGTAAACTGTATTCTTTTGCCTAAAGGCTTAAACTGTTGGTGTCTTTGAGAATGACGTTTTCGTTACGGGTAAAGGGAACATTTGCTACAAGCCTTGGCAAGATTCACACCCATTTCCTGCGCGCTGACGGAGCAGTAAGCAGGCCACGTTTTACACTGCGCTACTCACTGGCATCATCTCCTGTTATTGTGTAACATGGTGCGCGCGGTTATTTAATGGATCACTGTTAACTTTCGAGTGTGAACTTTGAGCAGTGCACTGAAGCAGAGCCGAGTGGTTTAAGCACAGTTATCTGAGCGCCTTTGCCAGTGTATGAGCCTGTTTTGTTTTGCTCGTGTCACCGCCAATTGTGGTTATTTTTCCATCCTCACTTTGTTAGGTTTGTTTACACGAGCTTCACACTTCGTCGTGTTGTTTGCATCGTAATAAGCCACTGCAGCAGCGGCAGTCTCGCTGGAAGGAGTTGGTAGTTGTTATATTTGCTACTAATTAAACAAACAATTTTTTCTACACATCTCACAAAAATATCAAGACTCCAGCATGGGTTCTCTGTTCCGGAGCGAGGAGATGTGCCTGGCGCAGCTGTTCCTGCAGAGCGAGGCGGCATACAGCTGTGTGAGCGAGCTGGGCGAACTGGGCCTCGTGCAGTTCCGAGACGTGAGTGTGACAACCCCTGCTTCCCCAATCATTATCATCATACCCCCCAACTCCCCCACCTTTTTATGCCTGCTTCATGAATTATTCTGTTTGGTGTGAAATCACTCCGGGGGACTTTTTTTTTTAATACAATTAAATGCACCAGATGTTTCTGTT
The DNA here is from genome assembly GCA_036362915.1 of Geotria australis. Taxonomy (NCBI): domain Eukaryota; kingdom Metazoa; phylum Chordata; class Hyperoartia; order Petromyzontiformes; family Geotriidae; genus Geotria; species Geotria australis. Next base: position 22,935,503 of record JAZEWU010000001.1, on the reverse strand, counting down.
ATGTATTGGGTTTTTCTTTCTCCTTATTGAAGATGTGTTGTGTTTTCTATTATTTTTTTCTGGTTCGTTTCAATAACATTACTTTACTGGGGAGACAAGGCAATTTCAAAATGCCTCAGAGAAATAGAATGGAACATTGCACCCCACGTTTTATGAAATCATCCTGCCACGAGTGAATGATTAGGGTTGATGTTATTAAACTGAAAATGGCACGTAATGGCCTTGATGATTTTGCCTTGAGTATAGGCGAAAATAGTGATTTTGCCTTGGTGTAATGGTTGGCACACTGGGTTCTTAATCCTAGGAAGCAATAGCTGAAGCACAATGGTGCAAGTTTCTTAAATCCCCCCCATTCAGCAGTATAAATAGGTACGCCACAATTGTGTCGAGGCAGCACGGTGGCGCGGTGAGTATTGCTGCCGCCTCACAGTAAGAAGGTCCCAGGTTCGAATCTCGGCTCGGATGCCTTTCTGGTTGGAGTTTACATGTTCTCCCCGTCTCCCCGTGTCCGCGTGGGTTTTCGCCGGGGACTCCGGTTTTTGCCCACAGTCCAAAGACATGCTGCTGCATAGGTTAATTGGCCTGCGGACGAAATTGCCCCCGGTGCCCTGTGATGGACTGGCGTCCTATCCTAGGTATAGCCCTGCTTTGCGCCCTGTGTCTGCCGGGATAGGCTTCGGCTCATCCGCAGGCCAATTAGCCTAGACAGCAGCATGTCTTTGGACTGTGGGAGGCAACCAGAGTACCCGGCGATTTCTTGGTTAAAGGAGATCGTTCTGCATTCTCCAAAAACGTATCGGCACAGAAAATCAACATTCGAATCTGGACTATATTCAGCAGGAGTTGCAGTGAGCAATCATAATGCTATCATCAATCCCATTACCCTAATGTAATGGTTCGATGCCCCTATCAGGAAAGAAAATGTACCCATTTAAAAATTTACCTCTGCTGGTAATGTTGATTGTTCAAATATGAATTTAACACAATGTGTTTGGGTTTACAATGCACACTAGCAGTGCTGTGCAAACCTTTCACTGGGCATTTTTTATTCTACCAAAAATCATCGTATTTAAATTGCGCACACACGGGGCTTATACTTAACAGCAAAACTGCCACTTTTCGACATAGGTCAAGCTTATTAAATATGCAGTACAGTATTTTTATATCGGTGCTATTGTGGCAGCCATCAACATAACAAAAGCCTTGCAACACCAACTCATGCAATTTATGACCATTAGGCCGAAATATATGTGCTGCATTTAAATACCAAACGTTATCTATATGTTCTGTATGTAAACGGTAAGACAAATGTTTAACGGCACCTCTTTATAAAGAAAATGAAAGTTGGTTACAATAGCACATATGTCACTACTTTCTTAAGGCTGGGTTTCCTGCTAAGATAGGGTAGACAGTTATAGTACTCATTATGTGTGGCTTAGTTTTGAGAATATTATCATTAAGAGACTTTTTAAAACTAAATTCCTGTCAACGCCTTACAGGATTACTGTGTATAACTACATTAGACTAATCATGAGACTAATCACTAGACTAATCTTAAAGGAAATCCACATAGCATCTACTGACTGCTTGGATAGAGTGAAGTAACTTAGCATTCAACTATAACATGTTTCAAAACAATTGCTTTTCTGTCCTGCCATTCTAAAGATGAAGACTAGACTAATATGTCTGTCTTTTATAGACTATGAAATGGCATTTTACTCGGTGGATATTGATGCAATCCAAATTCTCACAAGATAGCGCCTATATAAAAGCATATACTGATGTAGGTTTTCACGGCTCGATTCATGATCGTTATTCTTCAGAGCTGTTCTTTCGGGATGGCCGTGTCAAGCGATCTCCCTCTCTCCTTTGCGACGTTTCGTCTCCCACGTTGGAAGCAGCATCATCATGCACCATCATAAAAGCATATAGTTTATTTTATATCATTATAACCATTTATGAATGCGTAATTGTACAAAGCTAAATATCAAAAGGGGAGTCGGATAGAGACAAGCTATCGTCGACGTTATTCACAAATACAATAGATCTTATATTGAAACTTGTGCTTGAGGAAAAAAAGACATATATATGAATGGAGAAAAAAACCCGATGTTTTTTAAACTGGATTACATAAATGTTGAGAAACCGCTCTCCCATGGGCGTCGGGGTGCCATTCCCTGGCAGGTCAGGAGAAGGCAAAAATGTGGATTCCACCTGTTCTATCTGTATGGGATAGTGGATTTCTCCGCGTGCTCCAGGTTACTCCCACACTTATAAACACTCGTTTATTGGCAAATTACACCTTCATATTTAGAGTACCACAGGGTTTGGGGGGCAGGGGGAGGAATTTGAAACCGGCTCTGTCGAGTTGCATATCCCCTTGTCTGTGGTTCCTTGTGCCTTTGAGTTGTTGTATCTCTTTGAGAGCAAGGGAATACTGCACTGCGCATTACAAGTTGAAATGATTATTCATATCCCACTCTCGTGCAAAATGTGGATTTGTGTGTTTGCACAGTTGTGCCTTATATCTTACACACTAGAGAGATTAAGCAGCTCTAGCTTACCTCCAAACAAATACGACACACGTGTTGTAAAATGGCAATACTGCAGTGCCATTTATTTATATTTCTGGTTGTCTTTTGCATGATATGCTGCAGATTTAACTGTTGGCATCCTTTCAGATACGTACATTGTTATGGGGTTGGGGGGAAACGGTGGGGCTTTGAATACAATGCTCAGAGCTCTGTGCCTTAAACCGATTTTGCCACTATATATAGGGATTTTCCTAATGTGGTTACCCTATTGCCAAGCTTATCATAATTTGTACATTCACATGCACAGGGTACATGTAATATTACAGTGGTCGAATGTCTATGAGAGTCACAGGGAACTGTAATGTGCATGTGGTGACATGCACCACTGAATGTATGTAGATAAAGAAGAGTTATGCAACCGTAAAGTAAGTAGTAGGCTTCATATTTTATAGTAGACAGACTCCTACCTGACATTCTTAAAGCACAAATTGTTGACAGCATTCCACATTGCTTAAGCACCTTGTATATATGTCTGTGGATAAGTAGTAGCAAGGGGATTGGTGCATTGTAAAATACATAAATGGTGTTTATGGCATCTTGGGCGACTCTAGAAAAGTGGCAGAAATTGATGCATATATGCCTAGTTATTGCATGACTTGCATATATTAATCATCCCTCGGCAAACAGTTCATAGCGAGTGCATTTAGGAATATATACTGTATAGTAGAGAGGCTGTGTGTGTGTATATATGTGACCTCTAGGAGGGTGAAAGGATTCCTGAACTCCTGCTGAGTAATATGTTTCGTAAAGCTCTTGGGTCATAATAAGCTGTAGAGTGAATATAAAAATATATACTTCTCAGTCAATTCCTTAGTAAAGCACCAGAATTGGCTTATTGCTTAAAATAGTGCTTGAGTCAACAGAACATTACAGTATTAGCAAGGTTGCCTTTTTTTAGAACATATTTCAAATGCTCCTGCTAATTTGTTTTTCCTCCTGGCCACAGAATGCGAAGATGAACCTCAGAATCGTATTCCTTTGACAGGTGTTATGTAGATGTTTCATTATTGTTGGTCATAATTATTTAGAGAATGAGATAGAGCACTGAATATCTGAAGCACTGGAATATTGCAGTGTTTATCAATTGTATGCCCTGTATATACATGATAATCTTGTATAAATAAAAAATACTGTGTTTGTAATACATAATGAAAAATAAAATTGTACATTTAAGTCATTGGGTAATATTAATGACCTCTCCCAAAACCCGTTTGACCTCCTTGTCTGTGAATTAGTGCATATTGGTGCTATACATATACCTGAAATGATAATTGATTATATCATTAACAGACATTTATGTTGTTTTTTTCTCAACGTACAAATATACATTTTTTTAAATCACCGAGTAGCCAATAAGGGAGTAATTTCACTGCCTGATTTATTCAACAAATCTGCTATTGGTGTTTTAAGTGGCATGTGACTGCGCAGAGGTTGCTTCTGTATACCCATAACCATGTTATCGTTAAAGTGAAGCCTTTTAATGGTTTGTATTTAGAAAAAAATCGAAGAAGCAATTTTGTAGGGCAAACACTATTAAGCCCGTGGTTCCCTCCAGAGTGGCATACCAGCTCCCATAGCTCAAACATCTAGTGCCGCTCCAGTATGACAGCATAGCCGTGTTGATACACACTAGGTGTCTAGCAACAGTTGTAGATGTACAGCCCGTTTGCAAATCTACTGCTGGATGAGGCCTCCTGCCAGCGATGTGCGTAGTTTTTTGTGGTGGTTGAGTCGGCGCATCTACTGCCAACAACGACGGTTGCCACCTGTCCATATTTTGCCGGGATTGTTCACGTATTGGGTCAACAGTCCCCAGAAATCTGTAATTCTTTACGGGACATTAAATGTCCCCTCTGTTTTTGGTCTGATCCCTAATAATAAGTTCAGTATCCCTCTCAACATTACGTCTATGCACGTCTATGTTCTCCCCTCTTGCTGAACTGAGCTATTCCATAACCCATGAGCTCCTGCGTGCCCATACGTTAGAACCACACCTTATTTACCATGCAGTCAATTTTTTTTGCATTTTACTGGCTATAGCTGCACAGCAGCTACCCGCAATTGCCTCACAAAGACATCGTCACACTTTGCCTACTCTACAGGGTGGTCGAAATATAATATGTAACATTGAATTAGCCATCTGAAATAAATAAGGGTTATTTTAAACAGAGGTTAATTGGCCTGCGGACTAAATTGGGCCTGGTGCCCTGTGATGGACTGGCGTTTCATCCTGGGTATAGCCCTGCCTGGCGCCCTGTGTGTGCCGGGATAGGCTCCGGCTCACCGCGACCCTGTACAGAATTAAGCGGTTTCTGAAAATGTATGGATAGATGGATGTACATATTATTTGACTATAATATCAAGGTATAATAACAATGGTTAATCTCACATAAGTATTACTTGGTATAATCAGCTATAATTATAGACATGTTAATGAGTAGGGTTCGCAATAATAACCATATTGCAAACGTTGTCGATAAAAACTGTAAAATGTTAACGTTATATAATGCCAAGAATAGATGCTAAGCGTACTACATTATTGCATTGTCTGCTCTCCAAAGTCTAGCATTCTAATTCTCCTCATAAGTGAAACAAATATGCATAATTAATGAACTAACAAACTGAGTGAGCATGTGTTGCGAAATTTTCTCTATCAGTAATTATTCCACACTTACATATTATTTGGTAGTTATTTATTACGGTAGATGGCTGATAAACCACATTTGCATAGCATTATTTGCAGCAAATAAACGTGTATCTAATGTCACATCCAAATCTATCTTTTAAATTAAACTTATGATAACTGTATTTTAGTATATCGTCTGATTTCCAAGGACAGAATACAAATACTTAATGATGGTTTTAGGAATCTAAATTTAGCTGGCCTTACTGTTTACATATTGATTTTACATTAAGGAAATGCCAGAACTTAGCATTTGGCTTTGTGCCTCGGGGCACTAAATTCTATGTCAGAAGCAATACTGTTGTGTTGTTGGTTTCAAGCCCAAGAGCATGTAGAAAAAAGGAATGCAAATTTACCAAAACTAAAAACACATTTGAATATAGCAAATTTTGTAACGACCCAGTCAAAAAATATTGCACATTATATCTAAAAATAAATTCGTTTATAAGTGATGAATATAATTTACACATATCCACACTCATATCCTCCCAAATAATCTATCTTAAGCAACATTTGCACAATATCTTGCTCTTGAGGGTTGCATGTTTAAACAAACTTAATAAAACATACGTACCAAGTGTATAAAACATAGGTATAACCGTATACACACATACGGTCATTTAAAATAAAATCCAATTGGTCTGAAAGCCCCAAGGTGGATCCATGACCTGTATTCTGGTTCACTAACAAACTAACCTGCATGTTAAATGCAATCAACACAAGCCATGAATGCCTCCCACAGTGCTCAATAAAGGTTGTGTAAGGTATTTAAATCAGAATCCCTGTGGGAGTAATGAAAAATAGACACAGTGCACACGAGGCATATCCAATGCAGTGTAATTGCAGATCACCTGACCTGTGGAACACAAGTGACATGACCCATAAAAAATGAAATGAGAAATATTGACTTGTGTTTCTGACCTAAAGGCAGTGAAAACACATCTGTAGACAGATGAAGCTACCTCTGACCTTCACATTTTAAAGGTATTTTGAATGTAGCACAATGCAGTTGGTTCCCATTGTTTGCTACAAACAAATATTTCCAGCATTTTAAACAGAATATCCTCACATCTAACCCTGTGAAGGTTCAAAGCAGGGCATTGTATTGAATGAAGCTCTTCATTGCGGTAGGTTTAACATCTGGTTATCATCATTAGCTCATTATAGACACGAGGCCAACATTGATCCTGTGTCACTTCTGGAAATTGTTACTTTACAGTTATTTGGAGGGGGGGGGCAGGTAACATGCATTGAACGGTGAGTTTTAAATTGCTTTAATGAGGCCTTGACTTTTACATTTTTCATTGGTCAGCACATTAATCTAATTCCAAAATTAAATTGCAAATGATAACAAAGAGATGGTCTTGCCCGAGGCGGTTCGATTCCCGCCTTGGGCGCCTTTCTGTGTGGAGTTTGTGTGTTCTCCCCCTGTTCTGCGTGGGTTTCCTCCGGATTCTCTGGTTTCCTCCAACATACTTAACAAAAACACTCGTTAATTAGTTGGCCGATAACATCATAATATATAGGAAGCAGTGTGTAGCAATATGGCGCTGGCAAACCGCCTGGCTGTCTCCTCCGACTCTGCGCTTTCCTCGCGCCTCTGAGTCGTTCTCTCGTCGAATTAATACCTTTGACATTGAATTAATATGTGCGCGTTATAAATGTAAAATTATTATTATTATTAAAAGTAGCTTCATATGAGATTACTGGGACGATATAGGTGTTTGTCACACCACTAATTGGAGTAATTATGGAATGATCTGTTATCTGAACCCACCCTACAATATAGCTGGTATTGGCCAAGCATCCCAATGTCAACCTGCACAATTACTCAATTGAAATTACACTTCGTAACATCGACTCTAACTGTGAAAATTTGACAGGATCCTCCTGAAAAACAGTGAGGCGTTCCTGGGTAAGCAAACATAACACTAGTAAATATTCTCACGTCTAATACGTTGTTGATGAGGATGGTTGTTTTATTCATCAGGAAATTGTGGCTCTTGTTTCGTTTGGCAAAACAAGAGACAGAGTACACAGAATGCTGTAAAACCGTTGGGAAAAGAATGAGAATAGAAATCAGTGAACACAACATAAAAATGATTGAAGACCTCATAATAAACAATGGGAGCACGAAAGCAGCAAAAAGGGAATTTATGAATGGTAAATCACAATTGGTAGCCCCTTCGAGAGCAAGAGGAAACCATAACGAATGATAGAGACAAAATCATAAAACTAGCGGAGGAATTGTATGCAGGTCTATAGTAAATACAAAATAAAATCATGCACCCCAAGAAATGTTATTTTATTTTCAAATGAGAAGGATAATGTTCTGGATATTATACTTTAAGAAGTAACCACTGCTATTTGCAATGTGAAACCTCACGGACCAGATGGAATAAATGTGAAAAAATAAACAACACACCAAGGTTCTAAATGTTTGCACAGAAATACAATACGTAAATCGCGGAATGCTAGAGAATATAGGAATAAATAAAAATGGAGAAAGTATTAAGTAGCTAAGGTTTGCCCATAAAATTTTATAACAATGAACTACATCATGAAAACCAATTAATATTAACCACAGGAAATAAGTTAAGAATTTCAAAAAGAAGGATGCAAAATTGGGCTCAAGATAAACATTAACAGAATAACAGACACGTACAACAATTTTCCAAAACAAGTGGAAATCATTGTTAAAGGGACATATCCGAAAATCATGTCACATTGTGTCTGCCACTCAGGAAGTTATTGAAGGTAGACCGGGATCTAAATTCAAAAACAAAGAGGCACACGACCACCAATTCCCGTGCTTTTGGAAGACTGAACTTAGTCATGGAAGGTAACAAAGCAGTGTTGCTACATTAGTGCATATTACCTGCTTTGAATCAGAAGCATATCCAGGGACGAAGAAAAACAAACACTGAAAAGTGTGGAAAAACTCGTACGTGGAATTACACTGATTAACGGAATAGCACGCATGTCAGAGAACACATGGAGACTAGAAACACCACATTGGCTGTTTTGAAAAGCAAAATGGGATTGAGCGGGACGTTTCTTGGCCCCTCACGAAATGGCAGCCAAAGTAGAGTGAACTCCTTCTTGAGGATGACCGTGGCAGAAATGAAATGATCTAATGTGCTGGGATGAAATGGATGTGGCATCACAAGACCAGGAATGATGGAGACAATGTGGGCACAACTTCATCCAGCAGTGGATAAACCACGCCTGATGATGGTCTGCACATCGTAAAGATATACATTCTGCGATGGTATCAGAAATGTAAATGTGCACCATGGTTAACATATTGGTGGATTTGTGAGTTCTCAAACAATGTTTATCCCACATACCCCACATTCTGGTGGTGGCAACATTGCATATACAACATTTCCATTTTCTTATCGTGGAATGTATTCATGCGTTGATTATTATAGCAATGGAAATATTAAAATAGATGATATTGTACCCTTAAAATTGTTCACATGGTAATATTCGTTAAGCAAGAAAACAACTTTTGTACAAACAATGAAGATTGCATAGCTTAATGTGAAGCCATGACTCCTACTACAGTGTTAAAGATATTCATGATATGCCACAAACAATAACATTGCAGTGTGAATCTAAATCGTTTAATACAAATTGTATTTGATCTCTGATAGTGGTTAGTGTAATATTGGTCACCCAGGTCACACTTGCAAATAAGACAACCCTGGTGTCTTGAGTTCTCTCAGCTGGTTAAGCAAAAACAAATGTGTAACTGACCTTGATCAAGCAACGTAATTAGTTTTATCCTTAGCTATATTGTAATAAGTGATAACTAAATGAGAGAAACTACGATGATAAAAATAAATATTGATTTCAGAAGTAAAACAATTCAGGACGGGGTGGCATAGTGGCGTGGTGAGTAGCGCTGCCGCCTCACAGCAAGAATTTCCTGAGTTCGAATCTCGGCTTGGGTGCCTTTCTGTGCGGAGTTTGCATGTTCTCCCCGTGTCCGCGTGGGTTTTCGCCGGGCACTCCGGTTTCCTCCCACAGTCCAAAGACGTGCTGCTGCATCGGTTAATTGGCCTGCGGACTAAATTGCCCCCGGTGCCCTGTGATGTACTGGCGTCCCATCCTCGGTATAGCCCTGCCTTGCGCCCTGTGTCTGCCGGGATAGGCTCCGGCTCACTGCAACCCTGTCCAGGATTAAGCGGTTTTGTACAATGATGGTGATGAACAATTCAGTACATTATTTTCGGCTGTAAATTCGTATGAGAATGCAACATCATGAAATAGGAATGAAATAGGAATGACATTGTGAACACACATCAATGTAGCCATGCATTACTCAGGCACCAATATAAGCACAAAGCTAAATTTTACATCTCATTTAGAAGTGAATTGCAGTTAATTGCTGCTGCTTAATTTGGCTATGACAACAG
>JAZEWU010000001.1:22914237-22925367 GCA_036362915.1 Geotria australis | reverse complement strand
TCGGACCTCCAACACTAAGCCCTTGCTACACACCACTCGCTACACGCCACTCGTCTTTATTTTAAAGTGTAACTAAATCACTCCGTGGTCATTACCCATAAATTGATCAATATTAATACAACTGGAAATATCCAGGCAGTTAGTAAAAAAAGTAATTGTTATTTCTGGAGATTAAATTGCTATGATTAAACACCACAAAATATTTAAGAAATCTTCAGCATGATGCACGATTCATGTAGAGTTGGTTTTCACACTTTTGCAAAATTCAGGCATCTGGAAATGTTAAAGCCCCATGCTGCACAAAACCTTGCAGCTAATCAGTATCTTGGGGAGTGCTGACAGTAATCACAGGCTTATATGTCTACGTGACCTCACCAAGGTGTTGGGTTGCAGCAAGAAGCCAAAGGTTTTTAAATACTATTTAAAAACAATTAATATGATAATAATAATAATAGCATTTTATAGAGCGCCTTTCACCCGAGGGTCACAAAGCGCTGGACAACGACAGAAAAAAACAACCAATAAAATCCAAAGCAAAAAATAATCAAGGCTTCTTTGAATACACTGAAAGGTCGCGAAACTGGCAATCTTAAGAGCGGCAAAAAATCTGCCAGCGTCCCCCAAGATGGCCGTCACTTCCTCAAAGACAAACACGGAGGGAGACAGGGAGGGAGGGTGAGCGAAAGGGGGTATTACGTAGGGACACAGAGACAAGAAGACAGGGCGGGAGCCGATTCCCGTACAGACACAGATAGTTGGGGGAATCGATTTTGGGATTCGATACCAACACGCGAATTGACAAAAATATAAAATAACAAACGAAATAAAAGCAACCCCATTTACACCGTATTGCACGTAAGTGGTAAAATACATAAACAAAAATATATATTTTACAGGTAAACGTCAGTACGTTCGATTAAACTCTCGATTCGGATCGGTGGTGAGAATAGACTGCTGCGTGCATCGATTGCTAGCGTTTCATAATGGCCGCGCCCAGCGATCAATGGCACCTGGGTCTGTCCCGTGACCTCCTGTCAGCGAGCCTTCGACACTGCGTGCTAGCCTCAAGGTGCACCTGGCCTGGCACATGCGCCGTGGTGACATCACCGCCAGTTAGTGGCGAATGGCGGTTATTGTTGTGTGTCTGTGTGTGTCTCTGTAAGGCTCTATGTTAGTATCTATGTATCTCTATGTGTCTGTCTGTGGTATATCTGTGTGTGGAGTTAATGTTTTTGAATTAAGCAGGGTTATAAGAACTTGGGGGGGGGGGTGGCAAGGTGGTGAAGTGAGTAGCGCTGCCGCCTCACAGCAACAGAAGAATTTGCCACTGGCTGCCCTTATGAGCTGCTGTGTGGTGAGGGCTGTAAGCACCTGGTGACAGAGATGAGGGCGCGTGGAGGCTGAGCGGACATGCCACCGGCATCCTCCGATGTAGGGATGTAGGTTTTCACGGCTAGATTCATGAATATTGCTTTTTATTGCGAGGCCGAGCTGAAAGACGACGATGTCCAGAGGCTGACCATCGTGCTTCGAAGAATCGCAAAGAAGAAGAAGATTGCCGGTGAGTATTTTGCCGGGAATGACAACTATTATGAAGATAATGAAGTTGATTATAGTTGTTTTATATGATGAAAACAGTGATTATTATAACAACAATGACAGTGATAATAAATTATGAGCTCCGGCACGGTGGCGCGGTGAATAGTGCTGGCGCGGTGCATAGTGCTGCCGCCTTCCAGCAAGAAGGACCTGGGATCGAATCCCGGCTCGGGTGCCTTTCTGTGTGGAGTTTGCATGTTCTCCCCGTGTCCGCCTGGGTTTTCGCCGGGCACTCCGGTTTCCTCCCACTGTCTAAAGACATGCTGCTGGAGATGTTAATTGGCCCGGGGACTAAATTGCCCTGTGATGGACTGGCGTCCGATCCGGGGTATAGCCCTACTTTGCGCCCTGTGTATGCCTGGATAGGCTGCGGCTCACCTTGACCCTCTATAGGATTAAGCGGTTTTGGATAATGGATGGATGGACTGGATAATAAATGAATGTTTATTATCGTCACCACTGCGTTTTTATCATGGTTCATGTATGTGCTTTGATTCCACCACTTGCCACAACATTTTGACCAACAAAGTAAAGCTCTATATGTTGTGTCAAAAGCTAAGGCATTAACCACTTGTGAATTTGTGTGAAAAGGTATGCGTTGCCCTTTCAACACTTTTCGCACAAGCCATTATTGGCCCCATTTTGCACAATTTTACAATTGTGGCATGAGTGTCTGTGGAATGGCAGTATTTTTGCGCGAAATCAGCGACATATGAAGAAAATAATGTAGACGTTACCCATTTTTTTTAAGAAACTGTCATTCTGCAAAAAACACAACAACGGCAGAAACAGCTACATGAATCGGGTCCATGGTTTCAAATCCTCAGCGGTGCCACCCCCTGCAGTTCTCTGATGCTGGTGTTTACCTCTTTATGACAGAGACATAGCTGCAATATTAACAAGGTACAGTAGTTTCATACTTTTGAAAAAATGTTGCACAAGGGAGCATGCACGTTTAGTGATTAAAGGTATTACTGCTTTAAAAATGTTTTTTGGCAGTGTCTTAGCATTTGTGGGATGAGAAATGATGAGATGACCATTTTAGCCATGGTGCCCAGTACTGTTTTTATAGAACCTGTACTGGCTGTTGACAGTACCTTGTTTCACAACATTGGCTTGATCATTGTAGAGCTGGCACTTAGCTCTATGCTGTTTATGGCAGTAAATCGGTCTATTTAAGTATTCCTTGTAAATTGTAAACTCACTTTGAAATGTCAGCAAATAACAGTGTCATTCGGTAGTAAAAAAATGCTTTGGTATTGTCAACAGGTAACTGACATCATTTATCACGTTTAAACAAACTCGATTACTTAAATAAGTTATGGTTTTAGTTTACGAAAAGCAACTACAATGAGGAATCCCTTACACACGTTTAACAAGTTCTCACATTTATATAACAGCAACATTTCATTTACAGCACTTGGAAAAGAAAATCAGTTATTCATTGAGCCAGTGTCCATGGTTTAGGAACCCTTTACTACCTGGCCACATCATGAAAGATCAGCCATGCGTGGCTTCATTGCCATACTTTGGACCATAGAAGACATTTATGGCTTGTCCTTCATAAGAGGTCTTTCAGGATGTGTAAACACAGTCTAGCCAGGCTTGACACCATTACTTGTGCTGCAAAACTTGAGTGTCACACGGTACCAGATTTTCCAAAATGTTGCCTCTGAAAGCTCAGAGTTACAGTCAATCTCTCACAACTGACAAACCAATGACACTGGATCTGTACTGTGATGCAGCTTGGAGACCTTGAGCAGAGGTGTCATTTGAGAGAGCAGTGAAGTGTGCCATAACGGTTTCCAGCATGTGTGAATTCAACACTTAGTATACGGTGTGAAATCTTCCATCTTTTTTTTATTTTCAACTAAATGGAGGTTTGCCTCTGTCCACCTCTGTGTCGCTGTGTGCCATTCCATCTTTATCTCCATCATGCCTCTTTAATCTGTCTCACTCTCTCCTTTTCTCACCCTCTCTCACGATGCATCCACCGCCCATTCTCCCCATGTGCAGCTGAACCCTGGAATCAACACCTTCCAAAGAAGATTTGTGAACGATGTGCGGCGATGTGACGAGATGGAACGCAAGCTCCGTGAGTGCATGCAATTCTACAGCTCTGTTTATGCGTAAGATTTTTTTGCACATCTGAATATTGCACTCCACTCACGTTTCTCTACAGAAAACAACCTCGTGTCGCAAGGTTAATTTGTTGTAATCATCATGCATCTGTGGTTGCTTAAAGTTGCAAGTGCCAGAATAGAGGTTGCAAAAGTGTTTTTCCCAAAATATGTTATTCAAGCTCCTGGGAGGTGTGTGCCGAGCAATGGCAAGTGATACTTCTTAAATGTAATGCCTGTCTCCGAGTAAAGTGCCTGTTCAGCATTTATTATGCACAGCAGTTTGCTAAAAGGACAAGGGAATTAAAATGAGTTGGTAAGGCATATTTTTTTGGCTGCTCTTGCATTAATTTGGAGCATAGTTTTAATCACCTCATTCTTAAGAACCACAGGAGATTGTATTATAATTTATATAAAAAAAGACTATGGGGATTTATTACTGATGAAATCAAGGACACTATTGACGTTAAACTATGTATTTTTCTTCCTATAGCAATTGTTGAACAACACAGTAGTGTTTATCACATTTTCAAAGTGTTGTGTCCATCTTCTTCTTTGCGATTCTTCGAAGCACGATGGTCAGCTTCTGGACATCGTTGTCTTTCAGCTCGGCTTCGAAGTGTTTGGTAGAATTCGCAGGCAACACCAAGTATTACCTGACAGGGAATACTGTCAGGTATTCCCTGTCAGTTGTATCAATATGTTTAGGGTTAGCATATTCGTTTTTAGACATTTCTGTTTTGTTCAATCACCTTTGTAATTCGTAGGAGTTGATAGAAGTCCCTGACAGTCGTTGAGGCAATGTAGGTGTGATGACAAGACTGTGGCGCATTTCACAAGGCACAATAAAAAAATGCTTTCAGGGCAAACGGTGTGAACACATAAGAGTTTTAATACAAAGGGCAACAATTCTCTGTTCCTATCCTGGACAGGTGCTGTCAGACTTTTTCACAGCATGTTGGAATTGATAGAGAGCATTTGACATCAGGAAAGATTGTTTCAAGCCTAAAGAACTTTGAATTCCATAGTTGATTTCTTAAGGTTGTTCATGACTTGTTCTGGTCACCGGTTGGAGCTTTATTGTAATGGTTTTATTTGCAGAGTCCAGTGTCTTTGAAATGTTTTTTTGTGCAGGGTTGTCGAATATAACAAACACTTGTTCTGATAGGAGTCTGTGCTTAGTGTTTATGTGATAAGCATGTCGACTCCTAGGGCCTTATACAATATGCATTTGGGTGTGACAAATAAAAGTTCAGCACACTGACTGATATATTGGGCCACAGCAACCAAGCAATATATTACTCTCTTAATATACAAAAGGTGGTTACTGTGGTTAAACAATGAAATGTCAGAATTAATTTATATTATAAAACGCAATTTAACCTTAAACCAAACCAAACTGTTGTACTATAGATGAACTTAAACAGATGTACCGTTACAATCATAAACACAACTGCACACATCCCTGGGACCTATAATCCAGGTAAATGCATTATTGACATCAATTTTATTTAGTTCTGCTAGGATGCAGTACAGATGTTATTTTCCTTTGGAATATTTCGTCCTCTATCAGGCTAAACGATGCAAATTTCTGCATCTCAGTACACGCTATTGTTTCATTTTGGAAAGGAAATTGTAAAGTAAAATGTAACGGTGGTATACGGGAGTTACGTTTGAAATTGCAGAAACTAGTTATTGTTAATTTTAATCATTCGGTAGAGACACTGGTTTGGTTGTTATGAAAAGGTTAATCTGCTTGAATCTATACAGAGCCTCTTTTGCTGTAAATTCATTTTAATAAATGTAAATATATTAGTAGTTGGGTACTTCAGATCTTCTTGTGTTTTTTTATTAAGATCATGATTTCATGAATACATAAATCACTGCTTTTCATGGTCCAATTACGCAAGACCTATACTTGCTCACAAAAATATTCATATATTTATGAATAAATGTTTGATATGTATATAGATGGCTTGTGCGTGGAGAGGGAAGCCGATCGGAAAGTTTTTGTATAGATAAAAAAGAAAGAAAAAAAGAATGTTGTAGACTGTAGATTAATTTTAAATATCGTGGTTTCATGTGACGCTTGCAAACTGAGGTTTTGATTTTTGTCACACACAGATGAATACCAGTTTAAACTTAATGTTTATTTAGTAGCCTTAAAAAACACACAATACATGATTAGATCATCATAAGTAATTTGATGATTAATAATAATAATAGCATTTATATAGCGCCTTTCACCCGAGGGTCACAAAGCGCTGCACAAAGCTGCAGAGAGAACGACATGTCAACAACGACAGAGCACGGAAAATCAGCAATAATTTTTTTGGGGTTTTTTTTTCCGAGCTGTGGAGAGAACGGCACAACAACAACGGGGAGACAGAAAACTGAGAGTCAAGCGGTAGGACAAAAGAAAATGCAACCTACTTGGTTCATAAACAAATATTTCACTGATTATGGGCTGTCAAAAATAGATGCCACTGAAGTGGTCATGTGGATGCATGCCACTAATCCAGCATTAGTCATTGATAACGGGAACTCCGGTTTCCACCCACAGTCCAAAGACATCCTGCTGCATAGGTTAATTGGCCTGCTGACTAAATTGCCCCCGCTGCCTTGTGATGGACTGGCGTCCCATCCTGGGTATAGCCCTGCATCCAGCCCCGTATCTTGCGGGATAGGCTGTGGCTCACCGCGACCCTGTACAGGATTAAGCAGTTTCAGACAATTGCAACTATACTCATGGTTTTAGCATCTTGGGATAGTTCCTTTTCTAAGCTGTTCTTTCGGGATAGCTGTGTCAAGCACTTCCTCTCTCTCCTTCGCGACACGGCAATTCCGAGATACCAGCTTTAAAAAGAACCATCATGCATCAAGCTGTGGAATCCTACATACGTACAATCTTCAGATAGTAGAATATACTGTTGTCCACTTGAATAATGTTATTTTTTATATATATATGTTTGGCAGCTGCATATTTTGACATGCTGTTGCATGCTTTATGGAAAGTGCATGTACTGTAGTTTTTCCAGAGCCATATGGCTTCACAAAGCACGATTTAGCAACTCTGGATTAAAGCACAGGAAGGGTGAACTACGGAAGGGAATATACCGATTCAGCAGCATGTGCTGAGCACACACACAACTATCCATGCAGAGAAAGATAGTCTGCCGTCCAATCAAACAGCGTCCTTTTCTTTTAAAACAGAAATTATGCCAGATGTGCAGTGCAAATTGCAAGAAGCATCGGCCGAGAAATACAACATCAACTCCCAACATGTGGTGTTGTAATCGACAATGCAACATAGGCATTAATTGAAAATCACCACGTGTACACGGTGCATGACTAAAGGTTTGTTGAAACAAATAGGATTAGCTCCCGACTTTGTAATTATAATGTGAACAGCTGTGCCACTCAAGTGTAACGAGGGGAAATCGCGCAGTCGGGACTGAGGTAGTGTCCAAGTGGGCCCGCTGTGAAGCCACAAACCGTGTGTGCATGCTGTCTACTCTTAACATTTCAACCATCACCCATTTTCCCCGCTCATCAAACTATCAAATTGTTCACGTGCTGCAGGAATCCCGTAACGAGCTTGAAAGCTCAATGGGTATTATTCTGCTTTTAATAATAAACATCTATCTATATTACTCGTTGATACTCTTGACCAGCACAGGGTCGTAGCTCCCTCCAAGTCAACCGATCCACCACAGCCTTCCAAGCACTCTGAGTCGAGGCTCCACAATCTGTCTCGACCTTCCGCCATATCAGCCACTTGTGTCTGAGCAGACCTGGGAGACGTTTCCGTTTGCCACGCCAAGTCTTGTGTAATCTCAAGTCGCAGCACCGAGGCTGGGGGTGGCATGAGCCAGTGTGTCGACAGGTGTCTGTCTGACAAGTCCAAACAGAGCCAGGCACCTCGCGTCTATCAGGCCGGGCATTTCGCCCAGACCAGCGCGCTATGCCATCATCTTGTTGTTTGCTGAATCGAATCAGTGAACGCCGAAGATGCGGCGCTGGCATTGCACATGGAAAGCCTGTATCTTATCTGAGTCAGCCTTCAGCATCGGCCAGCGTTCGTTCCCATACCACACAACTGAACAAATGCATGGGTTACATGTGCATCGTTGTGTTGCTTGGCTTAGGCACGTTTTGTTTCCATACACGGCGGCAGAGTGGTGCCATTATGGAAAATGGAATGCTGACACCTTAATGGATCAGGATAGAATAATACACGGATAAATCTAGATCACTGACCAGGTATGTACACCTATGGGCAGGTTCCATTGTACAACCCCGACCCAACATGTGACTAAAGAAGTCACAACACTCGTTCTGAGGTTTATTTTTTTCTATGGGTATGAAGACCCATAGTGTTGGCTGCCTGGTCAAAATGACTCAATGCCATGAGCCACGTATTATCCACTCAAAGATCTGCTGAAATGAGGTACTTTCTGGGTGATTTGGCAATGGGCTGTGCACTATAGTTAAATGCAATCTCTTCAATACTCCAAATGGAGATCGAAACCTGATGGTTCAACATAGTTTCTTTGTCTGTCAATGCATTTAGTTTACTCAAATTATAGTTATTTCAGATATATGTCTTAATGGATGTATTGCAGTCATGCAGTGACACATAGTATCAGATTTTCAATGATAGACTCTTCTGTATATGGTGCACAAAACATCTACAATCACATCCATTTTGTGGTTAACACCTTTTGGAGGAGATGCAATGTTGCTCTGCTGTGTGTTACCAAAACACAGCCTGGCACACATTCACTAAGCAATTTGTCGCATTCAATTTTAAACCCTGACAAATCCAATTTGGATGTCTTCCAAATGGGCAGCCCATTTTGTGGTTGTGATGGTGCTACAATAGTCGACACACATACACACACCGGTGGATGCAAAAGTGTGTTGAGGTCTGGTTGTACACAATGAGGTTGTGCCTTCATCTCACAATCACAAACATACTCTGCGGATGTTGCTAAGTGACTGATGTTGCAGATGCTGGTGGGAAATTCCACGATTTCAGATGTACAAGTCAGATTCTTTAGGCGTATGTCTACCAATCCAGACTGTAATTCAACTCCTTGATAAGGAAAAATGCTCATACAATACCATGGTGTGGGATGCCCTCAGACGAGTTGATGTTTGATTCATGCTGGGATGGTGATAGTGCATTCAGTTTCACATACAGTATGTGTAAAAAAATTACCTGTCCCATTAATAAGCCATTTTTTCCTTACCCTTTGGACAATTACTTTGAAGTGACGGCCCATATGTATTATTAGGATGATTTTGAAGTATTGACCGTGAGCTTGCCTAATTCCAGGAAATGTCCCAGCTGTCTAGCATTCTCCAGAGAGCATAATAACTAGCAGCAGCAACATTCAATATCCCATTAACGGGATATCGGGTGAGATTATCATTCCTGTTGATTAAAAGTACAGTTGCCGAAATGTATAGCAGCTGCTTAGGAAATATGCGTATGTGTGTTTGAATTTAAATATGAAGGTATGCAATGAATTACGGTATGTCAATGAAGCCCTATATATCAGCTAAACTGAGCAACCTGTGGTAAAATGCTCATGTCTGTAATACAGAAAATGTACATGCATCTACAGTATTATCTGACAATCACCTTGCAGGAAGTTAACAATGCTTTTCATATGGTGACATTGGCTGTTGCCATAGGAATGTGAACATTTCCCTGCTGTCTCATGACCTAGAGAGATGAGCATCGTCCACTGCTTGTTTCGAGCCTAGAACTTTATCATCTACACAAGTAATAACAGCAATGTTATCCTTGCTTTGTATTGTACATTAGAGGATTATTTAAAGATTGCAATTTTATCAACGAGTTTTAAATGGTCCCTGGGCGTATACATAATCACTAAAATTATGCTGCCTGTTATCGCTAGAAAAAACCTCGCTTTTTGCATGGCCTGCTGGAGAAGAAAGTTATTTTGCTAATTAGCGTGTTACATGAAATCTTTATAATTACAATTATCTGCACTAGCCGCTCTGCAAGCCCAGGGTATTTAGAGAAATCTCGTGAAGGGGTTTAATAGAACATGTCTTCCCCAGAAACTGTGAAGCTATCAGTAATCATGATGAACACGGCTACTTATGTTGCCTTTTAAAAGAACAAAAAGGGGAAATGGCCAAATAGTTGCTGTAAACGTGAACAAAAATCCCCACACTGATGTACTGTTAACTTTCTTTTAGCTCTTGATAGTGAACCATTAAATCCGTTGCTGTCAGCATACTGTAGTCCATTAATGTATGTTTTCAGGGGATGTATTTTAATCTCGACATCTATGAGCGTTATGACATTGACTCCGTATTGAAGTTCAGCTCATGATACATGCATCCACAATTATCGCATTTATCTCATCTCATCTCATTATCAGAAACCGCTTAATCCTGTACAGGGTCGCGATGAGCCGGAGCCCATCTCGGCAGACACAGGGCGTAATTATGCCTACACATGAACAAAACTTGTGGGGAATTTACAAATTAAAAATGAAAGCATCAATGTTGCAACGCAATTAAAACACTTAAGGCTTAAATGTCCCATTTGGAATCCAGGTGCATCATTTTTTGTAACACGGAGCGGACAATATTTTATGTTGACAATATACAAAAACCGTGCAAGCAATAGGATTGAAGCAGGAGAAATTATGTAACCCCTTCTGTTTTGTACTGATTAAGAGCCACTAACTAGTTTCTGCAAGAATTGCAAAAGAACATTCCCACATGGGCTGTCTTTGCTTGTGTTGAATGGAAGGTGAACCCGATCAGGGTTTTTTGAAAGCATTAATTTATAACCACCAGTTTAAAAATGTAATGATAAATGAAAATTGTGAGAAGCAAAAAGGCATGTACATGCAACAGAAACACTAACATATGACACATTAATGCACTGCTGCCACATGCAAGCCCTGAAAGTGATGGTGTGAGGGGATAGAAATTATTGGAAGATGTAATGCAGTTCTGAAAGAACATGGCACGGAACTTGCATCTCTTCACTAATGGTTTTATCATGTAATGATAATGGGGAGATTCAGTACTGTCATGACTGACACTACGGTAGTTTTTAAGCAGCTTGAGCACAAGCACCCTGTCAAGTCAGAACATTTACAAACAGTTACATACATATGAAAAGGCATAGCAACAGGGAGGCCAGGGGAGGGATCTTGGGACCCAGTAACCCCGGCTGGCCATATGATGATGATGTTTGCGAGCACCGTCCCTTGGACGGCCATTGTGTAGTGCTTGGGTTTAATCAAAGTAGGGTTACTACAGGATCTCAAGGCACAGCCGGGGTATGGAGTGTGTCCAGTTTGGGGGTGTGGAGGTGGCATCGCTGCTGTTTGCAGATGACGTCGTTATTCTCGCC
>JAZEWU010000001.1:22892164-22909005 GCA_036362915.1 Geotria australis | reverse complement strand
AGGAATGCTCACCACGACTATCTGAAATGAGCAGCTGGTAAGAGCATCTCAGAATCACATACATTTCTTGCTATGCTTGTTTATTGTACATGCATATGTTGTTTACTGATTATCAACTGAAATTGACCAGCATAATGGTGTTTGAAACAAACTCTACACCAAACGTTATTTTCCTGAAGGGGGAATTTTGATCAAGGTGGAGGGAGTGAGGGAGAGGAGATGGGGAGCTAACGGGACCCTACACTGATTGACGTGGCTCAGCGCACAATCCGCCAGAGACTGGTGCCTTGTAAAAAACAAACCTTTAATGTGGCTTCTGTTAGAATAGGTCTCCTCTTGCCATAGCTTTTGCCACACCAACTTCACTGTTGTATACTCCGCTATTAATCTACACCGTTAAGCCTTAAAAAAATATTTCTTGTATTAATACAACTGGTTATAAGAGGGTATCTGCTGGGCACCCAAGTAAAATTGTGTGGCCCATTTCACATATTCTTTTCAGTTTCCAACTTTCACAAGTGGCGAACCTCAGTCCGTTAATGAATTTCAAATTGTGTTGAACCATTATCAGAATCTCTAGCGACTTCTGAGCTTTTCATTTGGTTCACACAATGCTCTATGGTTTCTAAACTATATCACACTCTTGTCGAAAATGCATACACGAGATGTTAAATATATTCATGCATTGCCTGCAGTGCTCGCAGTTGAGAAGTATTAACATTAATAGCATTCTTGGTTAAAATACTTTAAGCTGTGCATTCTTCCTAGAAATAACATGCATGTTTTTAATGCAATGAAGATACATTATTTTGCTTACAAGAAGACAATCTTAACTTACTGCTAATACTATTAGAGTATTTTTAAGTCGCTCGATACACAAAAACACATGTTAACAGGATGAACAATTGGTTGTAAAATGTGTTTGCACTGTTATGAACTGGCATTGTGTTTGCAATTTTATATAATTAACTACACTAATAGCTTGGCACGCATTAAGACACAATTACAATGTTGACAGATTTTTTGTAAATAAATGAAATGCTTGTTTCCAGTTGTTTAATTAACTTGATTATTGTTTTCTCATAAATAATTTAATCTGAATTGCATAAAGAGCGCATTCAACTCAGACTCTATAAACTTCCTATTGTGCACACATACACCATAGCGTCATAAGTGCGATGTATGTACCGTACTGGGATTGATATACTGTATTTGTATGTATATACTATAAGGTGATTGATATACTCTAGTGGGATGTATATACTATAGCGGGGCTTTACCTCTGGGTCGTTCTCTCTCCGAATTAATAACTTGGGAATGTAGTGAATATGGACGCGTTAGTCCGTCTAAGTTTGTCCATTACCAGGACAAGCGGTTTAGAAAATAATAATAGCGTTTTATAGAGCGCCTTTCACCCGAGGGTCACAAAGCGCTGCACATGGGCCACGAAGAGAACGGCATGCCAACAACGAAAGAAAAAAACAACCAATAAAAACCAAAGCAGCAAAAAATAAATTATTAAGGCTGCTTAAAATATACTGAAAGGTCGTGATACTGGCAATCTTAAGAGCGGCAAAAATCTGCCAGCGTCCCCTAAGATGGCCGTCACTTAACAAAAATGGATGGATGTGCGTGTTATGGGTTGTATTTATTCAATAGACATCAGTGCACAATTGCTCTATGCATTAAATTAAGGTTTCCATCATATATTTTTCATGACATGATCAAATATTATTTTTTATGAGATGATGATGATAATTTCGCCATATCAGTTTTCCAACAACTTTGTAAGTGTATTTAGTCCTTTTAATGTATTGTGTCTGTTGTTTGCTATAAAGTTTCTTAAAGTTCATCAACTGCAGTTCACTTTATATAATCCTGCTAAAACCTAATCATTGAGAGCAACTGAGAGCATGTGCTTTCAGTTACACAGGGAAGTAATGTTTTAAATAAGGACCAGATGTGATACAGGAAAACAAGCAGCATGTTTAATGGGTAAAATAGCGTTGATTCATTTTCATCAGTACAAGTGGTGTCACTAGCTCCATTGGGTTAGTCATGCATCATGTTGTGCTTGTGTCCAGCCATGTAATTTGGTCACTTGATGCCTACAGCTCTGCGTTTGGGAAGAAAAAATATCTCACAATGACAAAATGGCGTAAGAGAGCAGAACTACATAAAAATGCGTTCACTTGAATTGCAGGTAATACTTGGTATTGCCTGCGAATTCTACCAAACACTTCGAGGCCGAGCGGAAAGACAACGATGTCCAGAGGCTGACCATCGTGCTTCGAAGAATCGCAAAGAAGAAGACTTGAATGGTGTGTTAATAATTGTAATTATTTATATAACTGACAACAACCAGAAATGTTAATGTCCCAGAAAGACGTATAGAATTTCCGAGGACAGCCCCCTCAACAAAAAGACATTGGGGAACGCAGGACAGGTAGCAACCAGAGTTGTGGTGTGAATGTCATCATCATCGTCAGAAACCGCTCAATCCTGTATAGGGTTGCAGTGAGCTGGAGCCAATCCCGGCAGACACAGGGCGCAAGGCAGGGCTGTACCAGGATAGCGCACCAGCCCATCACAGGGCACCAGGGGCAATGTAGTGAGCAGGCCAATTAACCTATGCAGCAGCATGTCTTTGGACTGTGGGAGGAAACCAGAGTGCCTGGCGAAAACCCACGCGGACACGGGGAGACCACCCAGAAAGGCACCCGAGCCGGGATTCGAACCCGGGTCTTCTTGCTGTGAGGCGGCGCTGCATCACAGTGTGAATATATTGTGCGGAAATGCGATCGTGGGACACCGTTATTACTACAGCTACCTAAATCCCAACTCTTACACTTGATTTCCAGGCCACGCTTGAAAAGCTAGAGACGGAGCTGAACGAGGTGAAAATCAACCACATGACCCTGAAGCGCAACTTCTTGGAGCTGACAGAACTGCGGCACGTGCTGGAGCACGCACAACACTTTCTGCTTGAGGTTAGTGCTTTCTGCTTTGTGAGAGCTGGCCTGGGTGACAGGTGGCACAGAGGGAATATTGGCAAAGTGGGCAATCTTGTGTTGGGGTGTTGAAAACAGCCTTGAAATGATTGTAAAATAGTCAACAGTAATAATAGTAGTAAACAATAATTCACAACCATTTATAAATCCAATTCCAGATGAACACTTGCTCATGCCATGCCGGTCATGGGAGTTTGTTAAACCCTACATCACCATGCTGGTCAGTGTGGGTGAGTGGAGACAATGTGCCCCAGGACCGGTGTAGATTTTACTATGGTGGACGTGTTTCATACCGCACTTCTGCTGACCACTGTGTCACTACACCATTCTTCCGAGAATCGTACTTTCCACTAATTCTCAAGTTAATAAACGGAACTTGTGTGATAATAAAAAGGTGATGTTAAAAGAGAAATGCAATTCTTTGTACATGGCAATATCATATTTTAGCAATATGTTATCACCACAGATTACAGAATGTTGATTGTTAAGGCAGTGATAAACAACCCTATGATCCACAGGCTTGTTTTTAGGGAATCCATAAATAAATAAAGATCTAGGATAAAGTACCTCGTATTGTTGGTTCTCAAGGGCCATAGTGCTGGATGTTGCCGCCACATTGGGAGCAATATCATTGCATGCTGCTGAAGTTAAATCTACTCCTGGTAATGTCCCACACTCTTTATCGAGCTCTCCATTACCATTGTGCACTTTATAATCTACAAGATAATTAAATAACAATCAACTCTTTGGCCATGTTTGTGACAATGACAGGTCATTCCTTTTGTTCTTGTTAGGGTATCAAGGCTCTAGAACTGCTTGCCCACCAATATAAAACACTACTGTATACAGCATTTAATGTTGTTAATGCGATTATTAAATAGTTAAATATGAAATCGCTGCATTGCTCAATGCTCATGGTCTATTTATAGACTGGATGACATGCATTTATTTTAAACATGTCATGAGATATTGGCATGGATTGTATTCTCAGTGATGGGAATTTAGTTCCTAATTATTTCATTATGTTAACAAATATGTTAACGACCCTGTTTTGCATGTTAGCTTCATAGACGATTTGACATCCCAAAGTGACCATCTTTTAAACAACCGAAACTGTACACCGTGAAATTGTTTCAAGAGTTAGATTATATGACGGTCCTGTTTCACAATGAGGTCGGGGCTCCTGCTGTGGCACTGTGTGCTAAATTTAGGTCACGCTGATGTGGAGAACACCTTCAATAGACACAAGGGAGGGGAGGAGCCAGTGAGGGGGAGGAGCGAGGGAGGGGACGGGGGAGGAGTCAGGAGGGGGGAGGAGCCAGGGGTCAGTGTGAAGTATGTGTTACCATAATATAGGAATGTTTAATACAGTACTATAGGGATGTCTCACGTATATAATGTAGTACAGGAGTTCTCAACCTTTCGCACCTCAAGTCCCACTTGACCCAGTTGAGTATGGGCTCCACGGACCACTAGGTGGCGTTCGCGGCCCACTGGTGGGTCGCGATCCACCGGTTGAGAATGGCAGGTGTAGTCTATATTGCATATAAACAGTGTGTATCGTCTTTGTGTATTTGGCAAAATATATGAACGTACAAGTATTTTGTCACATTTTCATATAGTCAAAGGAATAATTATTTTAATTAGACTTATAGACAGCCATAATGGAAAGAGTTAAGGATTGAATTAATATTCTAAACATTGCAGGGTTGACAACCTTTGGATTGCTTACGCTTTGTTTTTGCCTTCATGTAATCGTAAATCATACAAACCATACTCCAGTCACATAATAAGATACTCTATTGTACTTTATGTGTATCAGAGTATTATGTAGCATTTTACTAGGAATTGAGCAATTTGTCTATTCTGATTACTATGCAAATGAGTGCATATTGAATATATACGGGTGTAGTGGTGAAATGCAATTTGGCCCCTGGAATGCTATCACCTTGAGGGCAATTTCCATTGGCTCCTCAAGGTTTCCACAAATATTCTATTTTCTCTTCAATGTACACAGAACATTCACTATGAACCGTGAATGTTCTGTCTATGTTGGTTAATTCGCACGTTTGTTGTACCGCAGGAATCCAGTTTCCAGAGCTTGCAAGCTAACAGGGTGTTTTTTGCTGTAATAATAAACCTCTATCTCGCTTATTTATCTATATAACTTGAACCCCTTGGGCCCAAGGAAAGGTTGGTAAACTTTTTTTCTGTTAGGCTTAACCTTTCTATCATGTGAATATTTAAATCAAATGTATTTGACAAAATTGTTTAAACTTAAGAGTTTTCCTGATTTCTTAATGAAATATCAAATAGTATTAATGATAGGTTTGTGCCATTTCAGTCAGTTTTTATCAAGCTGGAATGAACTGTTGAGTTATATAGCTCTTTTTAACAGTGGTCCAGCAGGGAATGGTAAGCAAGCTGTAACATCTCCGGGCACCGGAGGTGATTTAGTCAGGACAATTAACCTAGGCAGCATGTCTTTGGACTGCTGGAGGAAACCGGAGTACCCGGTGAAAACCAACACAGAGACGGGGAGAACACACAGAAAGATACCCGAGCTGGGAGTCGAGCCTGGGGGCTTCTTGCTGTAAGGCAGCAGCGTTATTCACTGCGCCACCGTCTGCTTCATGTTGGAATGGAGAATCACAATGCAGAAGACAGTGACATTCATAATAGTAGGAGAAAGTAAGATAAGGATGATACAATAATTATGCCGTTGACAATGAGGATGATGACGAGAATGGTGGAGATAGATAATATTGAGATGAAAAATGCATGCTGATATTGCTAATAATGATGATAATGGTAATGCCATTGATTCTATATTGTTGCTGCTGCTGATGACAAAGATGAACATCGTGCAGCAAAAGTAGTGTTACTGGTAAAGCCACATTTAGTCTTAAGACTCCTTTTTAAGAGTTATTGGCATGTGGGAGGTATATGGAGTATCCAAGTAAAACCCATGCTGAGAGAAGATTACACTCAAATGTCAATACAGATACCCTCGAGTATCTCATCCTGCACTCTCTTTTTATAGATTTATGTTGTGAAATTGCTCAAAGTAATGTATCATTGGTGAATCTCACCGGACATGCTGCTAGCTCTTTTATAAAGCCACTTTCGTCATTTTTTTTACAATTATATAAAATTGAATTGGTGCTTTTGTTCGTATGAAGCATTTTCTGATTATCCTGAGTAAACAGCCAAACCATGTCAACCGTCTATTTTCAGCTCAATCAGGGAGGGGACAAGCAGTGGAGTGCACTGATGTTCCTGCCATTGTAGAATGCACCACAGTCACTAAAACTACACGTAAAGGTCTCCTTTAAATTTCTGTAACACTGGGGATTTTTTAAAAAAGAAGAGTGCTGTGATGTTTGATGACTTCCAAGGGAACGTTTGATTTCCAACTGGCAGACAGAAACCCATCATTAGACGTAGTCAGAAAGAAAAGGTTGCAATGGGTGGGATACGTTTGCAGGATTGAGGAGGGCAGGCCACTAAAACAAACATTACCAGACATCTGTGAGCAAAGAGAAATAATAGTGAGAGCCAGAACTTGCTAAGGGTTACTGCACTTATTAAATGACCGAGAGAACCAAATGAGGTCAGAGGTTAAAGGTGCAACAGTTCAAGAGAGATTGGTATGGTGGCATCAACAGTATTGACCATGATGCACCCTTGACCTTTAATGACCTGGGGTTATTTTACAGTTTCTGTATATCTAATATGGTTATGAATTAAAATTTCTCTAAAATGAGTAATTGTAGAAAAAAGTTACCGTAACCAAATTTAGCAGTTCCATTGGAATCCGCCTTGACAAATTGCCTGGGTACAAGGTACTCACAGAGACCCTCAAATCTTCTCCCTGTTTCCTTCCATTCCACGCCTGTTCACATAAGTTAAAAGAAACCTTTTGATGTTACGACAGAATTGCCCATCTTCCTTTCAAGGTTTTGTAGATTATGTAAATGTATTTCCTCCATAAATGTGAGTTCAGTGTTGAAATTTTCTTTGTAGTTGGAGACCAATGCTGGAAATACCAAGCTTAACAGTCATACAAGATGGTTGTGCCTGTTACCAAAACCTTATCGAATTAAGTATTGTTGTGTGTATTTATGTGTTCATAAGTGAATATATAGCCAGTCTGCCCTTGTGTTATGCTGTCGTTGCTGTCTTATAATTTGTACAAATATTTTCTGTATTGAAATTGTTATAACGGGAGGATGGTTACGTAATTAAAAGCATAAAAAGCTACATTTCTTTAAGCATTGTTAATGAACCAAATTCGCTATGAGCTGTTACAATATACATATTGTAATACTGTAAATGGTGAATTGTTTATTTTTAAATGCCTGCTGTTATACAACAAGCAGAGAAAAGATCATTGCAGAATATTTAAAATTTAATTCCTTTCATGGGACAATTAAATGAATTATATGTTCCATATTAATTAGCATTATATTTATACACCAACCGATATATAGGTATAATATTTTTCAATTCAACATTACATTTCTTGTATGCAACAACGTGAGTTAGGAATCGTTATTGCGCTACGGTACTGTACTTAGTTTAATTTGCCACAAACATTTCTAGGGTCAGTAATGTAATGTGCTTAATGATTATCTGAGTAATGCTTGGGGAACTGGGAAGTGCCTTTTAAAACGTTGGGGTTTTTTCAGACTGTAAATCCTGTCAAACGTAGCTGTGGGAGAACACTTCTCCACTCTTTACTTTTATGCTCATTTCACCTCTCCGGAAATTAAATCCATTGGAAGTTTCACATTTAATCTCATGTTTATTGTGTTGGTTAGGCCTTCAGCTAGCAGCAAATTGACAAAGGACGACAGTCTGTTATCGTTTGTTGTTATTATTATCCAATGTATACATTTTATACATGTATTTGTTCTATCACTAAGTAGCTTTGACTACCTTTCATGCAGTAGTTAGGATGAGCAATTTACTGCTGTATATAAACTGGGATGAGAACATGGTATTCTAATCTTGAACACACATTTTTATCTTGCACAATATTTAAACAGAAACTGGTGAACAAAATCCTATAAAACGTAATGATAGACTATTACTTTTACTACTGGCACCAGTGCCTGATATGAATCCCTATGTTTAGTTATTAATGTACATGGCTCGATTCATGGTGGTTGCTCTTCAGAGCTGTTTTTTCAGAATAGCCGTGTGGAGCGCTCTTCCTCTCTCCATTGCGATGTTTTGCCTCCCACGTTGGAAGCATCATCAGGCATTATGGTTGTATGTGGAAACTCACCGTTTATAAAGGTGACCGACAAAAGGGTGGGTGGAAGGGTGAGATCCTCTGACGTTTGTATAGAGTTATAGCTCAACAATGGGTAAATATGTCTTCTGTTTGAATAAAGCTTGTTTAGATTACCATACTTGATATTAATGCATACAATATGACAGTTAGCATCACCACATTACAAAACATGATATTTTTATTTCGCGGAAATGGGCAGATTCAGTCAATACTACAAAACTCAATGGGATATGACAGTATAAACAATTTAATTCAACATATAACGGTAAAAACACTATCTTATTTGAAAATGGGGCTATAACCATAGCCTGTAGAGTACACTCCCTAGACATTCTGGGTTCCATTTTTAATCTCCTTTGTGTTTGATTCTTTGCTTTAGAAGCAGAATAGTAGCAATTACACTCAGCTACTGTTCATTATTGGCAACCAGGGCTCAGTTACAGCCTTTCTACACGCTGAAGGCTTTCCACTTGCCAGCTTGACTTAAAATGGGTGCCCTGGGATGAAATAAAAGTGTGAAAATTAAGCACTGTATTGCAGTGGACGGGAGGAGAGTTGCCCAGTGCGGTTAAATGTCGTGCCCAATGCGCAAAGGTTCGTAAGCATTTATTAACGTTACAATTGTGCGACCTGAACATGTAACGTCTTCTCATTGACTTTTTGAGATGCTGTATTTTTTATGTAAGTTAGAAGAATGTAAGAGGTACAATTAACAACATTAAGTTTCTACGTCGGATTCCCTGTCACAAATAGGATAGCAATCCTTCCCCCCTTTTCTTCCTCCCACATGGCATTAGGAACATAGCAGTTGGGTTTAAGGCTTACATTCATAGAATAGGAGCACACACGAAGGCAAGAGGCGCATCAGCGAATTAGAGAGTTAATGATCGGTTACATGCGCAGTGTACATCAGCATCCTGCAGAGCTTTTGTGCACAGATGCTTGGTGCCTTGAACATGGATAATAACAGTGTTGTGGTTTTATGTGTTGTATTGATGTATGGGTAATATACCCACTTCTACAAGATTCCTAAACTCAACCCTGAGCACTGGTGTTCCTGCTTGAATATTCTCCATTGATTCTCTGCCGTAAATAATACATTACTGCGTGTATTTAAATATTTATCACACGTGAACATCTTGTGTGTATGGGAAAATAGCACACAACAATGCAATTTCAAAGCTATTTATATGCTGGAGATGCTAAATAATCAAGATTTCGCCTCAAAATGTGCTTCCTACTAGTCTCGTGTGACCAATTAGGCTGCGGTTTGATGTCACAACTGTATACAGCAAGCTGATCGATGGATAGTTCTTTTAAATTTGGCATAATAATTTTAAACAAAGCTGTTTCCAACTATTGTAAGGAATATTTGTGTTTCACCAGTGACATTGAATTTGAGTGTTATGGTTGTAGGTGATAAAAACCACAAAAAAATGTTATCCGACAAGCTCTTAGGTTGAACACATATAGTGTATGCTTTGGAGGGAAATGTTCTTTTAAAATGTCACTGCCGCTTTAGAAAGGTCAATTCTAAAGATACTAAAATAAGCATGGAAAATTTAACCACATGGTGTTTATTAAAATGGCAGTTTGCTGAAAGTGGAAAGTAGGTACAGTACACTCAATTCTTAAGGTGTGTGACACTTGCATTACTAGCTCACCGATGATGCCTCTGATTTCACAGGCATTCATGGATATGTTAACGTGTACACAGACACTTTGTGAAGGATTTGTTGGATGCGTTGACACGTGCGTTGTGGTGCTGGGTGGTTGATGTCCGTGAAACATGGAAACCTATGCCAAACAACATACAGTAAAAATTGAATTTCTTTATCTCAAAGCCTCAAAGAGTATCGGGGTTCTTTCTTTCAGATAGATCATCTATTGGGACGTGTTAGCCACATGTTCCTAAAGCTGTATTTTGGAGGAAGCTGGAGTGTCTTGAAAAAGCCCGTGCATATGTGGGGATAAGACGCACATATAGGGTCACAAACCCACTTTCTGAACTGCCAACTTGCAGCTCAGGGTATTTGGGAGTTTTACAAATATACATGAGCCACCAGACTTGTCTAACAAAGTTCTGGCTTACAGGCGTGCTCCATCGTCACTCGTGTACATATCTAGATATGTCAACAAAGACCACAGTTTGTTGGAAAAGTAGCGAAAGTGGCACTGACAATTTAACAAGTAATTTGCCTGCAGTGTTTATTAGAAAAATAGGGGAACATGGTGAGGCATTGAGCTGATGCTGAAGGATATTAATGTGGCCCTTCCTCATTGCTTGTCTCACACCTGTGATCAATGCATGCGTGACAAGGAAGATAAATCAGTGAGCACTTTATCTGTGTGTGGTAATTGGATATTGGAATACGAAAACCCCACACACCATCCACATCTTATCGATTGGCTGTGGCACAAGAGTGAGAGACGCTGCCACACTGCAGCGTTCCGTAAAGAAAGGCTGCACGGCCAGCTGCTGAGGACTTGTGGGAGTGAACACTTCCAAATGCGTTGAATGGAAAATGGATTCGTTGAATAGCTGGTACAGTTTTCATGACAAAGCATCATCAATTTGCGAAACTTTAGCCGCCTCAACATAGAACAATTCCAAGAAGCACTTCTCTCAGCCCTATCTTTCACCACGACGATCTCAGACTCCTCTGCCCTGGCCCAGCAGTTTAACACCGACATCAGCGCGATCATGGACAGACTCCAACCTATCAAAACCGTCACCCATCGCCCTCGCTCACACGACACAAAATGGCTCACTGCCGCCGCAATCTCAGCACAACGACACAGACGCAACTCGAAAAAGCATACAAAAAAGTCAAGCACACAGCAAGACAGACTCGCCTACCGCTGCACCTGCAAAGAAACCAACAGACAAATTATCGACCCACTCAAAGCACACCTCTCCAGATAGATCTCATCCTGTGCAAACAACCCGCAAGCACGATCGCTAATCATTAAAGCACTCTTGCATCTACAGCCTTGCCACCACCACCACCACAACCCAGGCCACAATCAGAACCTAATCACGAGTTTCAGCAACCACAATACAAGGAAACTCAACATTCTGGTCACTAACATTGCATCATTAGACAACACCGAGACCATCCCACCTCTCCCTCCCACCAGCACCATCTCTACCCTCGACCCGGTCACAACTCAGGAAACACTTGCACTCGTTGAAGCCACAACCTAGACCTTACCTCTCGACACCGCTCCTAACACTGCACCAAAGCACTGCTCCGCCCAGTTTGCCGACATCATCGCTATAATTGCGAATGCAGCCTTCACCACCGGAATCTTTCCATCTCCACTAAATCTCGGCCAAATCACCCCATTACTAAAGTCACCAACACTGGACCCCGATGACCCCGCCAACTACCGCCCCATTACCAACCTTTCCACAATCTCCAAAATCATCAAGCACCACATCACTTTCTGAACCAATTTCAACCCACATCAATCTGCATACCGCACCGCACACTCAAGCAAAACCGCACTCATCAACAATGGACGACCTCCTCACTATCATCGACTCCGGCTCCACGGCAGCACTCATCTCACTCTACCTTTCCTCCGCCTTTGACGCAATCAACCACGATACCTCCTCACCCGACTTTCCACCAACTACGGCATCACTGACACCGCACTCAACCTCAATGCCTCTTTTCTCTCTGTCAGACCAACCTTCATCAAACTGGGAATCTCAACAACACCCACCTCATCGACAGTTACAGTGTGGTGCAACGATTGCACCTTGTCACCGGATGCCGCTTGTACCCCCTGCACATCCTTGCCGCTACTCAGATCATGCCATACGAAATTATCAGCCTCTCCGATTACGAGCTGTGCAGGCATGTGAGACTCCATCTCGCACTCACTCTTCCACTTGCTCGAGTCGACAAGATGATTCCAGCGAAGAGGGATTTATTGATCAACTCGCAACGATACGGTGATCACTACAGCGTACGACATGACCCTCAACAACGTACAGTCAAAACCTCACAGCCACTTCAGGAATTTGCTCTCTCCTCCACCGAACTCCTGGCGCGCTCCAGGGACACAACTCAGTCCCAACCGTCCATCTCAGGGGAGAGTCTCTCTCTCCCAGTTCCGCTTACGAATTATATACACGGCCCTCGCTTATAATTGGCCTGTCAAAATACATCGCGTGTTTAATCATTACTTGGGGTACACACCAGTGGCGTGCCCTGGCCCAATTGTGTCGGTTTCTCTACCAACAGCGACACGTAGACCCATTCAAACCTTGTGGGTGCAGGTGCCCGCTATCAAGATTAATTACTCCATACATCCATCCATCCATTTTCTAAACCGCTTGTCCTGGTGAAGGTCGCGGTGGCAGCAGTCCAAAGAGAGTGGACCAGACATCCCTTTCCTCAGCAACAGATTCCAGCTCTTCCTGGTGGATTCCCAGGCTTTCCCAGGCCAGCCGAAGGATATAATCCCTTCAGCGTGTCCTGGGTCGGCCTCTAGGTCTCCGCCCAGTGGGCCGCGCCTGGAATACCTCCCGAGGGAGCCTTCCGGGGCGCATCCTTACCAGATGCTCCTCGCAATCCGAAGAAGCAGGTACGTGCACGGTTTGTTTCTCCTGATCAGTGCAACCCCGGCATTGTCGGCATCCGTTAGTTTTCGCCAGTCAAACCTCCCTTTTGCCTGAACCCGTGGCATCACAACAGCATATGGCACCACACCTACGCTGACGACATCCAACTCTACACCAACCTTACCTCACCGGACAACACAAGAAACTTAGAATCCTGCACCACAGCACTACAGAAATGGTTTCTTCATAATCACCTCCTGCTCAACCCGAACAAATCAGTCGCACTATACTTCAGCACCAGTAAGCACCTTGCCAACACTCAGCTTCCCCAACATCTCTACATCGCTGGCTCTCATATTGCACCCTCACCTCACCTACAAATTCTGGGCACAACACTCGACCCCTCACTCACTTTCAGCACCCACATAAACATCACCAGATCCTGCAAATATCACCTACAAGGGCTTTGGCAAATCCGTTCACTACTCTCCACCAAAACAGCCGAGACCATTGCCTGCACCATCATTGCCAGCTGCTTCGACTTCTTCTTCTTCTTCTTTGCGATTCTTCGAAGCACGATGGTCAGCCTCTGGACATCGTTGTCTTTCAGCTCGGCCTCAAAGTGTTTGGTAGGATTCGCAGGCAATACCAAGTATTACCCGACAGGGATCGCGACGTGAACGCTTCTACCTTGACTACTTCGACTACTGTAACACAATACTCACAGGCATCACGAAACAACAGTGCGCCAAACTGCAGTGCCTACAAAATAACCTAGCAGGTGCAGTTCTTCACATCAAAGCCAGCGATCGACCAACTACAAAATGCACGGACACTCTATACTGGCTGGCCATCGGCTACCACATTACCTACAAAACAGCACTAATTTGCTACCGCGGTATCCACACAGGCCACCCTCAATACCTCGAATCACTACTTGGGCCACTCACCTCAACGAAATCCCGCACTCTATGCAGCTCATCACAGCACCTACTTGACACATTGCGCTCACGTACAACCTTTGCACAACGCCGCTTCTCCGTCGCGGCACCTACAACCTGGAACAAACTGCCACATCAACTACGCCAAACAAAATCCCCAACAATCTTAAAAGAAACTGTTGAAAGAACACCTCTTCACCAACGCAGACAATCACTGAGCCAGGCTCTGCGCCTCGGGTAATATGCGCGCGTTAAACATTTAATTTCTTATTATTATTATCATTTATTATTTGCCTTAGCTTTTGAATACTGGAACGAAAATATATAATTTGTAAAGTTTTGAAAGAAAGCTGCAGTAGTTTTTTAATGGCTTTGATGAATGGAGTGGTGTATGCCTAAACCAATCTATGGGTTTGTTTGATTTTACTGAAAGTTGTCTAATAGGTTTTGTAGAAACGACTTAAATTACAGTATGTGTATCCTTGTGTAATTAATGTGCTATGTTTAGTTGTTGAAAAGCAAAAACATTTGCTTATGTCCACATATGTTTCATCTTTTGATCCTGATCTACCGTCAAAAAGTTTTCTAGTTATACATATTGTTCCGTAATTTCCATTTGTGTTCCTCCACCAGAACCCCCGAGAGTTGTTTAGTGACTTTTGTTTGGCCGATATTTATCTAGAGCCCATGGTTTGCAGCCTCTATTAAGTTCTAAGATGATTAATATTTGCTGTATTTATATTTATGCTCATAGGATATTTTCTGCTGTAATAGTAAACATCTATCTATCTAAACAATCTCAGTATTACCTTTTATATTTCTGAAACAAACATATTTTTCTTGAGAGCTTGGGTGACTGCATCCATTTATACTGAGTCAAATGCCTTTTTCTCATATACACAGGCTGGGCATAAAGGTATTAGACATTAATCAGCGTAGTCTTTCCAGAATATAATTGTATGTAAATCTGGCTTGTGGTTGGCCTCTAAATGTTCCATTATTTTGTTCCAAATAATCTTTGGGTACAATTTATCTGTGGACGATAATGGCCAAATGGATCTGTAATTCTTGAAGTCAGTTTTATCACTATTTTTAATTAGAAGGATGAATGTGGTATCATTTTAAGATTATGGCATTTTTATTGCTGTGTAAACATTTATTGAGTGTCTACTAATTTCATTCCAACAACAGGTCCTGCACCTTCGGTGGTGTCTACAATTATACCATCTTATCCAGCAGCTGTTCTTTTTACATACTGTAAAGGGCAGAGTTAACATTTTAAAATCTTACAATCAAAATAATCTCCCCTTCATCAGAAAATTATTTTATTCCTAGGCTATACATTATAAACGTATATTTCTATAGATCTTTGCATAAAATGCCTTTAATAGTTTAAGGTGTTGTTCTCCATGTGCTCTTCTCACTCTTTTCTGAATTATTTCATGGACTGCTTTTTTATTTCTCTTCCTTTCATCTACATATATAAATCATGATTTATATTGTTTATAATATTTTTCATAAGGTGATACCCTATATAATCGTGCTTCTTAATGCATTACTTTATACTAAAATCAATC
Organism: Geotria australis; assembly: GCA_036362915.1. Lineage (NCBI taxonomy): Eukaryota > Metazoa > Chordata > Hyperoartia > Petromyzontiformes > Geotriidae > Geotria > Geotria australis. Next base: position 22,893,598 of record JAZEWU010000001.1, on the reverse strand, counting down.
CTCATACATATGCTGTAGGGTTATGGGGGCGTTTCTGCCAACGCAACTAGGCAAAAAACCTAGCTTAAGTTCCTGACCTTTCCCAGCATTTGAAATTAATTCAGGTCCAGGTACAGGACCTCCAATTTCAGTGATTTATTATTTTATGACTTTTAAAATGTTCAATCGAGATGAATTATAGTTGTGTTATCGGTGATAAACCTACACCATGCTAAAGCGAAAGCTATAACAACACATCTGGAGATACTTATGTGCACCTAAGTTTGAAAGACAGCATTGCGTTGAGTGTATATTGGTTAGCTTTACAGTTCTGTACCATAATTAGTCTGTTTTCTATTTAATTGGTCAGCTGCGCATAGCTTCTGGCTAACTCTTATGGGCATGAAAGCCACCAGGGGAAATGGTTGTAACTGTTAACTACAAGCACCATTTTAAATTCGCACATGCTATCTTATTTCAAATCTTTATTACATCTGTAAACACACAGTATATTACAAATGTATCGGCTATAGAAGAGCTTAAAGTAACATTTGGCCATCAGGATATTTTTTAGTTAATATAAACATGATCGACACAGCTCCAGACAGATCATAGTCTGCAGTTATAGAGACAAAATGTAATGGTTCTGGAAGATATTTAGTAGAGTGTCTGGAATGAACAGCAAACATCAGTAATGTTGGTACGGCAGTGTTGGGTAAATATTATGTGCAGATGTCCAGCCGTTTAATATTGAGCAACGTTATTGTAACATTGATCTGAAATATAATTGTAAATAATATTTTGTTGCAATGATGGCATGAGGAAAATGTTTACGACCGCCTTTAATTAACAAACATACTATATCATTATTTTATAATTTGTAATCCATACCACCATCTCCATATCCACACTGTGCAGTTGCTGTACATTGATCATTCACACCTCATAGTTGGTAGTTGTATCAGGGACCCACACAAATGAATGAAAGCTTTTAGCACACGGTATTGCTCTAGAAAGACATATTCCCAATAATGATGTTGGCAGCATTGAGCAGAAGTTTAACAGTTAACGTGATCAATACATGCGTTGTACTTTATAGTTAGGTAATTACTAATTAAAAACATCCGTATTGACCAGCTATTGAAATTCAGTTCAATGTAATGTTGCAATTACCTAACATTAAAACTTTAATTGTTTACATAATTGCACTTTAGCAGTCCAACATTATTACAAATTATTGTGTAATTCTGTAGTTCGTTCAAGCTTAACATTTGGTTCGATACATTGTCGTGTTTATTTGAGCTCTAAATGGAATTATTATTAATGGTCCTTATAGTATTTTTTAAATCACGGTTGCTGGGCACCGTGATTTAAAAAAAAAAAAAAATCTACGTCCCTATTCTCACCTATGGTCATGAACTTTGGGTAATGACCGAAAGAACGAGATCGCGGATA
>JAZEWU010000001.1:22864735-22892118 GCA_036362915.1 Geotria australis | reverse complement strand
GCACAGGCCCAATGGCCCAAAACGTTAAATGACCAGCAACAAATAGCACTATTAAAGTTAGACATCCAACCCTACTAAACAGAAGTTACTGTTTCTAATAATACTGCGTACACTAGTGTGTGGAGGAGTAAACAAATATCATGGAGCTGCATTTAAATGTGGACAGCAATTTATAAAGCAAAAGTAGATGTTGATGAAACAAACACCAACTTTTCTTTATGTAGGGGCCACAAGTAATCTAACCGACGATTGTATATTTTATGCAACTTTTGTATACAAAAACAGATCTAAAGGCACATGTTTTTATTTAGCTCTGAATTTAAAGAATACACGCTGCTGATTTACATGTCCTGTCTGTACCCTACATGAGAAACCTTCAAATGCAGACTGGGTAACTTCATCCCTCAAGTTTGCACCTATGCTGCAAAAGCCTTTGTGCGGCTTCTCTCCCCAGACATCCAGTTTTGGTGACAACAACTGAAAAATTGTAGGTGCACAAATTGGGAGCATTGGTAATCCAGTAGCTTCCTATTATTATAAGCATGTCCTCCTGGAGCTGACAAATTTGTACTCAGAATAACTCGGCAGAGTGACATTCAGCAAGGGTTTAATTTAATCCTTGTACACTATTTCAACCTATGTTTATATGGAATGTAAAATCTTGGGAAAGCATGTGGTGGTGTTTGTAGTTTGTTAAGGCACTAAGGTTCATAGTTTAAGTAGTGTTAGACAGTCTTGCACTCAAATGCCTGTGCACACACAGTATGTGCACGTATCACGTCGCGATCCCCGTCAGGTAATACTTGGTATTTGCCTGCGAATTCTAGACAACGATGTCCAGAGGCTGACCATCGTGCTTCGAAGAATCGCAAAAAAAAAAGACATGCTGGAGGTTGCTTCTGGTATTACCTAAATCTAAAGTATTTGTATGCTACTGTAACTGTAAAATCAACTAGAGTTGAAATTCTATTTCTTGCTTTCAACTTAAAATCAATGAATTCATATTGCTAAGTGCGTTTGCTATTTTCAATTCAATTCAACTTTATTGCCAATTCTGCCATATGTACAGGGCATATAGAGGATCGAAATGCCGTTTCTCTCAGACTCCACAGTGCCTTAATAAGCATGCATATTGTGAGTGAAGCAGAATTTCTTTCGTTTCTTTAATCTTTAAAAGGTAAACCGCTTTTACCTCACTCACCTCCCTTTAAAATGTTGTTTCTTTAATCGCTTCCTGATTTAGGCAATACAGTGTTTAAACTGGGCTGTTGCATTATTTATTCATACACCACCAGTGAAAAAAATGTTGAGACAGAAATTTTAATAATATTGATGATAAGTAAAAGAATATACAACCTTATTGCAATCCACTGCTGTACGAAGGCCTCCCCAGATTACATCAGTCCTGAATGTAATTTGGTCAGACCTCACCACACTTGCCACTGATATGAGCATTGCCTGAAATAAAACACATGTTACAAAATTTACCTTTAAACCTGAACATCTTAATTGATTGTACCTCTGTTCATCTATTCTATTTATTTACTAAAACCCTGCTGTATACATTGGCGTTAGGTGATAATTATATGCAAGAAGTGGAAGATCTATCCATGCTCCAGCACATGCCATTAGCCAGGCGCGGCGCAGCCGCGGGTGTTGCAGGAAAAAGTGGGGGGGGAATTATGTTTCTGTGAAAGTGCGAGTGTCGTAACACCCGCAACACCTGCGGTTGCGACGCGCCTGCCAGCCCCCTAGCATTGAAGGGGGGGCAGTGGAGCTATTGCAGGAGACTGACAGGTCAGCCCGTCTAATTGCTTATTCTTTGGTCGATTTAAAAAACATGTTGGTACAGTATTAAAGACTAATCACTTTTCTCATATACATATGAGGCGGAATTTATAGCAGAATGCATAATAGATAAACATAAATTTATCATTCTGTTTAGCATTTGACATGTGTTTAAGGCTTGTTTAACATTATGTAATACACCCTCTGAGTTTTTGGACGCCTCTCCCTTTAAGCCAGTAATACTTATATTGCATGGTAGCAATCCATTGCATAGATCTCAACAAAACCTCACCATCCAGAAGCTGTGCTATTGTGTCCCTTCCAAAGACTGGTTTGAGATGCTTGACATGCGATCTTACTATGATTGATTGCTGATTAGTTGCTTTGAGCCCATTATGAAGACACTACGTTGATAATTTCATGTGGTCACATTATATTGAAATTGCTATAAAACTATCTATAACTTTCCGTCTTTTAAAGTAAAAATAATACATACACTCTATAGAGCATTCCCTGAAATATGGATAGTTGACTTCAAAGCAACAGCTAAAATAATGCAGATGGAGCTGCTTGAATTAAAATGAGCAGGCTATCTTTAGACGTGTCTTGCTACCACATAAAAAATAATTCAAATTGACAATGAACCTTAAAAATCACTTTGCATCATCTCAAGTAAAATGATTGCATTGCTGTAAATATGAAGAGTGCACTTCTTGGAAACGAAGCATTAATAACATAACTTCCATTGTTAGGAAATGCATTATTTCTGCAACACGTTTTATTTTTTGTGAGTAAATGCCATTATGGAAAAAAAGTTCTTATAATGTCTGCCAGCGGAGCAGTGACATTTTATTGTTGGGCAGAAAATGTTGCTTCCATTTCTCAGTAATGTGGAGGGGGGAGCAGGTGATTTAGACACAAATAACGGTGTCACTACCACAAACCCATCTGAAGATTAGAGGCCATTAGTGTAATAAGGCAGTTTCATTTGTTGGAGTAGGGATAGGACATTGCATTGGTTTGGAAGATGTCATAACTTACATGTCCTATGTTACATGGGCTCAGTGCCATCCATGCTGAGCAGGAGAGCTGTTATTGATATCCATTACCATGTAATATATTGGCTAGCTTCAGTGAGTCAGACTGACAATGAAAGACCGATCTGTAATTGCTTACTGGAAGTTTTCTCTGTGTTGACTGTTGCTATTAGTTCACTAGAACAATGCCGATGATCGAGATATATTCTGGATTCTCGTTTTGAGAAGACGTTTCTAAGATTGCTGACACTTATTGACAGTAATTATTTTAAACAATGGGATCGCATTGAATGAGGTAATAAGGATAATTAAACGTATTCAATATTTAGAAGAAAGATAACGTTGACACAGGAACCAGTCATAGGAGTATCAATTAGCAAAGTTAACACCACGTTATAATCTACACTATAAATGATGGTGTTACAGATCATTTGCCCACAAGAAAAATCATTGTGATTGCACCTGGTTTCGTCAGACTTCAGAAGCTAATTGCGGTTGAGCCTGGTTCGTACCTGGATGGGAGACTGCCTGGTATTACCGAGTGTTGTAGACTTGGGCTGCAAGGTAGCCAGGAGATGGCTTTGCTGAGTGTCATCATCATCATTGTCATAAACCACTTAATCCTGTACAGGGTTGCGGTGAGCCGGAGCCTATCCCGGCAGGGCTATACCCAGGATGAGACGCCAGTCCATCACAAGGCACCGGGAGCAATTTAGTCAGCAGGCTAATTAACCTATGCAGCAGCATGTCTTTGGACTGTGGGAAAAAATTGGAATGCCCAGCGAAAACCCACGCGGACATGGGGAGGACATGCAAACTCCACCTGAGCCGGGATTCGAAACTGGGTCCTTCTTGCTGTAAGGAGGCAGAGCTAGTCACTGCGCCACCATGCCGCCCTTTGCTGAGTGTCCCTGTCCGCATATTTACGTGGATTTTCTAGGCGTGCTTCAGCTTCCTCGACAGTTTATGAAGCTAAATATTAATGTACGTGCGTGCCCATGTGCGGGAGCTTGCATTTGTGTGCATATATATGTGTAACGACTGCGAACGCAGTGGTTAACGCCGTGCGCTGTAAATCCAGTGACCTGACGTTGATTGCTCACTTCAGATGACACCAGTGGTGTCTCTGTTCTGTGTGTACCCTAGGTCGACTCCGACACGAGTCCCTGGTGTCATGTGGGGATGAAGACAAATGTGGTTGGTGTAGTGCTGGTTACGCCACCTCATTGCCAGCCTCTACATTTCCACCAAATTATAGCAATTGTCCCAGAAGTCTACAGACTATACAGGCGATCTTTGTCCCTCTTCGTGTGTATACGTGTGTTATTTCCAGGGAGAGACAGCGCGGTAGATATGTGCATTCCACATTCGCTTGTATGCTTATGGTATAGGTGGAGCTCTGTTATTTTGTCAGAGTAATTTTTGTGTAAATCCCAACAGAGGCCGGAGATGGAGCACCAGTACGCGGACATGCAAAGCTTCGAGCCAATGGATGTAGCCCTGGGCAGCAGAGAGCTGGGGTAAGGCACACGCCATACACATCAAGACATGACAGCGGCCAAAACTGCTTCACGCGTGTTGCATAAAGGGGCTTAACACTTACGTTTTTAAAATGTTGTGGTAGGTGTTTGAATGTTTTTTACATTGTGTCTGTATGACAGCCATTGGATAGATATGTATTATTACAGCAGAAAAATACCCAGTGAGCTTGCAAGCTCTTTACAGGATTCAATATGTTCCATACGTTATAACATTGGTAAAGGCATACCTCTTTTGACAGATAGGATACATTCTTGAGCCTTGTCCACTAAGTGATACATCCGTTAAGAGAGGTCATTGTAACATGGTTCATTATAACTGTACGGTATTTATTAATTGAATAATGTAATACTACTGTACGACTAAATAATAATGCAGTATAATAGTAAAATAATTCCTTAAGCATGTTTATAGACAATGTATGATTCACAGGAACCTTGGGAGTGTAGTGCAAGAGCTATACTTACTATTATAGAATATATAGTAATGAATATATATTTTTATCGTCCGTTAAATGAAAATTTGTTGGCCGAGGCTTCATTAGAAGAGGTATTCCTGTATATATATATGTTTTAAGTACCACTCTTGCATTGTGTGGTTAGTGCTAATCAGGCCTGCTGGATGGCTAGGATGTATGTTGTAGAGTATTTATGGAGCATCACAACAGTTACCACAAGGTCCTTTCGGTGGAGTAAAAATTGCAGTGCTTTTACTTAAAAGGGCATTCTCTAATTCCCCTATGTGTGGAGCCTGTGGATATAACAGCAAATCATGCTGAAAATGCCACATTGGGTTCCATATGCAATAAAGAATCGATGATTTATGATGAAGCATATCACTTATTTTCCTTGCAAAATGTGCCGTGAAATTTGAATTTAGATTAATAGACATTTTTAAAAATAACTGCTATTCACCCATTGGTGGTATTTTTTTTATACAGATTTATTTTTCAATAGGCTATTGAGAGATGTAATTCCAAAATACAAATATGTGTCCTGTTTTTTCAGTACACATATGGTTTTGGTTTTGCCAATCTACGTTAAAGGGTTGTGTATTGTCAGAAAATCAAAGCCCATTATATAATAATAATAGCATTTATATAGCGCCTTTCACCCGAGGGTCACAAAGCGCTGCACAAAGCTGCAGAGAGAACCCAGTGAGCTTGCAAGCACTTTACGAGATTCCATGCGAATTGATAACACTAATTTAAAATATCTACAAGATTAATATATTAACACATTTTTAATCAACCAACCAACAAAAAAAATTACTAATAGCATTGCACACATTTTTTAAACAAGACAGTAAAAAATACACAACATTGCACACATGTTTCAAGTAACCAGGTAAGATAAAAGTTGTGCATTGCGATAGTTAATAAAAAACTAAAGCATATCAAAGGTAGCGTATTCAACATTGTGAGATAATAGTGCAAAATTTGGAACATTTCAAACACAAATCAAGATTGGCAATCATTGCATCTACTGTACTTTATAATGATTTCATGCATGAGGTATTTATTAGAAATAATCTGAAGTATATAATAATAATAATAGCATTTATAGAGCGCCTTTCACGTGTCAACCTTTTACCGAAGAATATATTAAAAATACTTACACTATTTGGCAGTTGTTTACTTAAGTAACAAGGTGGGAGTTGCCTTTTTATCCATAATAATGGGTTTGATTTTTTAAAGGATAGCTTCCAAATCTTAAAAGACATTATCCTCTGGGAATTTTCATTTATTACATTTTTGTTGAAATGCACTTTTGAAGGCTGTACATTTTTATTCTTGGCAAGAACATTGTATCAGTAAAGAATAGCTATCGTGCACTAAGCCGAGCACTAAAACAATCCACTTTCAATACACATCATTTAAATTCCTTCTTTCCTACTGTTAGATTTTAGAGAATACATCGCTTTAAGTGACCAATATTGCGTGGAAAAATTATAGATTTTTTTTTACTAGAACTTGGCGGTAAGTCAAAATAGGAGGTGTTAAACCAGCCGCTTGTCATGCTTATATAATGCATGACAGGTTTAGGATTACTGTAGCGGCGCATTGCCATAGTGCTAATTAAGGAGATCCTGCTGCATTCATTGTTATTATAATTTTAATTAGCTAGCGAATACACATTGGTGCCATGTTTCATGCAATTTTTTGCCTCAGCCGTGATCTGTTAAATAGATTTTTTTATGTATTTGTAACTGTTATATCTTCATACAATTAACTATTTACTCATTTCTGTTATAGCGATTTTCTTTCTAAAGAGATTTCATTTATCGGGGGATGCCTGTGCTCATAATAATCTGAGCTGACTCAGGGGAGATCCAGGCTCGAATCAGGTATAAGATGCCAATCATACTAGTATGTATGCTTGAAATTGAGCTGGGGTTGTCAAGATTGTAACCCAGTTAACAAACCATTTCAACTCAAAGTTATCTTCCCCAACAAAGTATTGGCAAAACAGACGCACACACATGCTCACATGGAGGTGATGAAAGATATGTCATTCCTGTATGTAATGAAACTATATAAAGCACATTGTGCTGTAAACTGCATCACGATACAAATTAAAATTGCTAATTTCTTGTTATTTAAAATGATAATACTACCATTAATAATTGTTGTTTTGACGGTAAAGTTGCGTACAAATAGGGCAATCTTTAATATATCGTTGATGACTCGACTCGGTTCTAAATGCCACTTGGTATTACTATACCCTGGCTGCGCCTACACACCGCGGAAAAGTCCCACGAGTGTTGAGCGTGCGGGCCTTGTGCCTGCTGGCTGTTGGCCCCAGGGGAGCGATGCATGTGCTGCACGTACATCAACGCTGCGCATGTGGGAGTCGGCTTCCTCCATGGGACCACTGATGCTGATATGACTGCACCATGTTGTGAGTTTTCCTTTGGGCATTGGCTATCTTAGTGTCCTCAAGTAAACTGGCAATGTGTCTTGTGACATTTTTGGTAAGACCCATGGGTGTTTGCAGCAGTTCACCCCCGTTGGTAACGGCTTGCAGAATGTAGCCATAGATTTATAAATTCGTGATGCCCTATGGAGAATCGTTTGTGTCTTCTGTCGAACACGGACAAACAAAATTCATTGTTTGAAACGAATTCTGCAAAGGATTAACAAATGGCTCATTTGAATGAACTGTAGTATAAAATATGCATTAATATACAGTATTGATTTAATTAAAGAACCACCAATTAGAAATTTCTAAAACCATTTAAGGTAATCAGTATGAGAATTCCGATTTATTCAAATATTGCGAAAACGTCTTGTTCTTTTCGATTCTTTGAAGCGTGATGGTTGTATGACAGTTTCCCATTTCTTTACACAGTTCTTTGCATTTGTATTGAACTCCGCAAGGTCTTTTGAGCTGCAGAGGTTGGGTAGTAGAGCACAGACAAGGCAGTGCTCCTTAGTATGGTCTGCTTCTCCACATTCACAGGTGGTTGGGCCGGTCTTGTAGCCCCATCTGACCAAAGCAGATTTTGATCGTCCCATTCTAGTTCTCAGGCGGTTGAGTGTCTTCCACTGAATCCATGGTGCATCTGAGCCAGGAGGGAAGTCTTCAGCAGGGGGGAATCTGAGAAAGCTTAGTTTATGTCAAGGAATCAATATCAAGCCCTATCTAACTGTTCCTAATTTTTTTACAGTGCCGACATTTCACATTTTAATCTCAGCTGTAATCTTATCAGTATGATACATATGAACTCATGGGGAAAATGGTGGTAGAGTACAGTTGTTTGCCCACTGCACTCTTAAACTGGCATCTTGAGCTTTATTCCTGGAAATAGCTAACATCAGGGGTGAGTGATACCTGAACTGATTTTGGACCTTTCTTCTTTACTAATCCACACTGACCATGGGGAAGTATGGTCAAACAACTGACACAGCATGAGTAAGCCTCCATTCAGCAATGGATTGACAAAGGGCTATATGTACAATCATCACGATTTGTATTTTCCACTGCCCAAGCATATACGCACACCATGCCTGTGGCCTGTTTCTGGGAATGAATGCTTACTTACGTGGGCTTGTTTGTGCACGCATGCAATATCTCTGTGCGTGTATCATGTTCACATTCCACATTCATGTTAGATAGAGCATAACAAGTCCAGTCATGTTTTTTTAATGCAAACAGTTATAGATTTATTTTGCTAAATATGTTGTAATTAGACTAACATCACTCCACCAACGAGCCAAAATAATATGTTGCACTCACAACTCCTTAGGATGGAGGCAACCAGGTTCATTTTCAAAGAACTCACTTATCGTGAAACATTGCAGAAAGCATTGCACTTGAGGTGGATCCCTCTTTTTGTCACCTCACATGTTCCATGGCACTGTATCGGAACTACCTCATTTCGTTCAAAATATCCACGAGAAACCATTCTCAGAATGCTCATGAGACAATTGTTGGTGAACTTGCCATTATATTGCCATAATGTAGCACCTCTAATAATGCCATCACATAATTTTTTTTCCCAAGAACTCACAGCACAACGTGACTCCCGTGCAGGTTCATCACAGGTGTGATCGGGCGGGACAAGATTCCAATGTTTGAAAGGATGCTGTGGCGGGTTTGTCGAGGGAATGTGTTCCTGCGTCATGTCGACATCGAAGAGCGACTGGAGGACCCCATCACTGTAAGTAAGGAGTGTCCCTACGCCTCTCCCTGTATCCCCACCCCACCCCTTGCCCAGCCACCTCATCTTCCTTTACCTGCACAGGAAAACAAATGGAATGGCACATTGCCCTGTGATGGACTGGTGTCCTATCCTGGGTATAGCCCTGCCTTGCGCCCTGTGTTTGCCGGGATAAGCTCTGGCTCACCACGACCCTGTACAGGATTAAGCAGTTTCTGACAATGGATGGAGGAAAACAAATGTCTCATTATTCACCTCCCGCTTGTCTTGATACTCAGCACAAAGCCTCAGCATTCCCCTCTAGGTGCATTCTTTCCAAACTCAGCAAAACAACTTCTTGACTTACAAAACTCCGTTTATAATAGAATAATTTGTTCCGGTAGCTGCCTGCAGAATACCATTGCAGGCTTCATCAATGCGTTTAATGCACTCGTGCAGTTAATGGCTATGCCTGTAGGCAGTGATGGTATTGATCTAAGTGTGTTCTTCTAAAGGCACATAGACAACCTTGACTGAAATATAAGATTGAACTACTAATTAGCAAATCACTAATGGACATTGTACATTTTGGAATGTCGGCATATTGTTGTTTCCTTCGATATTGAATTTATTTGCACATTTACTTAGTGATGGATAGCTTTATTTTTGTACTTGCTATTGTGTCAACTGAAATATAACACAATTGTATAAAATACCTTGTTTTCATTAAAGCCAGTCCTTTTAATGAGATTGCAGCTTTGTATGACTGTACCATTGCCCTGCGTAATGCACATTTCTTATGGGCAATATCAGATAAATCACACATAATGTAATTCCAAGCACATTCCAGAAATACAGAACCAGATCTTTGTAGTTATAAAATACTGACTGTAGCTTAAATACTGTCTATTAGTCAACAGTATTAAATGTAAATACATTTATGTATTATGCATTGTACATGTACCATAAATGGTTACAGGGAAAACATCTTTTTCAACCTTGCAGGTTTTTAACCCAATGCTTAAAGTGCATAGTGGCATTATACCTCTCGCATGTTAATAATTTGTGCCAAACTCGCAACGCAATATAATTGCGTTACCATTAGAGGCACATCAGCGATGCATTGTTTTCAGTGTAAAATCATGCTGCTGCACTCCATTACATTGCCCTTGTAACTGTCCTGCACTTGTCCTGGCACCGAGCGAGCCCCGATGAGCGGCGCCGGGCGTGGGGCCCCGCTCTCTCCTCCCTCCTCCTTCTCCTCTATCAACTCAGGGTGTTTAAAAGTCACCTCCTCATCCTCGTACGCACTCATAGTGGACACGACCAGGGCTCTTCTCTGCACCACCACGAAGCCACAAAGCCAAGGCAATCCCGCGCAACAGTCACGCGTCTCAGCACCACGCAGCTCGACAAGACACTAACCACCCGATGTCTGTCCGTGGTTCCGTTATATAGCCCCCCGACCCTATGCTAATTTGAACCCCCCCAAGTTATCAATCAACCCAACTGTAATGGCGCTCCATGATATCACAAAAGCCTGTCGGTTCGAAAACATCACATGGTCGGTTGAAAACAACATCTGGCCGGACGAAATCATCACGTGGCAACTCAAGGGTCACTGGGTCCTCAAGTGCCACCTCAGTCTCCGGGTAGCTGGACCACCCCGCAACCAATAGGCCATCGGGGTTCCGAAACCCCGCCTTGGACACCTTTACCCTTTGCGCTGACATAACTAACAATGCTCTTAAAAAAATACTTTTTGGTGTATCGCTTGAGTAATATGGCATGAATCATATCGTAAAATCTCGACTATAATTCGCGTTTTGTTTTACCAGAAAGTTCTCTTAAAATTACGGTGTGTATTATACATAGGTGCGACTTCTTTGTCTCTTTTTAAAATTTCAAACTATTTGGCAGTGGTTATAATTATCCCCAAAACTACCGCCAAAAGTGCTGATAGTTCTTAATTCATAAACGCAAAAGTCACCAGAAGTTAATCCGTTGAACTTGCTGTAATCTTTATCTTTAAAAATTTCCAGCACACGATAGCGATTGTTGGGACCTTTGATTTGCCTATTGTTTCTAATCGTGTCTCGAATTACGGCTGTAGGCCTAGAGACGTCGGCATTGGAATTTTTTTTAACAAGACCAAATTACGAAACTTAAAATTATGGAGACTATGAGACCTTTTTGCCGTTGTACAAATAATGTAGACTATACGAGGTTTTACCCTTTTCGGCAATGAGAAAAGTGTTAAGATCTTAAAACACTCAATGGACACCTTTTTGCAAAGGGTCCAGTTTGCAAGCAGCCACACATGCTTGTGGCGAAAATATGCAAATGAATGCTATGATAATTGCTGCAAAGGCAGCAATTGGCTAAACACTGAGACTGGGCTACAATAAAAGCCGTCTCTAGTGTTGAGCTAATACGTTTGAAGGACAATGCATTAACATAGCATTAATGTGCATGTTTTTTTGCCACAAGCATGTGTGGCTGCTTGCAAACTGGAACCTTTGCAAATAGGTGTCCATTTAGTGTTTTAAGATCTTAACACTTTTGTCATTGCCAGAAAGGGTAAATCCTTGTATATTCTACATTTAAATTATGGGTGTGTATTATATATAGGTGCATATTATCATCGAGATTTTATGGTTTATGGGGTTGAAATGCTTTAGTAAAATTAGGTCTCCCTCTCCCAATTTGCTTCTGTAACACCAAGAGATAATGGTTAGCTGTATTATGTTGGGTAGGTTTTATTATCCATCTCTCATTTAGGCTCCTAACGATGCACATCCAATTAATTGTTACAATTTAGAGATCATGGTTTAATTGGAGAATGAATTATATTTTGTCATTTGTGTTAGTGGCTGCAAGGTTTTTAAAAACTGATCATATACAAATGTACTTATTTATATAACTTGGAAATAGAATCGACCTTTTCATGTACGGTTTGATTTGGGCAACAGGGTGGTGCAGTGGTAACACGTGTGACTCACAGCACAAAGGGCCTGGATTCGATTCCAGATTTGGGTGCCTTTCTGCATGACAGCTTGAGTTTGAATGTTCTCATCCTGTTCTGTATGGATTTCCTCCCATGGCTAAAGAAAAAAACATCCCAATGTACAATAACATCCACCAGGAAATTATCTGCTCAATTGGGATTTCACATAACAACATCGAACCCTGCTGTAAAAATTTGGAAAAGAGTCTTGAGACCCAATGAGGCTTTCCTGGTTTAACAAGCTTAACGATAAATATGACAACCTGGGTATCATGACTTTAATCTTTAATTTGAATCAATGAATTGTTTTATGCCCAATGTCAGTTATAAAATGGCAATATTCTTTCTCAGCAAAAAACCTACTTCTGCAAAGGGCCCCTGTGATTTTAAAGGCCTCTAGAGTGGCTTGCAGGTCAGGATTAATGTACAATATAGGCGTTTATTTTATCAGTGTTATAAAGGGGCAGTATTGTTTCTCAGAAAGATAAAAAACATCTTCCACTAAGGGCCATGGTGATTCTAACGGCTTCTAGGGTGGCTTGTAGGTAATAAGTTACGTACAATATAGGCATATATTTCTGTAAACACATAATTTCACAAACATTTATGGAGTTTAGCACTCTAGTGGTAAAGGTACGTGAATGACCAGGAACATCCTCAGCCACTGACACTCACCGAGCCCCATTATTCACAAGCATACTTACCAGGAAATGGCCCATCAATGCCATTGTCATACAGTATCACAAATCTTTCAGTGATTTAACTGAAGTGTGCATGGAAGTTGGCGGAATAATTCATTGGTGGATGGGGACTTCCTCAGTGATAGCTGCTGAGGGCTTTGGAACCTAATGGTGCATGCAGACATCTTAACACTACAATGTTGAGTTGCTAAATGTTTCAGTTGCACGTGTTTTTGTATCAGACCTACTGTGCTGGGTTCATGAATTGAGACTAAAGCTCGCATGAATAATAATAATAATATGAATTTATCTAGCGCCTTTCACCCGAGGGTCATTAGTAATAAAGGATTTTTTTGTACTGAAACACCTCATTTAATCAAAGCAAACTGTGCTTTGTATATGTTATTGACCAATAGTTATTACCACATTTTTTATTTTTATCGTGATCTGGTATCATTAGTTTCAATTGCAGTTCCACTTGGTACTCAATATCGTTTTTGCATTTTACTTTCTCTATGTCACGACTGTGCCCCATGTGAAGGTATGATGCTGTTGTGGCATGCCGATGTCGTCTGGAAATGCTCAGCAAGACTTGGCATGTGTACCATACTCAACTGCGGTGTGTTTGTGGGCTGATTGTGGTGGTATGGAGCCACTAGCCCTGTTGGTTGGGTGAAACGATTGAGGCTTTTCACTTTACAATGGCACACGGCCAGGCTTTGGTTTTCTGTTCCTGACACAGACACTGTGTGGTGGTGCAGGGGGATGAAGTGCAGAAATCTGTCTTGATCGTCTTTTACCAAGGGGAGCAGCTCAAGGGCCGTGTCATCAAAATCTGTGAAGGGTGAGCTGGCTTCGTGACATATCATTAAGATAATTTGCATGATAACCGTTGCAATTGCCATGACACTCTCTAAATGCTTGCATTAAACATTGGCCAGTGTCAGTTCGTTTTTTTTTATCAACAATATGTCTGCCATGTAAAACGCTCTTTATTGCATTAGCATCTCTATAACGACTATTACTATAAAAGCATTACTCATCCAAAATGATTAGTCGTTTGTATTAATTATAAACCTCTTTAAATTTAACCAATCATGTTTAGTGTCTGTTGATAAATTAATGTAATGTATCGTGTTATTTCAAATCTCCTGTGAACCGTGACTAGGTTCCGGGCGACCCTGTACCCGTGCCCCGGGTCTCCCCAGGAGCGAAGTCAGATGCTGGTTGGAGTTGGCACACGTCTCGACGACCTCAATTCCGTGAGCGCTGCACGGGGAGCAGAGGGCACTGGATGTAACCGTGCAGACTATCTGCTTCACCAACGCCTTTTTATTTTCAAATTAAAACAGCATTATGTTCAAAACGACACTCTTCTACAATGCCCCGAACGTTAAGCGTTTTTCTCACCGTGGAATGAAAAATTGCCATTTTCAATGATTGTGGTTATTCTCGAAAAGCTGACAGGTGGCTATGTGCAGTAGCAACCTCTGTGGATTCACACCAATGTCCTGGGAGTATATTTTTTGTGAGAATCAACACAGTGACTATTACGTCCCACACAGCTGTAGCCAACACGATATATAGATGTTCATGTTTATTATTACAGCAGAAAATACGCAGTGAGCTTTCAAGCTCTGGATGTGGGATTTCTGCGACACAACAGACACTCAAACAGGCAATGCAGATTAGTGCTGATGGAGGACATTCACTGTTCAATTTGGCAGTGCGAATTGTGTATATGCGAGTGGGCAGCCCATCCTATGGACAGGATGACATAGCACTCACATGACACATGGCTCATGGCTATTGTGAGACATCCATCAATCATCAACTCATCAACCCTCACCACTCCCCAGTTTATACATTACGCCCGGAAGCCAGTTAAGATTCAATGACTACCTACCTTACATCCCTCTCCCCTCCCCCACCACACACTCGGCAAATGCATGGCCAATATATGTTTTTGAGAACGTATGTCATGTGTCAGAATATTGCTTAAAATGGGCCAATAAGCCAAATGATGTCATGAATGTTTTCAAATGACGTCTCATTAATTCAAATTAGTGGAATGGTCTAGAAGGAGTTCTTCAGACAAAAATATTCCACAACCTCCTTTGTCTACAACAATTGGCATCTAGAGAAGTGACTAAATGTCGTGGAGATATTTAGTACATTTGGCCAATGTATTGTGAAAATCAATCTTCAGATGTTTGCTATACCCGTCTTGACCCAGGAAAAATGCAGAGTTTCTGGGATAGGGGCCAGCCAATATAGAGGTGTTTTGCATGAACGGGACAAGCTGTAACTCCTGTGACCAACTGAACAGGAACAAAATGATATCCGAATGCTGCCCTATTTTAAATTAAACTGCTATATTTAGCCTCATATCCTTGCTGCAAATACACCACTTACATTTCTCACACAGTTCTGTATAATGGGGAGGTTATTGTTATTCCGTATGAGCATGTTTGCTCTTGTTGTGTCCTCTGAATTTAATTATTTCATGATATAGCATGAGCCAGACCACCAAAACTGACCCATCGGTACCATTTGGTTGAGCACATTCTCTCATACATTTTCTGAAAACCTGTACCTAATGGAACTTGTGAAAGATGTCATGTGGTGGTTAAAATTGCGTTG
The DNA here is from genome assembly GCA_036362915.1 of Geotria australis. Lineage (NCBI taxonomy): Eukaryota > Metazoa > Chordata > Hyperoartia > Petromyzontiformes > Geotriidae > Geotria > Geotria australis. The sequence continues at coordinate 22,876,783 of JAZEWU010000001.1, read as the reverse complement.
CCGTGACAACCAGCCCCTGATTTTCAGAGGTGCACCAAACAGCATTCAACTGAATGTTTGAGAAGCTATGAATGTTACGGGCATGATGAAAATATGTACATAGATGTCTTATGACTGGCAATTCATAGGTAATATGGCCTCTGTAACCCAATGTTGTTGACTGCAGCCGGCACGACGTGAAAAACACTAAGTCTTGGTAAAATATAGATATTTTCACATGATGCTTACAGGCATGATGAAGGCCGTAGGAGTAGGCTCTGTAACTGAGCTACCTCCTCAGTCATCCATTCAATGTTAGGATATCCCAGCTGTTCAACATGTACTTGAGCATCTTGAGGTATGAAAATGGTAATCTGTATGATCAACACTCTGGATTAGTAACGCTGATGAGATCATTATTGAGCTAATTCAAGCATCCAGAGAAGGACACTGGCTTCTTTCTCTTGCGATAATAAAAGCCATGATACCCTGTACATTCACTCCTGACAGATATAATTAAGCAAGATATCTGCCTGATGTAATGTGCACAAATAATGTGGTTGGAAATGGAACATCCTGAGTTGTATGATAGTTTCCAAAATGGATAATTCTCTGTACCTTGCCGATGTCAGTAGCATAAAACATACATTTGCTTAATAGTTGCTTTTCAACATTATCCCGAAAGAACAGCTTTGAAAAGCAACTCATGTATCGAACCATGAAAACCTACATCAATACATACATTTTCATGCTTTCATAATATCCATAGCTTTTATACTTCTTGAAACATTTAATCAGATGTTGTTTGGTATACATCTGAAAGGTCGGTTACCACGGCAACATCATTTTAATCAGCAATCAACATCTTTCACAAGTCCACCAGACATTTCCATCAAGTGCAGGTTCTGAGATTTTGGAAAATGTATCGGCAGATTTTCCCACCCACATGGTAGCGACGGGTCAGATTGAGGTTGGCTCATGGTCAAACAACGTGCAAATTATAAACTGTATTTTTAAATAGTGCCAAACAAGTACATGTTTATCGAAGCTAAAAAAAATAATATTTACCCTTTCTGGCATAAGCCATACTATAGACACAATATCTTAATCCTGGCAAAAGGTCCCGTAGATATATACATGTTTGTTTGTGATAAAGGCAATGCACGTTACGTTTGCATTTGTATATTTACATTGTGGTTATTAGATGTATATAGATCCTTTACAATGTCACACTAGTCTGAAGCCTATCAAGAACCAATTTAGTTTTGGATTTTAAAATGACATTTGACTGATTACAGTACTTATCCAATCTTTCACACTATCTTAAGCTATCAACAAAACAGATGCTAAAAGCTACATTTATACTTTATTACCTATAACAAGCTTTTCTCACAATAGAATAGACGCTTAATATATCAAGTCAAGCAATTTTATTACCAAAACAAAAATCTTTTTTTTATGGGACTTCAAAAGAAAGGGTTCATGGATTACTTACTGCTATCTGGCCATCAACCATGTCTTGCCTTTATCAAAGAAAAGTTTTGACATGCCTCATTTGGCTTATGTTATTATGTTATCCACTCTGAGGTTTACAAGATTCATAGCATATTTGTTTTAGTTTGTATGGGTATCCCAGCCTAGTTGTTTCGAACAATTCAGAAATAATAAGCGGTAGTTATCTTTGAAAGACAAAAAAATAGGTGTTCTTGCTATCTATAATGTGTTGTTTTTTTATTTTAGTAATTGCAGATTTTCCAAAATTGTCATAAACAGTTCCTGACATTTGTCAGGTCATTATCATTGAGCCCTGCTACAGTTTTTTAAAATTATTTACATCACACTTCAGACATATCCTTGCTATACCCCCTGCGGTTTTGCTTTAAAAATTATATTCCATTCGTACAGCCATTGTAATGAAAATGCAAATGGCTCAATTTTGTCAAAAATATGACATCAATTAGTTTTGTCACATTATCCAAAACAGAGCTTGTTTTTGTAATTTTACAATTTACGACTTGATGCAAATGTAGAATATTTTAAAAAGTAGAAAAATATATTTGTTGGAAATAATAGCAAGTTACAAGTGTCATGTCACCATGATATTAAACACTAGAGTTTGTAAAATGCATTAATATCATTAAGTGTGTAATAATGTTTAGAAGCAATATTACTTGTTACATAATAAAGAATGTAAGGGTACATTTTCCTTTAAAATGCATACGTATTTTTTTATGTAAAAACGATGCAAACCTTTAAAGAACAATAATAGTTATTTTAACAAAACAAGATCCTGTACAGTGTTTTAAAATAGCATCTTCACAAATGAAACATTGCATTGATTTAGTACTCACATTTAACATGCTGGTATAATTTAATGGTGGTATAATTTAAAGTACATGATATACCATGCAAATTGTCATTCCATATTACTGTGAACAATTGTAATCGTTGCCATACTACAATATAGTGTTATTAAAACTCATCACAATTATTATTAAAGTCAGCTTCATCATTAATAATCTGTCGTTTACTAACATTTTTGGTACTGCCCCTTCAACAGAGGAGATCTAACAAAACGTTAGCACGATAAACAACTTTTAGTAATAAGACAATGGTAACATGAATTGCGATGGAATATATTATGCAGCCTGTGATCCTACCCCACTCCCAGCACAGTCCATTGTTTTATTCCATTTTATTCTTATGACCTATGTCTTATAATTTATCGCTATTGCTTGACTCAGTTATTCTGTCTCTTCGTTGTTGACATGCCGTTCTTTCCACAGCTCGGATAAAAAAAACCCAAAAAAAATAATTTGTTGCTTATTTTCCGTTCTCTGTTTTTGTTGCCATGTCGTTCTCTCCGCTGCCCTGTGCAGCGCTTTGTGACCCTCGGGTGAAAAGCGCTCTATAAATGCTATTATTATTATTTTGGCAAGGGCCCCCTGGAGTGTTGCCAACTCTGATGTACAACATCTGTGACATGTCATGGGCAGAAGCAAATCTCTCCATATCAGAAGAGAGGAGAACTTACATGTAACTGCGTATTCTTGAGTGGTCTGTTATTGTCGTCATTATAATTGTGGAACTGATAAAAGCCAGCACGTTTAAGCTACCGGGAAGACTTACACATTTTCAAGGATTGCCACCACAAAAATTGGATGGTCCTGAGAAAACCAGAACAGCTGGTAAACCTAGCCCCCTGTACTGCTGCCTGTGCAGGTCATGGATGAGACGGAGGGGCACTGGCGGCGTGTGCTGGAGGCAGCCGCCGGCAGCTTGCCCTCCTGGCTCGTGCGTGTGTACAAGATGAAAGCAATCTACCACACGCTCAACCTGTGCAACATGGACATCACCCAGAAGTGCCTCATCGCTGAGATCTGGTGCCCCATCTCAGACGTGGATAAAGTCCGCCAGGCCCTCAGCCGAGCCACGGTAAATACGAGCGCTCTCCTATGCGGTCCGTAATTAGAAAAGATACCGGATAACGTGCATGCATTTGAGTAATCAGCAGAGTCTCACGCGTCGACACACACAGCTGATTGTGTTTACGAATGCACCGAGGATGTAGCAGCTGGAATGGTCATGACAAGTCTGCGTTTGGCTGAGCTGTTTTCATTTTTTTTAAAAGTCCGCTTCTACGAACACTCAAGGGGTTTGTGTTGTGTTAATGATTGCCTTTGCAGTATTGTTTGATGTTATGCATGCATTTATGTGTTATTACTAAAATATACACTCTCGTAAAATAATATATAAAGCATTTTTGTAGCATAATTGTGCGCTGCAGACAATTACAATGCACACACAGATATGTATTTCGAGTCACTGCTAGATGAAGGCCTCCCCAAACTGTCGCACCTCCCAGTCCAGTGATGAGAATTAGACTGCATCTAGCACCTGATTTCATCGCTCCATCTCCATTTTGAACGTCCTCTCAGGCTCATTATCGCCTTCTTTGGCTGTCACTCCATCATTAGTCTTAACCACTAACCATTATGTATTCTAGTGGCATGGTCTGCCCAAACGTAATTTTGATAACAGACAATATGATGATGTCTCTAACATGCATGCATTTTCTAATCAATGTTTTATTTTATGAACACTACAGCCTGTTAAGATTAGTGGAAACGTAATTCATCAATTTTAAACATATAGATGAATTATATCAGAAGTAGCTAGAAGGTTTTTTTTAAGTAGAAGTAAGCTGACGTTCTGAATTGCCTGTGAAAGACGTTCAATAATTTACGGGGAATTTTTAAAGAGAAAATTTAATAACAAACTTAGCCTTGACCTTAATCTCCCCGTAGCCCGAAATGTAATTCTAGCTAAAATATAACCATTCTTTAGACGCAGATGATAATTTACAAAATAACCTTTCTGTACAATGTACCGGTAGATATTTCTTAAACCTAATCTTAACAGTGACCTTCGTGCCAGCCTTTGCTCCATCAGTGACTTCACAGGCAAACGAACTAATCCTCATGCCAATATTTTGCTAACACTTAATGTATAAGCACAACGCTAGAGATTTTGAGTGTCAATAAATAAATAAACTATGATATATCCATTATATAGGTGTACACAGTGCAATATTGCATTTATAAGGCGTGAACAAGCAAACGTGTTTACGTTGAAACCTTTGCTAACGGTCGAGTGCAGTGCATTTACGACGCAATTCACTCTGATCATTAAAGGGCCAAAAAATAAGAGACATTAAAAATAATTTCACTTTAGTGAACACAGAAAACGACCACAATCGCCCACAGTGTGCACTGTGTACTAAGTGAAGCTGCTCATTGGGGGGCAATGCCAGTTTTACCGACAAAGAGGCTATTTTGGCACAAAGGCAGCTACGAAAAAATCAGCACACAAAAGACATAACTGTTTGTTCTAAATAATGATTTTTTTTCAGCAGTCGGATGGCGCCACAGTCATTGATGTCTCAGTGTGCATGCATGGGGACATTTATATTAAGGACGCCATTTATGTCGCAGCTTCACAGTATATTTATGCACTGGAGCAGTAAAATATAAATATGTTTGAAATACTGTGTTGTTTGTATAGATCTATATATATGCATGTCTTTTATAGTGCAAGATTAAATCAATGCCGCATTGCATTTTGCATCTTCCACCCCGTTCATGTGTTGATGCAGCTATGTGATCACTGAGAAATGTTTATACATTTCAATAGAGGACAAATTGACTTGGGCTTTAAAATGTCCATAGCTAATGTGCTTTAATGTGATGAAAATTGCTTTGGATGCCCAAACTGGAACTATCTAGTCCCCAACAAAAGGAAATGTGATGAGAGTGGTACGATGCCATATATAGCCATTATTGTGTAAGCGCCCACTGGATAATCACCAAACAGAGCCATGCATCATTGTTGTTTGAGGAAAACACAAGTATATGTTTTTCTATTCAAAGGCAATGCTTAAGAATGCCATACTGCTTTATAACTTTTAGACATTAACATAACCCGAGAGTTCGGCTCTTTGGTTATTTTACTGGTCGTGGGCTGTGAGCTATTTCAATTGTATGCTTCCTGTTTTGTTGCTTAGCTGCCCAGTAGCCCCACACGCATGACCACGACACGAGGCAATACGGCCACCAAGGACTCATTGTGTATCTTAATATAGGCGAACGCTTCTCCAGTGATCACACAACACTGAGACTTCTCTACACCATAGTGTCAGCACATGCGAAGGAGCTAGTATCAATCGTGGGATCATGAAATCATCAAAAAGTACATTAAAATTAAATGTTATGGCATCTATCCTTGTGTAAGTGTGAGGCCCAAAGTGGAGATATGTAGTAGCTGGTGTCATTTATGAGAGTGCTCTGGCATGTCGACTGCTATGAACTCATCATTGTCTGTTCAACAAGAGAATTAGACGTACTCACTGCTGGAAATCGTTAGTGACTGGCAGAATATTGATTGGAAACATTCTTCATTTTGTGTTATATCATGGATTTTTTGCAAACGTTAAATGATGTTTTCTTTAAGAAAACTGACACCATTACTCATACTTTTTGGAATTGCAGACCATTTACAATGGCTCGATAAGGTGAATTCACATCACTTATACCACCTGGAGGACACAACTCTAACGCATAATTTGTGATGAAAATGTGACAATACCGATTACCATTTTCAATTCAAAGTACTGTACTGTAAGTCCTTACCAAATTTACTGCTGCTACATATTTTTTTTTATTGACTTAGAAGGCCTTGCGAGGCAATACCACGCAGACCATGTTCCACACATTATTTAGGAAAGCCACTGGGAGGTCATTAGCTCACAAAGGCTGTGCCCAGAATATGGTAGCCAAGTAGCATTATCTCGCCTGCTGCCTCCCCAGGGCCTTCACATTCAAAAAACCGATATGGCACCTGCAAGATTAGGAAAGTGTTGTGGCCACATGGAAACACAATGAATGTGCAACTGGAATTTAACCTCTTTATGATGAAGTGGAATAACATTCCAAGATGATGTGAGTGCCAACCATTCATTCATTCAGTCAGAAACCGCTTAATCCTGTACTGGGTTGGGGTGAGTCAGAGTCTATCCCGCAAACACAGGGCGCAAGGCAGGGCTATACTCAGTTTAGGACGTCAGTCCATCACAGGGCACCGGGGGCAATTTAGTCCGCAGGCCAATTAATGTATGCAGCAGCACGTCTTTGGACTGTGGAAGGAAACCGGAGTGCCCGTCGAAAACCCACGCAGACACGAGGAGAACATGCAAATTCCACACAGAAAGGCACCCGAGCCGAAATTCAAACCTGGGATCTTCTTGCTGTGAGACGGCAGCGCTACTCACCGCGCCACCATGAGTGCCTACCAGAGAAGTGTCATTATACATTTACAAGCCAGTAATGCGTGATTTAGACATTCGTGCAAATATATAATATATGCAGCACAGGCTGTAGACCTCTGGGCTATGAGCTGCTAATAAAATGCAGTTTACAAAGTGCCAGATGTTTTACTTGGGCTGCTGTCATTTGCATTACTTAAAAATCTCTTGCACATGTGCATATTACTATATAGAGATTCCTACAGGAATCATATTCGATTCCTATGATTCCACCAGAGATGCTTCCTGTCGAAATAGTTAATCTTTTATGTGCAAACCCTATTTTACATGTTTAAGCTCTCCATTCATTTGAATTGAATTCTAACAGCGATTGTTCACTGGAATAATGATATATTCGAAATGTATTCTAATGTGATTCTATTATGAATATGTTGTGTACGTATGCTTTAGCTCTGGTCAGCTTAATTGTCTAAAATTCTCTATGATTTTATATGTTATCTCTTTTCATTATGAACGTAATAATAGTAATTCACAACCCTATACCAATCCACTGCTGAATAAAGGCTTTTAAAAGCCATGCCAGTTTCTGAGGGCATCTGACCATACTTTACCATACTGATCGGTGATGGCTGGTGAAAGGGTGCTTGCCACTGGCAATAGTGCAGTCCGCAAACTACATTACCAACAATCCCTGCCGACCTTGTCCTTCGAAATTGTGCCATGTACAATTGTTTTCAAATTGTTTTATCGGCTTTTAATGCTGTAACGACGTTTTTATTGGGTAACCAGGTCCCAATGGAATATGTGTCTTTATTGCCCAATGGGTGTTGACCTGTGCCACGATAAACCAACAAAAATCAAACTGCTGCATAGCTATTGGCTTTTAACACAGATGATACATTAAAATTAACTCAAATTTTAATGAAATCGTGATGTTCAATATATCTAAGTTGTTCTTATTTCCTTTTCTTTATTTTAGTTATTATGTGTTTAAATTGGCAACAATAGTGTGTTTGAACAGATTCATCAAGGGAGTCCCTTTTAGTGAATGTTTATTTCGGGATTCTATTAGTCTTTGTGTTGTAATCTGACCTGAGTGATGCAGTAATTCACAGTGAGAACATATGAAATGCACAAAGAGTAGTGCTTGCCAATTTGTATGGCAGAGAGAAACCGTGACATTGTTTTAAACGATATGTCATCTCGCAGTTGGACACCTAAATTTCGGAAAATGGTTTTGGATGCTACTTTACTACAGCACAGGTAGGAACATCCCTGTATCGAATATCAAGGAATGCCTGTGGATTTCTGTAGGAAATGTGTGACATAAGGATGTGGAAGAAAGATGTGATATTTACAACATGTTGGGATTCTTTCAGAAAACCCAATTGTGAAATACTCATAGTTCATTAGTTATTTTGTTCATTTTGTTCATTATGACAGTAATGGAAATATGATAAATATATCTCAAATGTATAGATCAATTATTGATGTAAGAATTATATAAACAGCTAAATATTCCATCAGTGCTACTATCAATTGCTGCTGCACATTGCATCAGCCCCGTCGTATTGAGGGCGTGGGGGGCGAGATAGGGGCGGGGGGGGGGGAAGGGGGCAAAGCCATCAGCCCCGCTTCTAAATGATAATAGTTATGTCAAAACACGTTGGTGCAATTTTTAACACCAGGCCCATTTTAGCGATGAGTGTTGCAACCGTTCCTTATGTACATAGGGAATGAGAGCCAGAGCAAAATGAAGGATGGACAAAAACAGATTGGATCTTTCCTCATTCGGGCTAGCGTTTAACACTGGTTAACTTTGTGTAGTGCCCACAATGAGTTTTTTAAGCCCACCATCCTTTCCACAAGGTCATGGTACAGCACGGCAGCATAGCACGTGCTATGCGCAATAGCATTTATTTCTTAATCTCTTTTTGCTTGTTTCCCCCAGCAAAGCCTTGCAGAGTCTCACGACTTTTTAAAGTTTTCGCAGTAAGGGGTGATGTTGCTACGAGTAATCTCAGCTGAGTAATTTCCACGTGTTTTTTAAGCAGTCATATAGCATTTTTTACCTTTGTATTCTATGTTTTTTAGCAGATGTCACAGCATAAACCGTAACATGACAGTGTTCTCTGTGCGCTGTGATATCACAGCATTCTGTTTACACAATGTGTCATCACTTGTATATTAATAAACTGCTAAATGCAGTTAATTGGAAAACTATGAAACCAAAATCACTTGATATAATTCAAAATTACTTGGGCGGCTTTCTGTGTGGGGTTTGTGTGTTCTCCCCCTGTTCTGCGTGGGTTTCCTCTGGGTTCTCTGGTTTCCTCCCACAACTTAAAAAATACAAAGCAGGTGTTATCGGCACCTTTTTGGCTACGTTACAGGCAGGAGGTCAGTGCAGCAAACCCCAATGTTGTACTGCATACCATGCTCCCCACCTGGAACAACTTGCGATGGCCAGCATGGTGAAGTACGTTCATCCAGCAGTGATTTGAAAAAATGGCTGCTCGTGCACATTTGTACGTTAAGGTATATTGTGTCGCTGTAAATATTAAGCTTCCCAGTTCTCCCTGGTAAGAAAGAAAGATTCATTCATTCATTGTCAGACGCCACTTAATCCTGTACAGGGTCGCGGTGAGCCGGAGCCTATCCCGGCAGACACAGGGCGCCAGGCAGGATGAAGGTGTCAGATTCTAGAGGGTTTCCCTCTAAATCTAGAGGAACTTTCCCCCTATTTTGGCGGGGCACGCCCTCGCGTGCTGGCGGGGGCGGGGCACGTGCCTTGCCATTTTGGCACTTGTGCGTGGTTGCGTCCGCCATCCCTTCCCTGTTCGTGCGAGTAGAGCTGGGATATCTCCGCTAAACAACGCTCGCTATTGGCCGATAACGTCTTCATGTACGGAGGACAGTGTTTGGCAAATAATTGTGCCGGCTTAGCCGTGTGGCTGTCTTTCCTCTCCCCTGCTTTTCCGCGGTTCCTCTCTGCACCTCGGAGTCGTTTACTTTATCTTCTAGAATCCTAGAGTGAACGAATACTGCTTGCGTTATAAGTGGATAATTGTTATTGCTTGAATAACCAATTAAAAGGTCAACGTGCAGCCCTGCACTAGCTTGCTCAGGCCACTGCTGGCAGAAAGGCCTCCGTCAGAGGGTAGTCAATTGCTCTTATTGAGGGGTATTTTTTTAATCTTGAAAGAGGTTAGAGTACCCACTGTTTACCACACCACACGCGAACTGCCTAGTTATTTACTGTGGCGTACGCATTTATACTGCTGGGTAAGCACAGGCGGAGGGGGGGGTGTAATAAACTTGCACCATCGTTTCAACTGCTTTGCCTGGAGATTGACTCAAACCGGTGACTTTTGAAATGTGAGTTGAGTGTCCTGACCATCACATCACAGCAGCATCCCAAGTCTTGCGTCTTATTTCCCACGCGAGCTGGTAGACGGGAGGTGATGGGTGAGGCTTGATGGTGTAATCGGCATTGTCAACTGCGACAATCTGAATGTGGCTTGTAAAGGTGGCTGTCATTTTTAAAGGGGCCCAAGTAAACAACCAAAACAAGAAGCCGGTTATAGTTTTTCAGTTGAATAATGGACTCACTGACTCCTCATTCCCACCCCACTCGTGCAAGTATTTCAGGGAAAGCCGTACTCAGAAGTATTTTTGTGAAGTCTTGTCCAACTCGCGTGAAGATCAAAACAAGTCGACAAACCTTGGATATGACAATTTACATTTGTTTTTCTATTACTGTGCTGGCCTTCATCGGTTCTTGCTGGCAGTCCTCACCCCGGCAGTCTGTTAGGGCTGTACGAGGATCTTTGTCTTGTGTATGCATATGCATGGGGTGGTCGCTATATCTGTGTGTGGCTGTGTCCATGTGTGTTTACGTGCGTGTGCCGTGTCGACTTTCATAGGTGCTCGCTAACGGTGCTTGCCCCTACAGTCTGTTAAGGCTATACGCGGGATCTTTGTCTTTGTCTTGTGTATGCTATTGCGTGTGTCTAAGTGTGTGTTCTTGTGCTTCAATGTTGATTGTTTAATTTGGATTAATAATAATAGCATTTATAGAGTGCTTTTCACCCGAGGGTCACAAAGCGTTGCACAGGGCTGCGGAAAGAACGACATGTCAACAACGACGTTGTTTGGATTGGCGTTGTTTCCCCCTCATGTCTGTATCTCTGTCTCCCTGTCTCTGTGTCCCTATGTCTCTCCCTGTCGCTCACCCTCCCTGTCTCCCTCCGTGTTTGTCTTCAAGGAAGTGATGGGCATCTTAGGGGACGCTGGCAGATTTTTGCCGCTCTTAAGATTGCCAGTTTCACGATCTTTCAGTATATTCGAGGCAGCCTTAATCATTTATTTTCTATTGTTTTGTTTTTTATTGGTTGTTTTTTTTCTTTCGTTGACATGCCGTCCTCTTCGCGGCCCTTGTGCAGCGCATTGTGACCCTCGGGTGAAAGACGCTATATAAATTGATATTATTATTATATTATTATTGTCACATACAAATTAACAAAGTTATATTTGTCTGTTTCACACAAGCCCATTTTACTGCAAATATTAACCATTGTTTTCCAGCGACACTACATTATTGAGGCCAGGGAATGAGGACAGACTTCAAACGTGTTTTATTTTAAACTTGTGTTGCTAATTATGCCATTGCATCTCAAGCTGAATCTAACGTGTTCATTAGCATTAATCAGCCCTCACTGATAATCCTAATTAGCACTAAATTTGATTGAAGATGTCTAGCCCTCGGCACCAAGACAAATGTGCATCAACTGTGTGTATGATTAGTGCTGTGTTACTGATAGGGGGAGTACTCCTATTTTATGCTGCAAATTGAACTGCAACAATAATCGTCTTAATGAAAAATTAAATACGTGCAATGTAACTGGTAATGGTCAAACATCCCAGTGCGGAAACAAATATCTGAAAATTACTCGATTGGAATGACACATAGCAACATCACCTCTCCCCCGCTGCCGACATCGCCCCTCCCCCTCGGCCTGTTGTAAAACACTTGGCAGGACTCTCCTCAGAAAACATCGAGACTCCAAGGCCCTGACTGACAGAAATATAAAATTTAATAAAACATCTATTTGTTTTGTAGATTGTGTCCTCGTTGCTTGTAAGCACTTATCCTGAGATTGGTTAGACTTGTTTTAGAAAAAACAGTTTTGGTCGTGACGTCACGAGGGACGCTTGCCGTGTTTTCACGCGCAGCTCTCATATTCGCC
>JAZEWU010000001.1:22790406-22863175 GCA_036362915.1 Geotria australis | reverse complement strand
CCCTCGGGTGAAAGGCGCTATATAAATGCTATTATTATTATTATTAAGAGGCCCACCCTCAGAAAAGACTCCAGTTTGCATTTGAGTTGTCATTGATCCTTAGCTCTTGTTTTCGTCCCACAAATCTCAACTAAGAAGGACATCATACATACAACTGTGTAACATCTTCCACATCCACCATTTCCTTAGCCCACCTGCTAAGACCCTCATCCACCCCTTCATCTCACCCTGACTTGGCTAATGAAAATCTCTCCTCTAAGGCCTTCGCCAAAATCCCTAATTTGCAAACTCGAGATGATCTCACATTCCACTGCCAGACTTATCACCTGCAACTATAAAAGACACTTTATTGCCACAGTACTGCAACCACTCAACTGGCCCCCAATCCCATTCCAGATCAATTTAAAAATCACGATCACCATCTACACAATTCTCCATGGACTTGCCCCTTCCTATGCCCGTGCTCACACCCCCCCCCATCTCGTTCTACTCCCCCTCGTGCACTCTCCACGCCAGATCACAAGGCTTTGTCAAAGCCCTCCGTCAATGTTCATACAGTGGGAGGTATCGCATTCTCTTCTACTGCCCCAAATGTCTGGAACTCCATTTCACGTTGTTGACACCTTCCCCCTTTTAAAAAGTCCAGGGTCAAGGCCTTTATTTACTCTGTCTATGGCTGACTGCCTTTCTCTACAAGTTAAATGCGCCAACTGTTGGTGTACAGCTTTTGGAGAAGCTATAGTATTTGCACCCACTTGTTGATGTAATGTACAATGTGTGTTTTCTTTAGGCACCAAGGGAAATCAAGTATTTTGTTATTACATTCTAATGCAGGAGTTTTTGTTCAAATATGTTTTATTTCCTTTCAATCCATGCCCAAGTCAACCAGGTTATACACTATCGCCTTTGCTGCCGACTCCAATGCCATTCATTTCAATAACAGCAAGACATGTTTTAATGATAGATTTTTTTAAAACACCAGCAATTGTCATTATCCTCACATCAGTGCATATTTTTGATCATCCCCAAGCTCTGAAAATGGTTATAATCTATGCATCTGCCAGCATAAACAATGATTTTTAATTTTAGAGAATTTAATTATTTTGTGTTTGTGAGGCATTCATTAATCGCTGTTTTTCGGTTTGTATAGTATAATGGCAGTGGGAGTATTTTCTTTATTTGAATCAGACATTTATTTTTGTATTTTGACTTCAGTATAAATCATATAATTCATTTTCATGAACAAACCATGTTTATCTTTTCCTGCACATAAACAACTAATCTGCACTACCTTACAGTTATAATCATCTTCCAATCTCTGCTGGCTTCTTAATCTATACCCAACGTGATAACATCTTCCTCTGCTCTGTGTGTAATACCGAATGTAAATTAACCCAGTCATAATTTTCTTCTTGCCATTTCATCATACCTTTGATATGTGAATGTAAAACATTGACACTGCTTCATTTTCTATTAAAAACCTACACAAATGTTGCTTTATAATAATGATTACAAACTAACTCCCTGCAGCCTACGTGTTATTTCTTGTCACCAGATCCCAAAACCCACATATCCATAGCCACTAATACCTTTGCATTTCATGCTACACCTTATCTACCAAAATCACATTTTGCTTCAATATTTTTTTACTTATTTTATGCCTTAAATCCTTGTTAACCTTTTTTACTTTAATAGTCACTTTTATAATTCATAGCTTCATTTACATGCTTCAACATTCGCAACCGAACATTTTAAAATGTCCCTTCACTTAATGTAGTCGTATTATGCTACAATTTGCTTACAGAATGCATGTTAAAGTTCAACTGTTATAGTACAAAGGGTAAAAGGCCAAGCGACGGATTTTGGGAGAAATTTTGTGAAAATATCCTCTGCAGTCGTTCTCTGACAGATAGGATCACACTGTGCTGAGATTTCCAACTGAATTGTTCATCTCTTGACAAGAAACCCAAAAGTATTTTTAAAACTGAAAGAGAAAAAAGTAACGAGTACAGAAGAGCATCGTGTAATTTAATAATCGCATTACAAGTTAACAAGTAATTTTACAAATCTTATTTTTCATATTCATAATTTTTATTATATCAGCATATTTCCGATAAATAATTGCGTGCTGTGTTTTTATCAGTCTGCCACACGATGATTCTAATGGTAACAACCAATTTGCAGGCTAATTTTAACCGCTGCCATCCTGCTCACACCTAGCACCTGCTCTCAACAACACTCCCTAAGCAAAAACTTGATGGCTTACCGAAGTAATAAATAAAACAATTGTATTGGAAAATATTCCCAAGACCCAGTGAGATGGACTGCGGTGCACTAATGCTGGTATTGCCTCTGATCTGTGTGCTGGCAGGAGCGCAGTGGCTCTACTGTGCCCTCCATTTTAAACCGCATGGTGAGCGAGCAAAATCCACCAACCTTCAACCGCACCAACAAGTTCACCTCTGGTTTCCAGAACATCGTGGATGCATATGGAGTCGGTGACTACAGGGAAGTCAACCCAGGTATATGGGGCTGCAGAAATTTTAGTTGAGAATTATTCTGTTTTAATTTTACATTTCAGGAAAGCAAATGGAAAATGTTTGAGACTTGCCTGGCACCACTATTGTATGCTCATGTGAACAGGTTTTATTCAAAATAATACTGGACATGCCTTTGCGCATCAATAGCTGCATGTGAACGTCCCATTGTAATACCCTATATGCATATTTTAATATTCATCTGTTATACATTAAAATGGTATATACAGTTATACAATTAAGAAGGCTATACATTTGTATAAAGCTTGATGACATTTCCTGAGTTATAAGCTGAAGTGTATTGTGTGATGGTGCTGTTTGACTTTGCAGCTCCCTACACGCTCATCACCTTCCCGTTCCTCTTTGCTGTAATGTTTGGGGACTTGGGTCATGGCCTCATCATGACGTTATTCGCCCTCTACTTGGTCATCTTTGAGAAAAAACTCTCTGCTTCCAGGATCAATAATGAGGTGAGAAGTGGTATAAAGTAACACATGACCACCCTTAAGCTGGCTCATAGTACACAGGAGGATATCAAAGCATACATCTGGTTCCTATGCTGCATATATTTTGTAATGGATTTAGTGTATTCATAGTCTGATGTATCTGATAAGCTCTCCAGCTTCTATGGCTTTGCGTCTTCTCTAAACGGCACCCACATCATTACATGGGCAGCTACGCACACACGCAAAGACAAAGACAAAGATACCCTATATAGCCTTAACAGACTGTAGGGACAAGTGCTGTTAGCGAGCACCTATGAAGGTCGACACGGCACACGAGGGGGTGGGTGACCAGCACCACGCCCGGCCGCCACGCACACACGCACCACTGCATACACATGCAATATCTGCTTGTAAATGCAACTCTAAAGCCCCACAACACCCTTGCCCACAGCCAAGTCTTGAAAGCGCTTACACGTGCATCAGCCGACGGGGTGTGCACGTTCTTGAGTTGCAAACGGAACTGTCTCACACAGGAAGATTGAGCGATGAAGTGTGAAAGTGCTAGGTGGATTGTTGCATCGAAGGATCATGAGAGATGGCAACGATTGTGGGAGGCTTTAATCCAGCAGTGGATTGATCATGGCTGATGCTGATAGTAATAACATAACTGTCCACTCAATTCCACCGCACATTCTCTCCTCACTGGCTTCAGTATATACTTAAGCCGAACACAATGGAATATTTAATTCGCATTGAAATGTCACCCTCACTAATGAAACCGGTGTGCCCCTTACTTGCTAAGCGAGCAGTTATATTCCCTCTCTTACTGACCGTTGTGCTCCGTAGATCTGGACCATGTTTTTCGGCGGCCGTTACATCATCCTGCTGATGGGAATCTTCTCCATGTATACCGGCCTCATCTACAACGACTGCTTCTCCAAGTCCTTCAACATCTTCGGCTCCAGCTGGAGTGTCAACGCCATGTTCAACGCAAGTCAATGGTCGTGAGTGATTATCCTCACGCAGCATGACCAGCACTCGCATGTTTGTGACATTGAAATAGGTGTGCTTCATAATTACCAACTGCACAATGTCCTTGACTAGTAGGGTCAGGGGATTATATGCAGCCTCCTCTTGTGTTAAATGCCTCCCACTGTGAACGTAAGACACTCCCTCTGTAGAGCCCTCTTCCTTCATAATGTAAAGGGGATCCCCTCCTACTGTGGGATCAAATGTCGTTTACCTTATGCCCCAACCCCTTGTATTTTATATTGCCACTTAGAACCAGTAATTTTCAGCCGCCAGATGCAGCAGTGGTTTGCAAAACATTAATATGCGTGAGACACCCATCGTGCACTAGCAATCAGTTGGCCAGTATTTGGCTGTAGAGCAAGTAGGTTATTGCTCCATCGATGAAGAGTGTGAGTGTTTTGCTTTTATTTGCACGCTTTTTATCCAGTACTTATGAGCTTCCCCCTCTCATTTAAAACACTGAAAATACTCTAAAGGGAATTGACCCAACCTCCAAAATGATTTTTTAAAGGAGCTTTGAGATCCATTTAAAGCTTTCCTGCATGAATAAAGGATGAACATGATTATCATTATCGTCATGATGAAAACTATTCACATTTTATTTCATGGCCAATTGCAATCACTGGCAATGGGGTTATCAAAACAAAGTGACTTACTTGTGCAGTCTGCTTCATGTAATCTGCCTTGGCTGTCTCTTAATCTAGCAACATCGATGTGGAGGCACACCCAGTGCTGCAGATGGACCCTATTGTGCCAGGAGTCTTCAACGGACCCTACCCTTTTGGCATCGATCCGGTGGGTCATTATAAGATTTGGTCACACGTGGAAAATGGTCAAAGCCCAAGTTGCATATCGTGAACTTAATAGTTGTAGTGTTAACGTGTGTGTGGTTCCTTTGGTTGAAAAAAAGGAAGAATATTCCTTTTATAACATACCACTCCGATTATTTTTATGAACACATCTCTGTAGGACCACCTTGTATTTTTTGTAAGCTGTGAATATATGGAGGTAGTAACTGCTTGGTTTGTAAATTGTACTCTAAACTAAGAGTCTACAAGGCATGGCACACTAGAGTATGTAATACAATGACATCCATAACCCTGTATGCTTTTACACTAACATGAATTGAAGTAAAAAAAATAAAACTGGTTTAAAAGAATACATATCTAGATGTGCTGTTCAGAAAAAAAATCCTTTATGGTCTTTTAAGCAACTGCTATGTTAACGTTGATGTTTTTGTCCACTTTTTGCACTTTAAATGCATCCATGCGAATGCAGTGCGCTGTAGTGTATCTCCTTATCCCCATGCTTTCAAATATCAATTATTGTCTTTTCTCAGCGCAGTTAATGTCAGAGTTAATTTCCAGTAAACGAATAAATAATGCAATTTCCGTAATTTTGTCTGATGCATTTTGTGAAACTTGTCTCCCGGCATCTTGCTAGCATGTCTCCACTTCCTAAACGACTCCTCATTATTGGCTACAAAAGTGTGCACATGACAGGAAACGGCGCAGTGCAGACGAAATCTACTGTTAAATGTACATATCTAGGATTAGTGACAGCCTTGCCCAATTTAACGAATGTATCAACCTCCATCTATGAGGCCAGCATGATCAAGAGCTATGCATGTCAGATCGGTTTGAGACTTTACATAAAGTCATACATTGTGGTGGCTTCTTTGCATTCAGATTTGGAACTTGGCCGTCAACAAACTTAATTTCCTCAACCCGTACAAAATGAAGATGTCGGTGATCGTGGGCATCACCCACATGGTCTCAGGGATTATCCTCAGCCTCTTCAATCACATGTGAGTCCTTTCTTTTAAGTCCTGGATTCTTCAAAATCAGTTTCCACTCACAATTAGTCATGGTGGTGCATGTCTGTTATCCAGAATTTTGGAGAGAGGTGTTGGTAGATAACACAGATTTCTTAAACTTCCGGACCTGCTGGCTTGCAAGATGGCTAGGTGATGTCAGTACAGCAAGTGTCTTTATGAAGCCATCATCGCAAAATGTTGAATGCTATTCCCTCGGATGTGTGGGGTTTTCTCCATGTACTCCCGTTTCCGACATTATCCATAATTATCATTAAAATGTGATTGGTTTAATGTGCAAATAGAGGTGACTCCTCAAAGAGTTTGCGATTACGTGAGGGTGTCCTGAATAAATCAACTGTATTATTATTTCTGTGCTATGTTATTGTGCTGAAGCTGTGCTGAAAGCATATCCCCACCTCATTCACGTAACATGAGTTTAAGTTTCACTTACTACATGTATATTTAAATTATAGGCCGGGTTTCTGGATGACATTGGTGGTGTAGTGTCTTCTGCCCGTCCTTACATGCTGTTGTCAATGCAGTCCCTTAAGTGCCTTTGTTATTTTTATTTCTGAAAACGTAATGTCTCGTGAAATGTGTGTTGGTTGTACTGTGTTGCAGATACTTCCAGAAGCCATGGAATATCATCTGTGACTTTGTTCCTGAGATGATTTTCATTCTGGCACTGCTTGGATACCTGGTGGTGCTAATCTTTTACAAATGGATTGCATATGCGGCTACAGAATCCCAACATGCACCCAGCATCCTCATTAACTTCATCAACATGTTCCTCTTCACCTATGATGAAAAGTTCGTCCCTATGTACAATGGACAGGTAAGCTACACAAATCATTGGTGTTTATGATCATTGGATGAATTGTAAAAAAATTGTGAAATTAGCAAATACCTATAGTTGGTGTACACAAGGTAGAACTGTTCCCCCTAGTCTGATGTTGAAATATTGATTTTGCCAGACTTGAATCATGAAATTGACTATTTCATATATGAAATTGCTTGCATTTGCATAGTATTAACACTGGTACGTTATTTAGGTTACATATGAGCACACCATTGCTGTTATCAGCTTACAAACTAACATATGTCCCTGGATTATAGATGATTGGCTGATTCTGATGCTTGCCTGCAGTCTTTAAGAGACTGTTGGGGCAAGTGCAGTTTGGCATATTAAAGGCAAGGGTCACTTGCCCCTCTGAATATAACTCGAGTGTGTTAAGGGCATGTCCTTCATGCAGTGGCGTGTGTTTACACTGCACTTACAGAAAGAGGTGCAGATGTTTCTGGTGGTGCTGGCCCTGCTGTGTGTCCCGTGGATGCTGCTCATCAAACCGTTCGTGCTCAATTCCCAGAACAAGCGCAAACAGGTGAGTGCCTTGACAAAGATAAAGACAAAGATCCCCCACATAGCCTTAACAGACTGTAAGGTCAAGTGCCGTTAGCGACCACCTATGAAAGTCGACACTGCGTACGAGGAGGTGGGTGACCAGCACCACGCCCGGCCGCCTTTGTCTCCCTAGTGGCAATGTTTACACACTGCACTAGGTACTCATTTGAGGCTGAGTCGACCTAAGGAAGGCCCAGGACCAGTTCAGAAAATCGTCACGGGTGTTGGCCATGAGCAGGATTCGAACTCGGGTAGCCAGGTTTGTAGCCCAGCGTGCTAACCACTAAGCCACCGCTCAGTGCTTAGCTCGCTGGGCTTTGTCCCTCTGCTCACAGCCCCACGCCCATATTTAAAAGGAACCGTGTGCATGTTCGTATTATAGAGCTCTGTGTAGACGTCCACCCGAGTTCGAATCCCGCTCACGGCCAACACCAGTGACGATTTTCTGAAACCGGTCCTGGGCCTCCCCTAGGTCGACTCAGCCTCAAATGAGTACCTAGTGCGGTGTGTAAACATCGCCACTAGGGAGACAAAGGCGGCCGGGCGTGGTGCTGGTCACCCACCCCCTCGTGTGCCGTGTCGACCTTCATAGGTGCTCGCTAACAGCACTTGTCCCTACAGTCTGTTCAGGCTATATAGGGGATCTTTGTCTTTGTCTTTGTGTAGACGTCATGTAATCAAAAACGGACGGCTAATGTTAGGGCTGAGAGATCCCTTCCGAAATCTGTTCAACTTCTACGATTTCATGCAACGGGGTTAGGAATGACTACGTTATTCGTAATGTAACATTGAAATTGATTCCATACAGGAATGGCTTGGCGTTATATGGACCTATATGTGACTGCCTAATTATCGTTCCTAGACAAGTGTGCTCCTTGTTTGCCATTACGCACAAATTATACTCCACCACACCAGATACTCACTCAGCCTGAAGTGAGTATCTGGTGTGGTGAGTACACAGCAGCGTGGCCAGTTGTGGTGTTGGCCACCTACCCCATTGTGTGGCGTGCTTTCCTTCATAGGCGCTTGATAACAGTACTTGCATGCCCCATACATCACCGTTATTTACATTAACATTTGGTTTAAAGTATATACTGTATAAGCAACCATGGGCGGTACGGTGGCGTGGTGAGTAGCGCTGCCGCCTCACAGCAAGAAAGTCCTGGTTCGAATCCCGGCCCGGGTGCCTTTCTGTGTGGAGTTTGCATGTTCTCCCTATGTCCGTGTGGGTGTTTGCCGAGCACTCCGGTTTCCTCCCACAGTCCAAAGACATGCTGCTGCATAGGTTAATTGGCCTGCAGACTACATTTCCCCTGGTGCCTTGTGATGGACTTGCGTTCCATCCTGGGAGAAGCCCTGCCTTGTGCCCTGTGTCTGTCGAGATAGGCTCCGGCTCACCGCGACCCTGTACAGGATTAAGCGGGTTTTGATAAAGGATGGATGGATGTATAAGCAACCAGATGTATGTCACTGCTGTGGTAATTATATATCCATGGCACTGAGTGCACTGAGCAATCTGTCAATTGAGATACGGATGCATTAGACATGCCTGCAGAACTATGCAGTAAACCCTCCTATGTAAATTGTACAATATTTCCAACTATTGCACACCTAATTTACGTTAAACTAGGACCATATTCATTGCAAAGCCATCCTCTTAATTTTGTTATTGTTTTTGTAAAGTGTTTGGTCTCGGCATGGTTGTGCTTGTGTGCTTCTGTGGGTGTTCTGTGTTCTGCCCAATATCTGCCGCTAAACAATCTCCCATCAGAATCAGAACAGACACATTTGTGTAATTGTGTTTGCAATGTTAAAGAAAAAAAATAATTATATTTGAAGAAGCTGTTTTAATATAAATTCCGAGTGAAATTGGTTTTGATGTATTGTTGGTGCCAGTATAATCCACTTTACCATCCTTTGGTATGTTACAGCATTACTTAATAAGAAAAGTTTTTTTCACGAGAATACATTTCAGGAAGAATGTATTACTACATACAAATTTCTACTGTGTGAAGCATGTCATATTACAGAGAGTTGAAATATGAAACTTGGTTTATGACAGCATTCACTAATTTGTTATAAAGTCAAGTGTCTCTGAGTGTGAATGTTCATATGCGTTTGTTTATATGTGGGGGGGTGGTCGCACAGTGGTTAGCACACTGCGCTATGAATCCAACAACCCGAGTTTGATTCCTGCTCATGAATGATAACGGTGAATATTTGAAGCAGTCCTGGGCATCTCCTAAGTCGACTCAGTCTTAAATTAGCACCTAGTATGTAAACATCAGCACTGCGGAGACAAAGGCAGCCAAGTGTAATGTTGGCCACCCACCTTCTCAGATGCCTTGCAAGCCCTCATAGTTGCTCAATAACAGCACTTGTCCCAACAGTCGTTGTTGTATGTATACATACATATGTATCTGTGTGTTAGATATAAGGGCCGATAGGTAACACATTAGGTGACGCTTGTACAAGAATGACTTGTATGCCATAAAAAATTAACGTCTTGTAATGCTGTAGGTTTTCACAGCTCAATGCATGATAATTGGTTTCCAAAGCTGTTTTGGGATAACCGTGTCGAGTGCTCCCCCTCTCTCCTTTGCGACGTTTCGCCACCCACGTTGGAGGCATCCTTAGGCTTTCTGAGCCAGATGATTGTGGTGTGCTATGTTGCTTGATGCCTGCTCAACTACTACGAAATATAAGGTATGACAAAGGATCAGAGGAATGCAGGCAAGACAGTGAACTGCGTTTTACATCAGGCAGCATATAGCACACCACGCTAATCTTTCACTCTTCTTCTTTGCGATTCTTCGAAGCACGATGGCTAGCTTCTGGACATGGTCGTCTTTCAGCTTGGCTTCGAAGTGTTTGGTAGAATTCGCAGGCAATACCAAGTACTACCTGACAGGGATCGCGACGTGAACGCTTCTACCTTGACCCCCATCTTTCACTCAGAACGCCTGAGGATGCCTCCAGCGTAGGAGGCGAAATGTCGCAAAGGAAAGGGGTATAACGCTCGACATGGCTATCATGAAAGAACAGATTTGGAAAGCAATTATATTGTAATGCTATTCATTTTCTATTATAGCACAGAATTTATGCCACTATAGTTTATGCTGTATTTTCTAGTAAAATATTAGAAAGGATTGAATGTAACACTATATGAATATAGGCGGTGGAGCGACGTTCACAACAGCGAGCCGAGCGCCGAGCGTCCAAAGCACAGCAAGTTGGCACGGTAGGGAGCTCAGGTGGTGCATCTGCCAGTCATCTCAGTCAGGCAGCCCATGACACCTGGGTCTGTCCTGTGACCTCCTGTCGACGAGCCTTCGACACTTCACGTGGCCTCAAGGTGCATATGGCCTGGCACAGGCGACGTGGTGACGTCACCGCCACTTAGTGGCGTAAGGCGGTTGTTATGTCATGTTATTTATAGAGGGTGTCCCATATACATGGAACCATAGGGAATACTGTACATACGTCTGACGATGCATGATGCTCCTTACGTACTGCCTCTAGTTCCATTTATATTTATTTATATGGGACACCCTGTATATGTATCGATATACCGTATACGGATACATACACGTGTTTATACGTTTATATATACACACACTTGTATGTATTGACTTAGGGCCCACACCAAACTTGTACAACAGCTACTAAGAGAGCTTCACTTTGCTGATGATTGTGCCCTCGTTTCCCACACACTCCAAGACATCCAGCAAATTGTGGATCGTTTCACCTATGCCTCAAACTGCATCGGTCTGACAATTAGCCTGAAATAGACAGAGATCCTGTCCCAACCAGCACATGTCATCTTAATTATGAGCATCAACTGGCATGATACCCAGAAATGCTGTGTTAGATGGAATAGGACACGATTCCCAACCCTGAAGATTTTCAGAGATGCCAAATCCCTGCTGTTGAGAGCATGCTCATTAGGGCACAACTTCACTGGGCTGGACAGGAGGTCTATATATAAGATTTCTGTAAACTGACAGCAGTGCTCTACAGGCAGCTGAGCACGGAACCCTGCCCAAAGGATTGACCCCATCCTCAGATATAAGGACACGGGTTGAAGGCTATAACCTTAAAGCATACAAGATAGACACTCAAACCTGGGAAGCTATTGGACTGGACAGACCCAGATAGAGCGAAGTGTGCTGTATCACTCTGTCCTCTCTTGGAGAGTGATGCATGTGAGGTCTCAGCAGGAGGACAGAACATGTTGCAAGGCTGGCGCGTTAACCCCCTCCCTCCACCCCTCCACCAACAACGACTACGCATTTGGATGTGTAGGATCGGACTTTTCATCTCCCATGTGATACGCCATGAAAAATACATTCCAGAATTCAAGCCAAGAGCAGCAGAACACTCATCTGTCGAAGCAATGGGAGAATCCGATCAGTCAGATCTTTATATATTAGTGTATATATGTACAAATACAAAGATACTGTCTTAACAGACTTTAGGGGCAAGCGCGGCACACAAGGGGGTGGGTGGCCAGCACCATTGCCCAACTTCCTCTGTCTCCCTGTTGTTGACGTTTGCACACCACAATACGTGCTCATTTTAGGCTTAGTCGACCTTTGGGAGTTTCGGGATTTGTTCAGATAATTGTCACTGATCATGGTCAAAGTAGGAATTGAACTGGGGTCATCAGGACCTAGCGTAGCGTTTTAACTGCTGCAATACCGCTCTCCGCAACATATACTCATGTATTTTTGTGTATACAGTACATTAGTATACACATATTATGTGTGTATATAGATATATACTTGCCTTATGACAGTATGGAAAAAATCTACACATACTATGTATAACGGCATTGATTTGTATGCGTGTATTGCAAAAAATGTGATTAACCTTTGCCTACGTGACTCCTCTGGTTGTTATGTTTTGTGTCGCACATGTTTGTCTTTGTGTCCCCGTAAAATGTAGCAGTTGTTACCAACCGCAGTGGCGCCATGAATTTTATGTTTCGGGAATTAGAGGAGTATGGATTTTCAGAGTTTGATCATTGTTGACATGCCGTTCTCTTCGCGGCCATAGTGCAGCGCTTTGTGCTATTATATAATGTTTTTCGAGATTCGACAGTTTGGCAATGGTTGGCATAGCTTGCTCTACAGTTACAGGCTATTTAATACAAGGGATTATTCCCCTCAAATTCCAGATGACAAATATTTTGGATTAAAATGTGAAGAAAAAAAGCGAACTAGGTGTGGCTTTCATGGCATAAATGTAAAATGGGTGTAACTTGATTAAGTAAATGGATTTTGAAGGAATTGATGTGTACAATATTCTCTTCCCTATCCATGGAAAACAAACCAATTAATTTCCATATATCTCACTATTTGATGTGTCTTTTAAGATCAGCCAGATAAATTCGTTTCTTAGTTTTTGGAGCCTAGAAGTTTAAATTGAAAATTATTCTAACATCTAACTGTAAATACGGGACAGAGAAGTGCATTGATTAAAATGTTAGTTTATTATGATTGTGTGGTACCGTTCCATCAGAAGGGTGCTACAGTTAACTCACAGCAAAAATCTATATGCCATTCCTTTAAATACCACCTTCCCTAAGTACTTAGAAAAAAAACCTTGCAATTGCTCACTATGGACCAGTGCTCCCTCATTAGGCAGAGTGCTTTTGTTGCACAACAGTGTCATACAAAGCGATATGTGCCGTGTTGTGGACACGTCCCTGTCTGGAAGAGGCTGAATGCTCCCTAGCGTGTTAGCGTGCCCGATCTGTATGCGCTGGAGCGTGGCATGTCGGCACACAATGCGTGATGCAGAGTATTGCCACCAGCATGTCAAGCAGCCTGCCAGTCGTGCACAAAGGTGCTCCGCGCAAAGTGTGTTCCGATTACGGAACGTTACAAGGAATATGTACTTAGCCTCGTGTGGCGATCCCATGGGTTGTCCGCCCATTGGTTTGGTGTGTTTTCAGAGCCAGATTAAGATTGTGTAGGCCCCTGGGCTACAGGTACCGTGAGGCCCCCAGTAATATTTGCAAAAGGAAAAAAGTTATATATGTATCCAGTACAGTGTTTATTTTTGCGACCCTCGGGTGAAAGGCGCTATATGAAATGATAATATTATTATTACAAATACATATACAGCATATTAATTGATCCATTTTTGAAATAGATACTTTACAGTACTTATACTTTGATTCAGCTTTCACAAATTAAATATCTTTTCACTTAATCTCTGGAGGCCCTCCAGCTGGCGGAGGCCCCTGGGCTGAAGTCCCTAAAGCCCATGCCTTTATCCGGCACTGTGTGTATGTGTAATATAGTAAATACTGTCACAGACTTAAATGTTTGCAGAGGATAAGCAAATGTGCGAGGATTAATGCAGGCTTTCACCAACGGTGTTTTGAGGTGTTTTATTTATGTGTAAACAGTTAAAAGATACATCCACTGGTCTTTTCCAACAACTGCTCTCTCCTCTTTGACGAAGTGCACAGTTATACATCTGGTACCAGAAGCTTTCGCTTTGTCCGTGCTGTGAACGGCAGCGCATACTTATACGGGCATAACGTCTGAAGCCTCTTCTCTTAATCTACATAACATTCCTCCACTAACTCACATTTTATGATCTGTCTCTTTTATGTATAAGGCTTGTACATTTTAGCTACATATTTAACATATTGTACACGGTTTAATATTCTCTCGTGCTGTCTATTATCCATTGTATGTTCTATAAAATATTTCAAAGTATATGACATTTTAAATATCACATTATTTTTATGTCTACTGAATACATTCATCAAAGATCAAACGAAGACCTAATTTATACAATGTGCTATAGTTTAATCTTACTCTCAAACGGCTACCATTTGCGAACTGCCAATCGCAGGTTATTCACAGTGACATTAGACGACCGGATTAGCAAAATAAAGGCATAAATACGGATAGATACAGTAATTAACCAGTCATTAAAACCACAAATGGGAATGAACTACAGGGCTCCGTAGTTCAGATTGAGTGCTCTTGCCATTGATAACATCTGGTAGCCAATCAGCATATGTCTAATAAGCCTGATTCTGCTAATGAGACATATAAGGTTGAAACCGGCCCAGAGATTGGTTGCTTAAACAAATGCTGCTGAATAATATTGTTATTGAGAGTCAATACACATGGTGATGGACAAAAACGTGTATTTATATGTGGTGACACAGAACGGAGTTCTGATTTCATATACTTTTTCCCATAATGTTAACATAGTGTATAATGGGTATAGTACAGTATAATAGAATGTAATAAGACACATATGATCGAAACAAAGTCACGTATAACAAGTTTGCTAAACGATTGAAGGTATTTGTCTGAGGGACACAACTGGAAAACAAATTACATTATGGATACAAAGGGCAGTTATTGAAGGTCGACTTGGGTCAGAATTATTAAATATAGAGGTGAACAAAAGCAGATTGGAGTGCCTTTGGAAAACTGAACTTAATAATGAATATGAACATATAATTTAATTTGCTGAACGAGCAAAGTTTTCCACCACCCCATATTACCTTCTATGACAGATGGATCACAAATGTGGACACTGACAAATAAAATGGAACAAAAGCTGAAAAGTGCACAGCAAACAAGCATATTGGTGAATGCTTGTAATCACAGTAAGTGATTACAAGAGCTTGGCTGTCAGGAAACGCAAGCGGGCTTGCTCAACGTACATCGCTAGAAAGGATCATGGCCTGTGGTCGAAACTAACAGTAGCGTGGCAGCCAAAGCAGGGAACATGCCTGCGTGGATATCCACCATGGACATGAAGTGATAAAATCAGGTTGCTTGCTGGTGCTATGTGGATTGCTGCATCGTGAAATTGTGAGAGATGGTGACGACTTGGTGAGGCCTTCATCCAGCAGTGCATAGATGTATCGAACTAGGAAAACCTCCATCAGTGGATGATTATGCAGAGCATTTAGTATATGCGTAGGATGCTTGTGTAGCTTGTATCTTTAAAATTATAAATTGATCATATCAAGCCAATGCATGGGATATATATTACGTCTGGCAATTTCCCATATCTGTTTCGTTTTCCATTGTTTCCATATTTCGTTCCCCATCCTGCCCTGTCAATGCCATGCCTCTGCAGCTAATCGTGCATGCTTATCATCAGCACATTGCTGCTTTAAGTATGGTATTACCACACTCCCTGCTCCATTTTCCTTGAATCTAACACCATGTAGGGAATGACACCCGGCGTGCAACCTACTGCGTGTGCTCAGCACAAGATAGTGTCCCCAGACCAGGGGTCATTCTCTAATAGATGCAATAGCCATCTGTAACAGTGAAGCTAAACACCACGAATTCCATTTGATTTTTCACGTGCAGTATTGGTGAAAAACAGTACTGCCATTAACACTGTCTCTAACCTATTGAAGGCATATAGATTTCATTCGTCACAGTCAATATTTCCTGGCTATATGTATGCAATTTAAAAATATATAATTTGTTAAATATCCTTGACATATAAGACAGTATTGAGCTTGTGTCCCATTCAAATAAAATGTCCACAAATTGGACATGCCCTGCATGTTTTTTTAAATAGCTAAACCATTTTTAACTAAGAATTATATTGTTTCTTATAATTATTAGCATTGGGGGTCAAGGTAGAAGCGTTCACGTCGCGATCCCTGTCAGGTAGTACTTGGTATTGCCTGCGAATTCTACCAAACACTTCGAAGCCAAGCTGAAAGACGACAATGTCCAGAAGCTAGCCATCGTGCTTCGAAGAATCGCAAAGAAGATTATTAGCATTCAGATTTTCTTATAGCAAAAAAAAACACTACACCCATTGTGTTGTGCAGCTGCGACCTGTAAAAAGACACAGACTAATTTGCAATTGTGGATATCAATTCCTTCTCATGCAATTACCATTCCACAAAGGGGTCGGGCTTCTCAGCTGCAGTGTAATAAGGTTTTGTGTCACCATATAATATACGGAGTATAAGATTTTCCTCCAATGGTTTCCCATCGGTGCGCTCGGATTATTTTGCTGCTAAAGGATACATATCTGTTTATTATTCTCCTGCTCCAGCCACTTTGCCATTAACCAGCAAAAGGGACCTCACCAAATCCTTTATGGCATACAGCAGAAAAAATCAAGGAGTGCATAGTCACGGGTTACTGTATTCGTGACTGCAATGTTAGAACGGTTATTGCGGCTATTGTACGTGCGTCCTGCGGCTATTGTACGTGAGTTATCTGGGCTCGTTATACCTTGTCCTTATGCGTTAACCAACGAACCATTAGATTCTTGAAAAATGTGTGTCCTTTGGCCTTAAAAACCATTGCTAGAGTCATTAGTGTTCTACCTGTCAGACACATTGACAAAACGGTTTTCGTTTTTTGTAGAATTGCTGCGTCTTTGAGCAAGACAGATGATTGTTGCACACTTTAATGAAATCGTGAAAATAAAAGGTTTTTTTAATGTACAATAAAAATCTACCATTTCGTATACACGTTCCTAAATGTCAGAGGCAATATGCTTCTCTGCATTAAATGACACTATGGATTGTAGAGCTTTAGTGTGTGCCTGCAAATAAATGTATACGTGTGAATACAGTGCTTGCATGGAATGCTACCATAAGCTAATCACTATATATGTACATCCATCCATCCATTTTCAGAAACCGCTTAATCCTATACAGGGTCGCGGTGAGCCGGAGCCTATCCCGGCAGACACAGGGCGCAAGGCAGGGGAACACCCATGATGGGACGCCAGTCCATCGCAGGGCGCCCGGGGAAATGTTGTCAGTTCGCCAATTAACCTGGCAGCATGTATTTGGACGGTGGGAGGAAACCGGAGTGCCCGGCGAAAACCCACGCGGACACGGGGAGAACATGCAAACTCCACACAGAAAGGCACCCCGAGCCGAGATTCGAACCCGGGACCTTCTTTCTGTGAGGCAGAAGCGCTACCCACTACGCCACCGTGCCGCCCTATATATGTACAGTATTCAGAAATTAATTCTCCAGCGCAGACTAAAAGAGTAATACATGCTTATTTGTAATCAGTTAAATGTACTTATTGTTTTTAGACTGGCAGGTATGTGGGCAGGCTCACAGACTGGCAGACGAAACACAGTCTTCTTCTTTGCGATTCTTCGAAGCACGATGGTCAGCTTCTGGACATCGTTGTCTTTCAGCACGGCCTCGAAGTGTTTGGTAGAATTCGCAGGAAATACCAAGTATTACCTGACAGGGATCGCGACGTGAACGCGTCTACCTTGACCGAAACACGAAACACAGTCAGACAGACAGACGGAAAGGCTTGGTTAACCAAAAATACCGTGAAACAAACATGACAATGTTACATTTTTGAGGAAAAAAGCCCCCAAAATATCAAACTCGTGGCATATGAACTCGCCACACA
Organism: Geotria australis; assembly: GCA_036362915.1. Taxonomy (NCBI): domain Eukaryota; kingdom Metazoa; phylum Chordata; class Hyperoartia; order Petromyzontiformes; family Geotriidae; genus Geotria; species Geotria australis. The sequence continues at coordinate 22,845,535 of JAZEWU010000001.1, read as the reverse complement.
TTATAACATATTGGACAGGCTTGTCTGAAGGGAAAGGCCGAAAATAACAAGTATGGTGACTTCTGGTGACATTTTTGCGTGGCTTAATGACCCCTACATGCTGTAATAGTTCACGCGCAGGTGTCAGCGTGACACGTAATTGGCCTAATAGCGGTACAGGCTTCAACACGGTGCTCATACATCAGCCCTCCATTGCTCCTGGCTGCCGCTTGTGTCCAGGCTGGTGCATTGATTGGGCTGCCCCCATGATACACATTGACAAGTGATTCAGTGACGCAGTGCCCGGGGTTTGTTACCGTACACTCTCTGTTGGTACCTGAAAATACGTTAACTCTGGCATTATTAATATTTATTTATTCTATGTTCGCATTTTATGTGACCGAATATAACCAATTTTACTAGATTACATTCTTATTTTAGCATTATTTTTTTATTCACCTCGCACACATCTCTCAAATCGTTCATTACCTCAGCCTGGTTTTTGGTTCAATAAACCTGTTTTTGGTGTAATATGCCCATTTATGTTATTAATATTGTTAAATTTTGCTCTTAAAGCACACTTTTTCTGCACCTTTGACACGTTCTGTTCTGTATGCGTTACTAGGCTATCGTTGTTTGTTTCTATAGTGATGCATCACGGATCTCCCTTGCAAACCAGCAAGTTAACTGGCTAAACAGGACTTTCCATGTTACAAATAAACATTGATTCATTTTTCCAGTGAATTTATTCTGAAAATAAATTAATTATGTATAGTATTGTTTGGAAAAATATTGATTCTGTACTGCTACAATCCTGATTTTCAAGTATCTATGACGGCTGAACACGTGAGCAGAGTGGCTATGATAACAAAACAGGGCAAATGGAAGCATACACAGATAAAAGACAGAACTGATTGCCTTGTTCGATGTTCCTGCCAAAAAAAATCTGAATCTCATTGTCCTTCAATCCCATCCTTAACTGAATGTCAAATTAAATTATGAAATTGTTTCGAAGCGCATTGCTTGAACGGATTGTTTTTCATCGACACAATATTCTAATTGCTGTTGGATTTAACACATGCCCTTTTTTTACATTTTTGTAATTGTAATATTTTACAAAATCGATCTCTACAAAATACATTTTTGGTACCTTTGACAAACAGTTCTGCTTTTTGCCATTGCTTTCAATTGAAGTGTTTATTTAATAATCCAAGAACATATTTTCTAAAGCAATAACAATAATATGAAACAATATTTTTCATTTAGGAATATCTATGCAATTTAAGCTGTGCCAGATTAATCACAAGTTCATGCACAACTCAGGCATCCCATATATTACATCAACATGCAACATAACGCTGCCTCCGAGTGCAATGGACGTGGGAATGTGGCTCCAGTGATCGCTCCCCTGGTCGCCATGAATAATTCATTTGTCCCTAGCCAGGAAGGTGACCTTGTGATTCACCACAATCGATCCGTGCTGCACAAATCTGTGGAGTTTGCCCCTAGGCTGTGCAGCACAGAGGGACAGTGAACTGAGGGCTACCGTTATTACTGGGCTTCTGAGTCATTTGTCACTTAATTTAATTTATGGCTTTCTATGTTGTGAGCTGCTTTTCTGCATATGGGCCAAGTTTTATATAATAGGCACGCTATTCTTGAATGTATTTGTACTGAACTATTTTTGTTTGTCATAAATTATATTATCAATGTATTTGTTTTCTTATATTAATATATATTTGTTTAATTACCAATTGTTTTCCCAGCAAAGCCTTACCGAATCTCATTACGCTTTTCCAGGCAGTTCCTGACAGGTTTTTACAGTTTGAGGTGATTATTGCTAGATATAATCCCAATTGGGTAATTAGCAATACTTTTCAAAGTTGGCACATTTTGACCAAAACACCAGCACACATTGGGCCTACTCTAGCGAATGACATAAAGGGATCTTTAACATTCACTGTGAACCATTTGGTGAATCTTTTTACAGTCAATTCACTCAAAATAATAACCAGGGCAGCTGCTGGATATGAACAGTGACCCTCTGCAGCAAGCAGCGAATGCACCACCGCTAGGCCATGTTCTAGCATGGTATACCAGAACATTGCAGTGAACAAACAAATTCGTGGGTACTTACAGTGTGAATTATCTTAAGAATTCAACTACAAGTAAGATTATGCTATTAACTCCATCTGCTTCTGTGCGATTCTTCGAAGCACGATGGTCAGCTTCTGGACATCGTTGTCTTTCAGCTCGGCCTCGAAGTGTTTGGTAGAATTCGCAGGCAATACCAAGAATTACCTGACAGGGATCGCGTCGTGAACGCTTCTACCTTGACCCCCATTAACTCCATTAGAAGCCAGGTCTAAATACACGTTCCTGTTTGTTATATTTAATTCACACATGCAGCCGCAAATGCTGTGGACACATCCTGACTGGCATTTGTTGCAGGATTATTAAAAGCACAGCTTTAATAGCACACACGTTTATGAATCGAAGAAATGTGCTGGCATTACCATCACAAATCCATGGTGGTCCCTGTTAATGATGCAAAGCTGTTGTAAGTAGCCAGACAACGTATGCAGGATTTGAAGGGCAAATCTGCTCTTGGCTCAGTCGAGGTGCTCAATTGTGTGACACAATTGGTTTCAAGGGCTATTTGTTTTTTTATGGATTAATTGCACGGATTTTTGTTTGACTCTGCATCTGCAGCAATGTGAAAGCACAAACAATAATAATGTGTATTATTTATTTGTTCTTGCTTCTTAGAATTTGCTTTTAAATTGTCAAAACCCTCCCTGTAATCTGAATTTGATGCCGTTAGTACATTTTCATTGTTGTGCTTTTGAAAAAAAATGGCAAAAAGCCAAAAAATTTTATCAAGCATTTTTATAGCCTCCCCTTGAATTTTGTCATCCATATAATGTTCACAGTAATATTTGCGGCTCGAAATTGTGGAATGTGTTCTAAAAAATATTTGGCTGTGAATTATTATTTATTTATTTAGTGCTGATGGCGTCTCAAAAATGTCTTGGGAATTAATCTAGCTATCCCTATCGTAGCATTCTACATTTGCCAATAGATTTGGTCACAGAAGGATACTTATAATACCCTTGTGTGAATTATATTTTCATTAATTCGTAGGGGCGGCACGGTGGCGTAGTGGGTAGCGCTTCCGCCTCACAGCAAGAAGGTCCCGGGTTCGAATCTCGGCTCGGGGTGCCTTTCTGTGTGGAGTTTGCATGTTCTCCCCGTGTCCGCGTGGGTTTTCGCCGGGCACTCCGGTTTCCTCCCACCGTCCAAAGACATGCTGCCAGGTTAATTGGCGTACTGACTAAAATTTCCCCAGGCGCCCTGCGATGGACTGGCGTCCCATCCTCGGTGTTCCCCTGCCTTGCGCCCTGTGTCTGCCGGGATAGGCTCCGGCTCACCGCGACCCTGTATAGGATTAAGCGGTTTCTGAAAATGAATGAATGAATGAATGGAACACTTGTGTTTACATTTTTTTTTACATCGTTTTGTATTTGGTGCACAGGCGCAATTAAAAATATACTTAACACATTCATTAATAACAATGTGGCCTTAAACACAACATATATTCAGCAACGTTTTAGGCAATGGTCCTTCTTCACGGACAAATGTGTTGCATTTCTGTACATATTGTGCTTTAAAAAAAGACAATGTAAGACATTATCCAGTTGCCAACCTTACACTTAGTTATAATATGCATATTTTTTCAGCCTAATCTGTATTACAAGTCCATCCATTAGCTGACACAATCATATATATTTTGTTTATGTTGGTTAGTTCATACGTTTGTTGCATCGCAGGAATCCCGCTTCCAGAGTTTGCAAGCTCACTGGGTATTTTCTGCTCTAATAATAAACATCAATCTTATTATCTATATAAAGAAAATTGCCACGTGCACAAGTGTTTAATATGCCAACTTGCATAATTTTCGCTCACCAGTAAGATGAAGAGCAATTTTTGCAATCAAATTCAGCAATTAGATTTGACGTATTCCTCATCTGCACCAAGCATCTTCAGAACAATATTCAGAAAATCAGAATAAAATCTTAAAAGTTAAAGTACATTTCTGGTCTTTTATCACGTTACTTTCAATCAGGAAAAAAAGAACATTTAGCTGATATTATTTTCCCCTTACAATTATAGAATCCAATGAATTATAGTGTGTTGAGATAAAAAAAAAAAAAATTATGTGAATGTTGACTACTAAATGCATTATTGAGCAGCTGGACAGCTTTGTGATCCATTGACAATAAGCACGACAGTCCTTATTTTGGCATGTCCTACCCCTTGCATTATCCATGTGGAACTAAACCTGACAGACTGCAAGAGACTGTCCTCCAGATCCACTTTGCAATGAACAGGTTGAAGTACTTCAATGCAATTTAACGCCAACACAAAAGCAACACAAAAATCAACATTATGTTTAAATATGGCATTGCTTTTGTCATGAGAGCATATATGAAACATTACATCTGTCGTGTTTTGTGGATAATTTGTATTGATGCAGCTAATCTAAAGACGAAGCTGTGGTTTGTTGAAGCTGCTATTTATTTTAAACTACCTGCTGGCCTGCACCAGGTCAAGGCTAAAGCCTATAAACACAGAGTGTTTCCTGTAACAACTGTGTTACCCTCCTTCCCAGTAAGTCCATTATTTAATGAAGCTTTTACGAATATGCTAGTTACACTGAGAAGTAATTTATGGAAATATTATTCCACTATGTTACATCATTATACTACTTGTCATGGTCCTTTACTGAGCATTGGAAGCTGTTTCTGTTTCATGATTAGGGTAAATAATGTTTCTTAGTCTTAGACATCTCATATACCATGTAACCATCATTTTCAAATAAATTCGGAAGTCAAGTGAAAATATCGCTCTAGTTTATATATGACTCAAATTAATCAACCGCTGTTGTGTGGAATGCATCCTGTGATTTAGCTGTTAAAAAGCCATTCGGGGAAAAAATGGAAATTACTGCCTTGCCTTGATGCTTCTAAACAACATGACTACCGTGGTGACATTACATTGTTTCAAAGGAAACCTAGAAAAAGGTATTCTCCATCGGCATAAACGTCAACACAGCATTTCCTAGTGTGAAAATTTGAAAGCGCTTTTACAAATCTGTGATGAAGCAAAAAAAATGATAGTCTGCTTTGTTGCTACTGATGCATTGCGACACAGCGTGTGGCTTTGTAAAGCGTGCAGCTTGGTTCTGCAGCACGCGTGTCTGGCAGACAGTAACCCTTCAGCTGAATTCTCCACAATTACAGCCAAGGCACTGCATAGCAACATGGTCGGTGTCATTAAAAATGTCTGCGACGCTTCTTCAGCTCGCAGTCAGTATGTCCGTTGACAATGCCTCTTTATACTGATGTAGGTTTTCTCGGCTCGTTTCGTGATGGTTGCTCTTCAGAGCTGTTCTTTCGGGATGGCCGTGTCGAGCGATCGGCCTCTCTCTCGCGACGTTTCGCCTCCCACGTTGGAAGCATCATCAGGATTTATTCCTTTTTAGACCTGCAGAATATCACCGTCTAATACTGTGAGCCTGTATAAATTACCCAGAAGACACCATGAGAATGTTTACGGCCATGGCTTGTGAGGAAAGAAGCATTTTGTTTAGATGTATATGTTAATGTCCGTACGCCATGGTGCTCAGAAGCGCTCTGCGGGCCTCCTGCGGAGATGAAGATTAAACACCTCTGTTGTGGTGGGTCGACTGAAGTCGCTCCAGCGCCATCCAATTATAACCCCTCATTTTCATAGTCTGCTGCAGCGCAGGACAAAACCCATGTACTACCAATCAAACGGCAGAGATATCTGCTTTCATTTTAAGGTTTTTGGATACTGTGTCCAAATGACGGACTGGAATTTTACGGTGATAAACCAGCTTTATTGGTTGCAGCAATATATATACAAGGGAAAAGATCCCCCATATAGCCTTAGCAGACTGAGGGTCAAGTGTTTGCGAGCACCTATGAAGGCCAGCACGGCACACGACGGGGTGGGTAGCCAGCACCACGCCCGGCCGCCTTTGTCTCCATAGTGGCAATGTTTATACACCGCACTAGGTACTACTCATTTGAGGCAGAGTCGACCTAGGGGAGCCCCAGGACGGGTTCAGAAAATTCGTCACAAGTGTTGGCCGTGAGCGCGATTCGCACTCGGGTCGCCAGATTTGTAGCGCAGTGCGTTAACCGCTACACCACTGCTCCCCACTATATACAGGGCAGAGTAGATGTACATATTCTAATATTCTAAAATAACTGCTTTGACTGATACAACGCATATGGTATTTAACTACAAAATGCCTTAGGGTTTGCATTGTTGTTTAAATATTTACCCATAATATGTGCTTTTTGGGGTGTAACGCTTTACTTAATAACCAAACTCATGTATTGTAGTGGCAATAAAGACAAAAGTTTAAATATTGTAGATAATCATACTTCTTTGCAAATTACATTTGCTCAAGGGACCAGTGAACGCACTGTAATGTATGCATCATATTTAACAACAATGCAATCATCTATATTGGCATCCAGCATCACATTGTCAGGCTGAGCGTCTGAGCGTCGATACATTTTATATTACGTAATAACCTATTGCGTATATGTGGAGGTAGGAGGTGGTTAAACACATTGGTTAGGAATATTTTAATAACTATACATTGCCTGCTATGACATACTGTTATGGCAGACCTTGGAGAGTGCACGTCTACTGTGCAACAATTGAGGGATCGGGTGGTAGAGAGTGTGGCGAGGTGTGGCGGCATCACCGGCTTTGACCATGACGACGTCTTGATCTTCTGACAACGGATCACAAAAACAGACATTGGTAAAGAATATGGAACAAAGACTGAAGCGACGTTCTTGCAATTACACTTGAGCGACGTAAAGAGGAACACATGGATCATAAAGCAAACACAATAGCTGCCGACATCATATTGATTGTGAAAAACACAATAGTAAGTGGGCTTGGGCAGGAAAGGTGGCAGCCAAAAAATACACACCCGCCAGGCCGCCCGCAGAGGAGATGGAGAGATAAGATCAGCTCATGCGCAGGTGCTAGGTCTTCTTCTTTGCGATTCTTCGAAGCACGATGGTCAGCCTCTGGACATCGTTGTCTTTCAGCTCGGCTTCGAAGTGTTTGGTAGAATTCGCAGGCAATACCAAGTACTACCTGACAGGGATCGCGACGTGAACGCTTCTACCTTGACCCCCAGGTGCTAGGTGGATGGTTATATTGCAGGACTGTCAGAGATAGTTATCCCTAGGGGATACCTTCATCTAGTAGTGGATAGAACATGGCTGCCGATAATGGCCATTGTGGATATGAATGGATATTCCTATGAGGAATTTAACTGGAATATGCTTGCAATATACTGGACACTAATTATAGGGTACTCATGTGCAGGCCAAACAAAGTTCCCTATAGTCTTTATCATCCCCGAGATGGAATTATTCCGATTACAAGTAGTTAATTCGCTATTAAATCTATCTGCACTTTTAATGACCATAATGGGGTTATTACAGAGACATTCTTTGAAGTGTCTCCCATGGTATTCTCTGGTGAGACATTGTGGGAAAATGTCTGTGGCCTTTCACGACCTTCATCAAGGTTGGGATAGTGCTAACAGTGTCCATCCTTCACCTTGACATGCATGAGGCTGTGACCAGGGTCAAGTTGCAGCATTTCCACAATGTGCCTCACAGCCTATATCTATGGAGAAGGATGACAGAGCACAGCATGCTTGTGCTCATTATTCATACTCTTCAGAAGAATCATGGGGAACCTGCCATCCGGCTTGTACGGTATATATCCTTGCCAAGAAAAGGCAAAATATCAATACAACATTTATCTTAATTTCGATTTCATTGCCACAATTGTAATAGGTGCGCACATGCGTGTTTATTGTTGACTTTTGCAGGCTATTTGGATTTAGATTCAAGAGTTCACAAGTTGGCTGTTGTGACATATTGTGATACATATATCAATGTCAATGAATGTCTATATCAAGGGGTGTGCAAACTTTGACACGTTACGACTTTGTAATCTCTCTTTCAGCCCACGCTGTTGATGACATTTTTGTGGACATTATTGTACAGCCCTTATTGGAACCATACAAAAACAACTATGTAGCACCATTTGTTGACTTCCTACAATGACTTTCTGCACTCGACTCCCATACACACTCTGCTTCAGCAACCAAGGCTTTCTGAAAGGTCAGATGCTCATTCGTCTCAGCTACCCCATCGTCTGGAACTCCCTTCCCCCAGACATCTCTGCGGTTGACTCCATGTACCTATTCAAGTCCAGTCTGAAAACCTCCCTTTTTTTCTACTGCCTATGACTTGATAGCCTCTCGCTATAACATGGACACGCCCACAGTGTATATACAGGGTCTTCATTTGCAGTTGCTTTATAATTGCTATACAAATCCAAATTGCATTGTTATCAAAGCCCTGAAGGTTCCAATAACTGCGATAATATTGTCAAACATGCAGTACGATTATTTTATTTATATGTTATATCTCCACTTGTGTGTGGGTGGCACAGTGGCGTAGTGGGTAGCGCTTCCGCCTCACAGCAAGAAGGTCCCGGGTTCGAATCTCGGCTCGGGGTGCCTTTCTGTGTGGAGTTTGCATGTTCTCCCTGTGTCCGCGTGGGTTTTCGCCGGGCGCTCCGGTTTCCTCCCACAGTCCAAAAACATGCATAGGTTAATTGGCCTGCGGACTGAATTGCCCCCGGTGCCCTGTGATGGACTGGCGTCCCGTCCTTGGTATAGCCATGCCTTTCGCCCTATGTCTGCCGGGATAGGCTCCGGCTCACCGCGACCCTGTACAGGATTAAGCGGTTTCTGAAAATGAATGAATGAATCTCCACTTGTAGGTTTGGGAAATAAATGTTTTATATGGTTTTTGGGCCAGTAACGCATGTGGATAAATGTACACGACACTTAAAAAAACCCTCCTTATGGAGCTATCAAGTGCGTTCTCCCTGGACATGTTTACACATTTATAATTCTGCCACTCGTCACAAATTGCTGTGGATAAGTTAATGAACACTGTATTCCAATGGGATTGGGTTAATATTTTGAAGGATAAATGTATATTATTTCGGCCGAAAAACACCCTTTTCACAAGTTAAAAATTAGTATAGCATGTCTGTACATATTATTTTTATTCACATGCGATAAGCAAAATGGTATGTAATGTTTTACCCTTATGAATAGAACAATTATTGAGACATAATTAAATAATAGAGGAATTTAGAGTTTCTGCAAACATTTAGTAAACATTTAGTAAGTTCTCTGATGTTTTACAGTCTCGTTCAGGAGTATTGCCTTTACCTAGACTTTAAAGCTTATTGTTTACTTGTGACATACGGGAGCTCTCCATCTGAAAAATCGTTTAATACCCAGAGGCTATGATCCACACACAGAAAACAGAAGATGAAGACATCAAATTGACTGATAAAGAAAGAAAGTGAGCTTGGGTAGGAAAGGTGACTGCCAAAGAAGGGAACATCCCCAAGACCAGGGATTCTCAACTTGTTGCACCTCAAAATCCACTTGGCCTACTTGGGTATGGTCTCCACGGACCACTAGGTGGAGCTCGCGGCCCACTGATGGGTCGCGACCCACTGGTTAAGAATGGCAGACATAGACTGCCCAGAGGACATGCAACATGGAAATGGACCAATAAAATCAGCTGTTGTGTATACACTAGATTGATTGTTATATCACAAGACCATGAATGATGGTGACGGTTTGGAAAGGCCTTCATCCCGCAACGAATAGATCATTGCTGTTTATGAGAGCTATCAGGTCAATTTATATACAATTTAAAACGTTCAGAAATTAAACAGGCCCAAAATATATTTCTGCTGAAGTGTCAACATCAATTAAATATACTCAAATGTAATATTTAATAACATATAATATCTGATTAATGGTTGAAATTTAGAATTTAACTCATGGTAGTCTTGAATAATTGATTTTCACATGAAGTGAAATGCACTTCCCATCTTTCATTATTAACTTGTCAAACTACCTTCATGTGATTGGCTTAGTATGATGCTATAATTCTGATCATGGCAATGTGAAATAAATATATATCACATTAATATGCATTAGAAAGTGTATAGGGTGACACGGTGGCGTAGTGGGTAGAGCTACCGCCTCACAGCACAAATGCCAGGGTTCGAATCTCGGCTCGGGGGCCTTTCTGTGTGGAGTTTGCATGTTCTCCCCGTGTCCGCGTGGGTTTTCGCCGGGCACTCCGGTTCCCTCCCACCGTCCAAATACATGCTGCCAGGTTTATTAGCGTACTGACTAAATTTCCCCAGGCGCCCTGCTGTGGACTGGCGTCCCATCCTCGGTGTTCCCCTGCCTTGGGCCCTGTGTCTGCCGAGATAGGCTCCGGCTCACCGTGACCCTGTACGGGATAAAGCGGTTTCTGAAAATGGATGAATGGATGGAAGTGTATAACTGTATAACCTACCGTGTATGGCAGGCATACACGGTAGGTTAATACTGGGGGGAGGGGCACGGTGGTGCGGTGACTAGTGCTGCCTCCTCACGGCAAGAAATCCCGAGTTTAATTCCCTGCTCGGGTGCCTTTCTGTGGGGAGTTTACTTTTTCTCCCCGTGTCCGCGTGGGGTTTTGCCAGGTGCCCCGGTATCCTCCCACAGTCCAAAGACATGATGTCTCGGTTAATTGTCGTGACTAAATTGCGCCGTGCCCTGAGATATGGTAACTCGCTTACCCCTCCCTTTTGAACAACTGTTAAAAAAGATACATTGCTTAACGGTTCCTTCCAGCTTAAATAAAAATTGACTGAAGATATGTAATGATTCACTTCAGTGCACTCTTCTGTAGGATGCAATGTGTAGCCTTCAAGCCGTCCTGCTAGGACTACTGATGCGGTTCAATGCTGTCGTGCCAGGATGTTGGCTCTCTTCCTACCTGCGCCTTCATGGGAACATTTATTCCCTCCTCTGACTTGGATTGTTGGTGCGGGTCAGTGGTGCCGTGCCGAGATGTTGGCTCTCTCTCTCTCTCGGGTACATCTGTTCCCTCCTTGCTTGTTGTAGAATAATTATTATTATTTTCCTGTTGTTTTTGTATCCTATGTATTATAATGTATCGCTATTGCTTGACTCTCAGTTATTCTGTCTCCCCGTTGCTGCCATGCCGTTCTCTCCACAGCTCGGATTATTAAAAAAAAAAAATCCTAAAAAATAATTTGTTGCTGATTTTCCGTTCTCTGTCGTTGTTGACATGTCGTTCTCTCCGCAGCCCTGTGCAGCGCTTGTGACCCTCGGGTGGAAAGCGCTCTATAAATGCTATTCTTATTATTAGTTATACAACTTGGCTAATTCTTTGGCCATTATCTTTAAATGCTCTGCTCAACACAAACACAACTAATTATATTTTTGCATTTGTCATTTCAAAATTAACTGTCAACTTATTATACCTGTATGTTGGGTGAAATAATCCACTCGATGGCACCAGGATTTCCATAATGCATAGTGTTTGTACCTGATGTGTAAGCGGATAGCGAAGCCAGTGGTCGGTTATGTGATGAACAAGTCTCACTTAACCACATTCACAATAGGGCGACTCACTCATTTCCCTTGTATTGCTCGAAAACGATTAGCCGTAGCTCTTTGCCGTCTACACTGGCTGAAGGCACGTCATTCCTACATTGAGTCTTCGATTAATTTCTTAGCACAACTAATCGTGGTACCAGTGTGTTGGTCCATCCATCCATTGTCAGAAACTGCTTAATCCTGTACAGGGTCGCGGTGAGCCGGAGCCTATCCCGGCAGACACAGGGCGCAAGGCAGGGCTATACCCAGCATGGAACGCCAGTCCATATTGCTTGGTTTGAAAATTAGAATTCCTACCCAACAAACCACAAAATCTAAGGTTCTCCTGTGTGCTTAGCACCCAAACTCTCCCTCCCCCACCTCTGCGCCCATCCCCAGTTTTTATTTCAAATATAAATGCTCGACCTCTGTTGCAAACCAAGACTAAAGGAACACAATTCATTAACTGGAATACGAACTGTATTGTCGTTTTGCTCCTGTTTTGTCAATGTTCAAAAATGAAAGATTATATAAAATATCAAAATTCCCCAAAGCAGAAATTAAACGGAGGAATTGAAAAACTCGTTGTGTACACTGTGAACAATACATCTCTTCGTTGCTCAAAAATACACCTGTAATAACTGCTGCATGATCCATTTTTAAAATAAGCCATGCTATCATAAATAAATGTAACAATCCAGGTGTTAGCTCTTGATAGAGGGCATTTTTGTTGACCGGAGCACAAACAAATGCATGGCCTGGCAATGTGCTGTAGAACGTATGTTCTTTTGGGTTAGAGAAAAATTGCATTTAAATTCTGTGAGGTACATATATAAATGCACCCTTGAGTAAAAACGGATTGAAGGGTTATTTAACTCTTTATGTAATTAATATGTAGGTTTAATTTGGGCACACTTTGCTCTTGTGTGTCTTATGTAGAATCTAACAATCAGATTCTACTCAATAAATGGATGACTTGGTGTTTATGTATACTACAGTTAATAGACTTTTCCATATGTATACTGACGACATAAACAAGCCTAACATCCAGGAAAATGTGTTCTTTATTAAAATGTAGCCAACTCTTCGGTTTAAGAGACATAAATGATTCAGTAAGACAGAATCTTTAGTGGCTACTACATGAAATTATGTCTATGATGCTATTAACATGCTGGCCACGTAAGCCAACTACACATTAATGACAGTTTGGAAAATTGTAAACCGCTCTACTGAGCAAAATTAATTTATCTGACAAAATATGATTATGCCATTAACAGATGCATTTAAATTTATATGTGCACGCTGCACACTTTAATGCTGGCACAGGGATAATTTAAACACAATTCCCATTATTACATACCCACATGTTGATGTGTAATGAAAAGTTAATTCTTCTTACAATAGGTTTTTCATTAAGCCACGTAAAATATAATTAAAATCCCATCATCCTTAGGTGTAGATATCACACAAGAAAACAAAATTCATCAAAGACAAAGTTTGGTTTCTGTCTTAGGGTAAGGTTGTTTATTTTACAGGTTTGAAGATCACAAAAGTTGAAACTACTTTTTGGTCACGTTATCGCTGAAGTCAATTGGTAATCAACTATATCAACCCGTATTTCCCCTAAATTATATGAAACGTTGCTGTCATGTGTTTACTATAACTGCTCATTGATACTAATTTGTAGTGACTCTAAAAAGGCATTGTCAACCTGTGCGCCAAGCAAAATCAAAAGTGAAGAGGTACCTTTGTGTTTCATAGAGATGAAGTGTTGAAAGTGTTTGAGATTGGGGTTCATCACCTTAAGAAAAACAATCTGTTAGCCCACGCGTCCCGCTGGGGGCGCGTGGGCTGCCGCTCCCTGTATTTTACGTATTTATTTAGCTTTAATTTGTTGTACATTTGTCATTTTTCATCTGTTCCTTTTCGCTTTGGTTGGTGGTTTGTTTCTGTGTAACTTTGGTGTTTGTTTTTGTTGTCTGCCATGCTCTTATTGCTTGTTTTTTTTTGTCTGTTTTGCGCGGCCTACTCTCCTGGCCCAGTTCTGCCTTGCCTAAACTCGCCTCGTGGTGTCGCGTGTGGAAGTTGTGTTTTTGTTGTTGTGGGTGCTTGCGTTTTTTTGCTGTTGCGTGTGTCTGTGTGTTGTTGTGCCGTGTCGACCTGCATAGGTGCTCGCTAACGGCACTTGCCCCAGCAGTCTGTTAAGGCTATACGGGGGATCTTTGTCTTGTGCTTCAATGTTGATTGTTTAATTTGGATTGGCGTTGTTTCCCCCTCTTGTCTGTCTCTCTGTCTTCCTGTCTCTGTGTCCCTATGTCTCTCCCTGTCGCTCACCCTCCCTCCCTGTCTTTCTCCGTGTTTGTCTTCAAGGAAGTGACGGCCATCTTAGGGGACGCTGGCAGATTTTTGCCGCTCTTAAGATTGCCAGTTTCACGACCTTTCAGTGTATTCGAGTAGCCTTAATTATTTAATTTCTGTTGCTTTGGTTTTTTATTGTTTTTTCTTTCGTTGTTGACATGCCGTCCTCTTCGCGGCCCTTGTGCAGCGCTTTGTGACCCTCGGGTGAAAGGCGCTATATAAATTGATATTATTATTATTATCCTTTGATGGAACCCAGTAAATGTGTCCCCTTTTTGCGTGATGCCTTGTGAGAATTAAGTAGCCATGTCCTTAACTGACTGCATTAGAAAGAGGCTCAATGAATAATAAAATATTTTGGTATGGCATTTATTTTTGTAGAATGTATGGATACCATTGGTTCAGGGAATAATTAGTATAACTTTGAACAGTCTCGCTGTTCTTATTGGTATATTCCAGGATAGGCCATTTAATTTTGCACACGTGGTCATTGCAAGTCATAAAGGTCAAAAGGAAATTATGTATTGCCATACTAAGGCAATAACGTGGACATCATATTATAATTCACAGAGAACAAGACGCATGCACTAATAAGGCCGCGTAACGTATAGCAATAACGTTGTGTTTTGAACAACAATCTGAAGTTCAGAGCATATGAAATTAGCAATGTGGTATTTATCATCTAACGGCTGTGCGCAAGGGAAACATTTGCTACCTTTTCTCTTCCATGACAAAAGCCCATCATGTCCCAGGCTGGATGCAAGTGTTCACCTTTCTGCAGAGGAACTGTTCCCACGTAGTGTATAAAAATACCTGGTTTTGATATGAAAAGGAGGTGAAGAGGTGATACCGTGGCTAGCGCACTGTGCTATGAACCTGGAAATATGAGTTAAATTCCCAGTCATGCCTAACATTAGTAGCCGAGTGATAAATCAATATTCCCCCCCTCCCTCTCATTCACCAATTCACAATAATCAGCTTGGCATGTTATAGATAAACGGCCCCTATGAATAACAGGGTATTGTCTGTATGTCTTCATCCAGCAGTGGATTGATTCAATGAATTGATAAATGAACTGTTCTTATTTAGCACTATAGCCCTCATAAAATACAATAGTTTTGACAAACGGCTGAAATAGGTCATGATGTAACTTTATCCTCATAGTGAAGCTCGGTTTATGAGTTTAGGTCATGTGAAAAGGTGTGTAAGTGTTGTGCACCCGTCGATATGTTGGAGAAAACGAGCGAGCACATACAGCACGTACCTTCAAAGATGTTACCGACGTTTCGCTGAAACTTCCACTCAGCGTCCCAAGCACTCCAATTAATAGGTAGTGGACAGAGGAGGGAGGGGAGGGGGTGTTTTACGCGGGGGGAACAATGCGCCTTTCCCTACCCTGATGACGCTGAGTGGAAGTTTCAGCGAAACGTCGGTAACATCTTTGAAGGTACGTGCTGTATGTGCTCGCTCGCTTTCTCCAACATATCGACGGGTGCACACCACTTACACACCTTTTCACATGACCTAAACTCATAAACCGAGCTTCACCATGGCTATAGACTACTTCATTTTCAAATGAAAGCTTTACAATGTATCTAATGTCGGCAGCATATCGATAGGTCATCTAATGTGCACCTTTTCAGTGTACTGCATGAATTTAATTAATAAAATGTGGTAAATGTTTCCGAATTATGGGACCTTTTTCACGATATCTTTATACTGGCGAAAGGGTCCCATAGTTACAACTGCTAAACCCGACGTATTAAGACTTTGGTGTTTGCATTGTGTTTGTACTCGCCTCTTGGTGGCCTTTAGTCTAGCATTGATGAGACAGTGCCATAAAGGAGCCTGTCTCTGGTGCAGGCCAATCAGTTTCAAGGAAGGGCGTGCATTATCTAAGCCTAGTTGTTTGCATTTTCTATCACAAATATGTAGTTATGCAGACTTGATGCCTTGTAATTGGGTCAATATTTTGTTTGAACATCTTAATACCTATATTTACACCAGCAAAACACTTCATTATTAAGCTGTTAACAGTAATACATTCATACTGGTCTGAAGTGAAGTAATCCATTCAGTGCATTTTTTTCAAGGGCTATTTAAACACGGACACTACAAACAATAGGCACCTTCACTGTATGTAAACCGTATTACTGTAATGCAAAGAGATCAGATTGAAAAAGAACGTACATAATTTAGCACTTTCTAGAGAATCAATTTTAATTCAGTACATTTCTCTGAGGTTATTCGACTAATTAGATTCTGATCTTAATTTAATTATTTATGTCTTAAAGCAGAACAAAGGATCCTCTCACCACACCTTGTAAGCTCCGCAGTGCAGCACAAAACCCATTAATTTTCTCTGATGTCCCCAATGCACACTGTCTCAATTTGTCGAGCAGGGGCTGCTGATGGGCAATGGCAGCGAGGAAGCCGGCATTGTACAGCTGGACCAACTGAACGTGGCACCACCAGACGAACACACGGAGGTGCGTTCTTACGACACAAAACTCCTTATGGGCGCATTTCAAGTTTAGTCCACGGCTCAGATTAATGATGGATGCACACTTGGCTCCTGTATTCAGTAAGTATCAGTAGTGTACCTGTACAAATAAAGATCTGCGACACATTAGCAAAGATAATCTCATCCCATACATTGTGTCATCTGTTTTTTTTGCAAAATTCTGATACAAAATCAATTTTAGAGCAGGACCATTGCAGTACGGTCTATGTACTGCGTATGCCATTTACCTGCAGTAGTAAAATGTATTAGTGTATTGATGTGGGTTTAAGCTTGCGTATTGACATACATTTTGATAGGTTTATGATTGCACGATATTTAAATAAATCAACATATTTATATGAACCGTAAGTTAAAACATTCCAGAACAATAATGAAAATAATGATACAATTTATAACGATGCACAAATTCCATGCCTGGTCATGGATAAGAGACATGGAGGCGTGAGGAACCGCAGAGAGGGGTGGAGTCAAACAAGGTTTGTTGAGAGAACCCCATCAGGCAACTTGAGCCTTCAAATTGTGACTGTCTGTATTTGTGATAAAATGCTGTCTTGCATCAAGTTTATGTATTAATCTTTATAGAAATCATATAATTAGTTGAAACGATATCTTTTCAAAATAAGCAATATAAATACTGTGGACCTTTTACCGTGTGATATGTTATAGACTCGCCATATCATAGCAACTCTAGTAATTAGATGGGTTTTCATACATTCAGCAGCTTGATGCTTAATTGCGAATATTCATTGTCTACACAGTTAATATGCAGAAACAATCACACATTGGATTGCCTTTGCATTTATTGTTGCAGTATTTAGAAACTCTTCTTGTCCTACATTCACACTGCAGGGATTAATACCGAAGCAACCTTAATTTATAAATATTAGGTAATGTGCGGTAAACTACGTTTTTTCCACAATGACCGCTGTAAAGAAAGAGGGAAATTTAACAATGTCCAAAAGCACAGGAAATCAAAATGGAATTGGTAACTCAGTGTTTGTTAGAACACGTGGCAAGAATACGGCTGTGCCTATTTGAATTTGAACCAGGGGAGAGGGTGTACGTGACTGTGGAGATAGCAGAGTAATCTGATCCCAATGGTGCCATTTGCCTCCACTTAAACTTATGAACCAGAATGTGTTCTGTTTCTCTCACTTTTCTGAAAGGCACAGTTGTTAGGCTTTTCTTTCCAGCTGCTACAAACAACACACTCTTAGAATAGTGTTTTTTTTACAGACTGTATGGCCAAAGAAAGGCATGCATTCAAATTAAATTCATAGGACAGGATCTCAAGGCGCAGCCGGGGTATGGAGAATGTTCAGTTTGGGGGTGTGGAGGTGGCATCGCTGCTGTTTGCTCTCTGTGGTTGCTATTGTTATTGTTATGATTTTTCTGCTGTCTTTATGATCTATGTCCAATAATTTATCGCGATTGCTTGACTCTCAGTTTATCTGTCCTGATATTACTGACATGCCGTTCTCTCCACAGCCTTGTGTAGCGCTTTGTGACCCTCGGGTGAAAGGCGCTCTATAAATGCTATTATTATTCTTCTCACCTCATCCGATTGTGACCTCCGACGGGCACTCGAGCGTTTCGCTGCTGAGTGTGAAGCGGCTGGGATGAGAGTCAGCACCCCCAAATCTGTGGCCATGGTCCTCTCACGGAAAAGAGTGGGTAGCCCTCTGTACTGGGTCGTGGTGCGCCGGAGCCTATCCCGGCAGACACAGGGCGCAAGGCAGGGGTATACCGAGGATGAGACGCCAGTCCATCGCAGGGCACCTGGGGCAATTTACTCAGTCGGCCAATTAACCTGGCAGCATGTCTTTGGACGGTGGGAGGAAACCGGAGTGCCTGGCGAAAACCCAAACGGACACGGGGAGAACATGCAAACTCCACACAGAAAGGCAACCGAGCCGAGATTCGAACCCGGGAGCTTCTTTCTATGAGGCGGCAGTGATACCCACTGCGCCACCGTGCCGCCCGACTTGGACACAAGGTTGATTACAATTTGTAATATATCTAGGCCCGTTTTTCAAACAGCAAATTTGTTTTTTTGCAATAGCAGAAAGGACTGCAAATGGCTACAGCAAATACACACCGACAATTGGAGAAATAAATACTTTGCAGAGGAAATTAAAATCATGCACGTACTTGGTTAAAATTTCTGGAAATTCTACCTTATACTGTCATGTTTAAGGGCTACAAAGTTTAATGTGTGATCCCTCTGCCGTCAGTTTTAGTCAGTGCTTTTGATATGTTATCCTTTGCTTGACCTTGGGAATTCATACTTTGCCTCGAGACAAATTCTACCTATTAACTTCGAATATAACTCCTGTGTCAGAATGCAGGGTTTTATTTTATTCATTCTTAATGTGGCTCTTTCCCTACAACATTCAAACACCGATGAACTTTTGATAAATGCATGATTTAACGGACTCCTACATAAAATGCATATCTGTGAAGCATTAGTTAAATCTCCTGCATTTCACGGTTCATGGTCCTCCCCCCCACCCCTTCTCTCCCCCGTTTAAATGTATCTTGCTACGTATGTTGCAATTGATCACAATTTATGGTTATTCATTTTCATTTATATAAACAGTCATTAGGGATTAACCTCATCAAGACTCTCCAAAACCTAAATACAAGTAATGAAACCGTGGCCCTGGTACCAGCTTACACAAGCTCTGAAAATGTATGACACAAGCAGTGTTATCTCATAATTTCATGATTATGGAAATTATACAACACATGGTAACATCTGTATGACAGTGTTATTTGTGTAAACTGATATCTTGACGGTTAAATAATTTGAACAATGAAGTCTTCTCAGGATGGAACGAATTATCACAATGATTCAGTATCACGATTTTATTGAAGAATTGGCGGTTTTACTATTTGCTGAATGGTGGCCCTCGAGGGGTGACATGAACCTATGAAATGCAACGTATCCAAATAGAAAAATAGTAGTTGCATGTGCGATTTGATACAAGTATTGCAAGCTCAAGAATAAATCTTAATTGGTATATCAATGCATCACTACACCTCTAGTGTCTTTGCAGCATCAATAAAAATTATGGTAATGATACATTTGAAAAGTCCGATGGGTTATTTGATTCGAATATTCCATGTTATTTGCATGTTTTAAAGAGATGTAATTCCCCATTTAGATATTTTGAAAATGCTACTTTCATAATAGAATTAATTACTATTTACCCTGCAAAACTTTTACACGTGCAATTTGCGTCATGTCAGCTCGTGGGGTTACCACCCTTTGTAACCCTATTACCCTGTCACGAAAATTCAATTCTTGTGATTATCTTCAAAATGTTGTGGAGATGGCAATTATTTTTTCTTCACGGATGTTTTATTGTACAGTCACCCATTGTGGACAAGTTGATGCTTTAAAAAAAGTGTCCAAACTAATTTACATATTAATGCCTAGCATTAAAAACATCTACAGCGACATGCATGAAGGTAACCAAGACGACAACGAAAGCATGAGCCATTGAGATGTAACTTTATCTAGGTCAAACACGCAGTGTCTCCAGGCTTAAAAGAACTTAACACCATGCCGAATAATCCTTTGTGCCACAACTCGCAAACACAGTGAAGAGCTTTAAAGCAGAGCCGTGCTTAACTGCAAGGCAGCACTTCTCTCTGCTGCTGGCAATCCCTGAACCAGTGATTGTGACAATTTCAGATTCCTAAGATGTAGAGTAATTTACTCATGAAACAACCAGAGTTGCTTATTTGTTTTAGGATAGCAATGTCAGTAAAATGCTGTGTTATGATAATCTAAACACAGACATATAATATTGTTTTTGTTATAGTAACTATGAGAGAACCAATTGCTCTGCAACGAAAAATAAGAGACAGCTGTCATTTTTATATTCTTATTACAATCTTTTTTGTACTTAGAGCACTAAAAGTAATCAGCTTTTTTACGTGATAAAATGTCACGGCATAATGTATTGTGAGTTTCTTTTTATATTCACTAGGTTTTCAAAAAAAATTCTGGTGAAATAATTATATTACCAGGTAATAGGAGCATAAATTGAAAAGCTAGAGCATTTTAAATGGGCCGTGTGAACTTTCTGTATTCATTACTGCCACATCTACACTGTCACTATTATATGTCTTTCAAACGTCTTCTTTTGCCATTTCAATCGAAATCAATGTTTATTTGCTATATGGGACTTAATTGTTTGCGAGTTTCCCAGATAGTTTGGTGTCAACGGTTCACAGCCACTAACAGTAGAGTTATTGTTGGGGTAGAGGAGCCCAGCCAGCAACCTGCCAGGAAACTCGCAGCAAGATAATGTTTCAAAGAAGTATGATGTATTTGTTGAGATTTTGTGAACATATGTGTTTCAACTAAATACAAATTAAGACGGAGAGTCCAGTTTTTATATATCAAGTCGTTATCTCATCTCATTGTCAGAAGCCACTTAATCCTGCACAGGGTCATGGTGAGCCGTAGCCTATCCCGGCAGACACAGGGCACAAGGCAGGGCTATACCCAGGATGGCACGCCAGTCCATCATAGGGCACTGCGGGAAATTTAGTCCGCAGGCTAATTAACCTATGCAGCAGCATGTCTTTTGACTGTGGGAGGAAACCGGAGTGCCTTGCGAAAACCCACACGGACATGGGGAGAACATGCCAACTCACTGCGCCACCATGCCGCCCTCAAGTTGTTATATGATACTTAATTGTTCATTACGTTTCTATGAAGCACAGTTATTCTTACTCTTGTCATTATCTGACAGCCAACATGAACACAAACAACAAACGTATTGTGGCTATAATTGTTTTTTAGATAATACATGTTTAATACCATCATTTTTCAGAAATTGATAACTGAAAATAAAACCCACATTTTTTCTGTGTATATGCTATATTTGAGTTATCAGTTATTTAAACTGTTCAAATTTTGAATGGACTGTTTAAATACGATGTGTTAGAAAACATTCTGGTTTTGTAATTAGAGTTGTTTACTTATTTAAGGACATACAATATTAAATTTTCCACCTAAAATGCGTAAATTGTGCCTTCCACTGCGTTGTGGATAACACTGAGCTATTTCACAGTTATGAATGGATGTTAATCATCAACCATAATCTAGCCAATGCTAGATGATGGCCTACCCAAGCTCTCGTAATCTCTCATGCTCCTACAATGTAACAATCCATCTGGCTTGTGCACATGAGCTGATCTCATCGCTTTATTTCTGCAGTAGTCATCCTCATGGGCTCGTTCCATGCTTTGGCTTCCACTTCATCATTAGCCTCAACGACAAACCATCCTTCGTCGTTGTCTCGTGTCCTGCTTAAGCTTACTTTATTAGCAGTCCATAATGATGTTGCTAACTTGAGTATGTTCTCTGATCCATATGTCCCTCTGTTTTTCTCGCAGTGTAATTCCAAGCATGGGCATTTACATGCTTTTGTGGATACTTCTCAGCTTTGTTCCATCGTACTTGTCAATGTCCATTCATATGTCATTGTGGTTAATATAGACTGATACTAAAACAAATTCCTCAGGAAAATTGGTATGCTGATTTCGATTCTTAACTTAAGTGTTCCAAAAGCACTCCATCAAAAACTGTTCGCCAGCGTACCGGTCAACTGAAACAATAATAATTAGTACATTACATGCTTCTAAACAACATAATAATTTCATTTGTTTGGCAGTGTCGAATGCTGGAGAGTCTTAACGACCTTACCAAAGATGAAATTCAAATTATTATTATTTTAACAAAGGTGGCGAGACATTTACTTTATTTATTTATATGTAATGTAACAAAAAGCAATTGTTATTTTACTTTCGGTTTTTAAGAGTTTTGCCAGCATATATTATCATAAAGTAGTTGTCAGTCCAATGAAGATGCTCTCATTTTTAAATGACACATCCCTTCCTTACGCAATTTACCTCATTGCTCTCTGCAATCGTGTAGGAATTTCATCTTGTCTCTCATAATTGGTATATGTTTTGTTGTTGCTCTCTGTCTGTTTTCCTCACACATTTGCAGGAGTTCAACTTTGGCGATGAGTTTGTGCACCAGGCAATCCACACCATCGAGTACTGTCTGGGCTGCATTTCCAACACAGCGTCCTATCTGCGTCTCTGGGCCCTCAGCCTGGCACATGCACGTAAGTACAGACCAATTCTCACACGGGTTTTAAATGAGTTAGGCAAAGGCATAACGGTATGTGGCTCCTGTATATACAGTATTAATGCTATAATTGCCTCAATTATGGACATTCGTTTTCCGAATGTTTTTTCAATCCCAATTGGTTTGTTACAGAGGAAATAATGATCATATTACAATTGCAGAATTTAGAACGACTGCATAGGTTTGTTTCTGCATGAGTATGTACCTTCCTATCAATGATTTATAGCAACCACCACTGCTTGCTTAACACATCACTAAATGGCATGAGTGAACACTGAGATATTTGGTTCAAATGCACGTGGAGTTTGGCCAGACACATTTTATAGTAGTACATGCACAATTACTAGCCCCTCAGGAGGGAATGATAGCATGCAGAAAATGGTTTTGAGTGACATCGAATATGATATAGTGGATACTAAAATATTTAAGTGAAAACAGTTTTAAAATCACACCCAAATAAATTACGGTGTGAATTCATGGAGAATGTAATTTTATAGTACAGTTATGCGTCGCTTAATGTCCACGATACGTTCTGTGAAATAGCACGTTGTGTGATTTGGACGTTGTGCCAACACCATATGATATACTTAGCAAAGCTATATGGGATACTGTAGTGTACCTGTATTGACTAAAATAACGATAGAAAGTACAATATAGTACATACATAAGCCAGTAACATAGGCCTTTATTATGACTATAAAGACATGTATTATAGGGTATTTATGTACTGTACCATTATACGCCTGGCAGCGCAATCGCTTTGTATACAAGAGACATGAGATACACGTGTTGTGTTCGGGAAGCTGTTGCGTTCGCTATGTCCGGTTACGTCTGCTACGTCCCGTTCTCCAATCGGGATTTCTGAACTCTATTATAACCCTATGGGACCACGGACGTGTATGTGGTCGGACGTTGCCTGAACGGACGTTATGCGGCGCATGACTATATATACTGTATTTTTAAAGACATTTTCGTTGTGTTTTAAAGTAAGAAAATATGTTAATTTATGCAAGAACAGTACCCCCCCAGCCTCCACCTGCCTCCCTGCCCCAATATCTCTGTGCGCCGAGTGCATCATTATGTTCTTTCGTATTCGTGTATTTTGAGTTAATGATACAGGCAGAACATGCTGTGTTCTATTTGCTCAGTGACAGGTTAAACAATATGTTCATCACTAAAGTACTGCACATGCACTGCATTTACATATGGATGGCCCAACAGTACACACACAGTATTTACAGATTGTAAATGTGTGTGTAAATAGCAATGATGGCAATATAAATAATACACGTGAACAATAATGAATACGTCACTAAAGACACTAAAGCAATTAAGCAACACTCTTCATTCTCTATAGTGACTTAATGTGGCCCATAGATGGATGGTATGTATACAGATAGTGGTGTACTTCACACCACATCACTTTCGCATATCTTAACCCCCAACAGAAATACGCATTTTGGGGAGCCTTTCTGTAAGAAAGACAATTCCGTGTAATATCAAGAGCGCAGATAACAGACGGGTCTAATCTATAATGCAGACATAATGAACGTGTTTGCTGCTTAACTGGTGGGGCATGGTCTTCCCAAGTGTGTAACCCCTGCAACATTTCTCAGTCAATAGCTTGTAATATGGGATGCTGGATAAAGGCCTCCCAAGGTTCTCAACATCTCTCACAGCCTTACATTGCAACAATTCATCTATGACCTGCACATGAGCAGATATCATTGCTCCATCTCTGTGGTAGACATCTTCTCAGATGTGTTCCCCCCTTTGGCTAACACACCATCATTAGTCTCGACAACCAAAGATCATCCTTTCTAGTGACATGCCCTGCCTAAGCCCACTAACTATTCTTAACATTCAATATGATCTATAACATGCATCTGTTGCCTATTCATTTTGTTCCTCTTTGAGAGTATTTCCAAGCATGTCCTTTTCTGCATGTCCTTTTCTGATTTTGTTTCATTTTCGTTGTCAATGTTCATGTTTTTAATGCATGTGATACCAGGTCATATGTACTGCTCCTATAACTGTCTATATTAGACAGCTGAGTCTTACAACAGCACTTCAACATATTTTCATCCACCTCTTTATTTCATCACATGTTAAAGTGCACTACTATTACATTTTATCAAGTTAATGTGTATAAACTTATTATCCGTTAAAGTGCATTGCTATAATGCATTTTAACTTACTAAAATTGGAGACTTTCTGATTAGCTTGACTTTTTGGTCCAATTATTGATTCAAGGTTATTTTGTTTAACCAGGTGAGCATTTATGAGACCAGGAGAGAGGCTCATTTGGAAACACTGACCTGGGTCACCAAAATAACAAAAGCAAAAGAAATAACAAAATATATATAAAAACAAAACAATAGAAATTATTGGTTGTCCTCACGTGTGGTACATCCGAGTTTAGTATAGACTTTTGGAACCATGTACCTCCATTGTTTTGACAGCACAACTGCAATGTAGCTAATCATCTTTGTCTACAACATGCCCCATCAAGTTTGAATATATAATCCCATTTGCTTTCAAAGTTATGTTTGATGTGCCTTAGAGTTTGTGTATTATTCAACTTATTTTTAATCATATTATAGTAGCTTTCAAATTTTAAGGAAGATTTTATATAGAGTTTTAATTTCGTACTGAAGTTTAGGATAATAACCCGTTTTAATAAGAAGTGCGCGAAGACTGCCATTTAATGCATGTCTCAGCTGTTTGTTTTGAGAAATGTAGGTCTATGGATTAGGCTGCCTTGTGCGTAAAATGCTGCACACCATTTGGATAGCACACATACAATGTAAATATACATTAACCAGAACATTTCATGGGGCTTGTAAAGTCACTCATGCTGAATAAAAATTGCGGGGAAAAAAATATGGACAATAAAATCTGCTGCAAAGGCAGTTTAGTTCTGCTCTACACAATGCACGTCTGTAATATAGAGAGCTGTGATCCTTTCCTGCAGGCACAGCAGCTGACCTTTATCTTGGATCACAAATCCAATATATATTAAAACACAAGCCACGCTGCAGGGAATTTATAAATACCCCTACAGCCACTACTACATCGTGGATAGTGCAGCAAGTATGTATTTTTTGTCACCTTTCATGTGAATTTCCATGACTTTTGGAAGCAGGTGGTAATATAAAATTAGAGTGTCATGTGAAATACATTTCATGCGATTGTTGTGGTTATGTCATTTTATGACTTTCAACAAATGAAAATGAGGAGTAATTCAAATTGGGCATGCTTGAGAATGCACATTCTGTGCAGTGTGGCATATTTCATAAGTCACTAATAATTTTGTAAGTCATTTTTGATTACAGCGCTACCACGGTCGCTAATGAGTTAAAAAAGAAATCACAAAGTTCTACGCTTTCAAAAGCTCAGCGAGTCTAGAGGTTATGGGATTAAAATTAGTAAGTAAGAAATTGATGTTATCACCTGACATTAAGCAATTTTACATTCACATTTCCAGTCATTATTTTGCATAAATACAATGCAGATAGTCATAGGTCTCTAAGATATTGTTACCGTTATAATTAACTGTAAAGTAATTTGAAAATGTAGTAGCAAATGCTAAAAAAAAATGAATGCAATGTTGAAAGCATATGGTACACCGCAACCTATAGTTCTTTTCTCCAGTCGTTGTCAACAGGTACTGTAACTATAGGCATGCCTTGCTGTTATTTTTAGCAGTATTGCTCCGGTTACAATACAAAACAAGCCACCTGATTCATTACAACAAATCTCTCTTCAGTTTGAGTTGAAGCACTTGATTTTTGTGACATCTGGTTGTAGGTCCCATAGCATAACTGACATTGCAATTACTCATTACTCATTTGATCCTTGATCTTATTTGATTTCTCCATGGATGAGATCCCTTTTGACCCTGTGTCCTGCTATAAACAGGTCGCCATCCCTCATGACATCCCCATTGTGAAATGGTGTCACATCAATTTTAATTGATTGTAAAGGTTGATTTTTAATATGTGTAATTAATTTAATTGGGTATATTTATTATACAGCTGATATATACAATCTATAACCAAAAATGCAATATGAAAATATAAAATATATTATGTATTGGACTTTTTGTAGTTCATGACATAACATGCAAACTCCACACAGAAAGGTACCGAAGCCGGGGTTCAAATCCGGGCTCCAGTGCCTTTCTGTGTGGAGTTTGCATGTTCTCCCTGTGTTTGCGTGGGTTTTCGTCGGGCATTCCAGTTTCCTCCCACAGTTCAAAGAATTTCTGCTGCATAGATTAATTGGCCTGCTGACTAAATTGCCCCGGTGCCTTGTGATGGATTGTCCCATCCTGGGTATAACCCTGCCTTGCGTCCTGTGTCTGCCGGGATAGGCTTCGGACAGGTTAATTTACTTGTTAGTAAATCATTTGTTAGTAAATTATTTGTAAACATTGTAGCAATTGCATTTAAATGTCTTCATCTAAATATAAAGTGGTAAACAACACAGTTATATGTTGGTGACATGGCCGAGTGGAAGCACATTTGCCACTTGCTGCAGAGGTTCACGGTTTAAACACAGTGGCTACCCTGGTTAATACCGTAGGTGTATCTGTCAGTAATGCAGACCACCTGCTTCAAAGTGGATGTTAAGATCCCATCATAATGTTATTCCAAAGGGAGTATGCCATTCGTGGCATTTTCTGGTCCAAATTACAAATGACTGAATTAGTAAAAAAAAACACGTGGCAACATCACCCCCTATTGGCAGACTATACCCGGCTGTGAAACACAGCACCTTTGTAATAGCCTTGTGCGATAGGAATGGGGCAAATATCAAATGCACTCATTATTGAGAATTGGTTTCCATAGCTGTTCTTTCAGAATAGCTGTTGAGGGTTTCTTCTATCTCCTTCACGACGTTTGGCCTCCCACGTTCGAGGCATCATGATGATGATATGGAGATAAATTCTCATACTTCGATCAGTGAAAACGTAATCAATATCAATAATTATTAGTAATACACGCTTTTCTCTGCTTTCAAGTGCAAGGCTAATATTCAGTTATTGTGCCATAGCAAGACAAAATGTGCCAACATGTCTGCATGTCCTCTGGGAAGTGCCCTCACTTCAGGTGTTAAAGCATGACAAATTCTGCCAACATTTAAATTCCTAATTGTCACTATTTGACACATTTCTTTTCATACGTTCCCCTCACATATTAACTACAGTGGAATTTAAAATGCTACCAAGTGTGCCCTAAATACTGTATTAAAGTGAACATTTTAAAGCTAAGACGTAAACCTTAGTATATCCCAATTGTGATAGTGGAATCAAAGCACCTGGTGAAGATGATACCAGAGAATTATTTTGAGTGTCATTTCAAAGAGGCTCTTTGATGTGTTTTTTAGTCGGTGTTGGTTTGCCACTAGTTCATCATAAATAACCTCCAAAACATACACTGTATGTATATTTATAATTTTCCCTTTGTAAATCTGATTTCACATTTTCTTTGAAGCG
Organism: Geotria australis; assembly: GCA_036362915.1. NCBI lineage: Eukaryota > Metazoa > Chordata > Hyperoartia > Petromyzontiformes > Geotriidae > Geotria > Geotria australis. The sequence continues at coordinate 22,817,376 of JAZEWU010000001.1, read as the reverse complement.
ATCGTTGTTTTTCACAGTAAGTAAATAGGTTAAATGTTATGGAAGTACACATTACTCTACTTTGCGAATAACATGCAAACACAAATTACACCAATGCAGTAGCATGCTTGCATGTTTATTTTCCTGGTGTATTTTAAACGTATAATACGTTATACTGTATACCTAAAGGCCGTATTAATTTTGCTCCCATGCAAATATGAAGATTTAGTTTGATATTGCTCTCTTTGTTGCTTCATGGCTCAGTGTGCAATAATGCATCTTGTATCTGAGGCCCTGTGCAGATGCTGGCATGCTCTTGGATCTGCCAGAAACATTCCATCCTGACAGCCAGTTGCCCTATGGCAGATCCATCATGCTTGGCCAAGGCAGTCAGCCAACGGCTTCATGATTGGAAGAGGGTAGCTGCAGGCTCTGGTGGAGGGGTTGAAATTAATGTTTAAATATGTGATAACCCCTGCAGGGATTATGAACCGGCACAGTTAATAATCATATACTATGATGCAGTAAGCATGTAAGTAATTAAATGCCAAATTTTCAGATTTTGTTATTTTTGATTGCTGCTTTTATTAAATTCACTGGACTACTATTAGCAAATGCTAAAGGAACATTATTCACTCGAGCAAAATGTTTGTGATTGAAGCTTTATTGCAAGTTATTTAATATGTTCCATGAATGTAGCTTAGCAATGTCAATGTGTTATTACAATCTTTTTGATTATCATTAGGGAATCTCTTCATATACATTGGACTAAAATGTAAGCTGTTCATGAGACGTTTAAATTTTTATGATTTCAAACCCAAGTGTACTGATGTAGGTTTCCACTGCTCTATTCTGATGGTTGCTCTTCAAAGCTGTTCTTTCGGGATAGCCGTGTCGAATAAGGGAGAGAGCGAGAGCGCTCTACACGGCTATCCTGAAAGAACAGCTTTGAAGAGCAACCATCAAACCCAAGTGTGTTTTTTCATATGAACTGCCGTGGAAGTGTTGACCACTAAATGAGTTATTAGTGCAAGGGCATGGTTGGCATGGAACCTGATGGCAGGCATGATATTGGACCTTTGGTACAATGGAAGAAGAGCAGATATCATTGCTCAATAAAGCATTGACAGGTGCATGCTTGACATTCTATTGCGAAACATAAAGAGGAACACATGGATCATATAAAATATAGGAGACAGAGACATCACATATACTGCTAAGAAAAGTGAGTAGGCTGGATTGGGCAGGGTGGTCTAGGCTAATGATGGAGTACCAACAAAAGGTGGCAATACGTCCGAGAGGGTCTCTGCTCTTGAGGTGGCGCAATAAAGTCAGCTTGTTTGCAGAGGCTCGATGGATTCTTGCCACAGATTTAGTTAGACATTCAGATTCCCGGGGCAAGGTACTATCAATGCTAGTCATTGTTGTATTGAAAAAAATATCTAGAAACGTGATTTTTTACATAACACAAGCTTAATATTAGGTAGATGCCATATTCTTAATATTGAATTACCAAAATGTTGTGGCCTTCCCTTAGATGGTACTCTCTAGTATTTTAACTTGTGGCTTCAAATTAAGTCTTGAAATTGAAACACTTTAACAGCAACGTAGTGTTACCCAGAATATACATGTCTCATTACATCTTATTCGTATTTTAAGAAAATATTTTTAAATCATTGTTATATTGTATTGCAACAAAAGGATGTGGTTTTGTGCCATGGCCCACTAATTTAAAAAAATGCTATTTCTTTAGTGATGATTCTGCATTGGCAGTGGTGCACAAATACAACTAGCAAAAACGAATTCGTCAATAACACTGTGGCCATCGCATAATATTGATTATATGTAACAGTACATTTATTTGTATTAATTTAATCATTTGCGTTAGTTAGAATTACTTATGTTTAATGTGTTCTCAACGAAAATATAGAATCTATAGGCGGCATTGCCTTCACTGACAAGTTAGTGTCCCCATGTGCTCGTTACTTTCCATCACCAATCTTATTCACCATAAAATGCAATAATCAGTGGCATTTATCAAGCCCTAATTTGATCCTTAAGCTGTCAACACTTCCTTGTCACCACTTCCATGGAGCTCATTATGAGCTGAGTTATTTAGTGGGGGGAAAAATCAGTGTCACAACATATTGCACATTGGAGATGTTTTATAATATTTCTAAAAGAGGCATGATAATTTGATCTATTCTAAAGACATCTGTACAACATGTGTAGGCTGACCAACCACCAACTCCTTAATGCTTTCAATTTGATAAGATTATATTAGAAAGGCCAGAAAATTGTCACAATTTAGAATTGTGCGCTGACATAATTGACCAGCCAGGTAAGAGCATCATGCTGAGCTTCACTGATTGTCGTGGCCAGTTGGCTGTAATGTGACGACAGCACAACATTAGAGGCCGCTGCATTGTCCAGCACCCAATCTGCGGCATGACAGAGTGTGAAATGACTAAGCCTGCCGTTCGATGCGTCAATATGAAAACCACGTGTTATGACACTAACCATTAATATACAGCACTGTATTTGTATACTATGCTGTGCCAATGACCAAACAACCCAAATTGTGCCCAGTCTTGTGAGATCTTGGAAACAAAGCCACATTCAGCCTAGATAATAGATTCATGGGTGACCACCATGCATAACTGGTATTATACGCTGCGTGGCTACATTGTAAGTAACAGAGGGCAGTGCAGCAAAATCCATAATTGAACTGTAGTTATATGTGTCCATGGTCAAATAACCCCATGACCCACGTGGCACGGGAAGGCCGTCATCCAACAGAGGACGAACTACTCTACATGCATTGGTGTATTGTAGTTTTGTATTAATTATGCTCTCTTACATTGGCATAGTCGACTCTTTAGGGACAAATCTAACTGCTGCCAGTGTTCAGAATTGTACTTTCAGATAAACGTAAAATATATTCATAATCGTGCATCTTTAATTATAGCTGACCTTAATTGTAATGTATCAGAGGTTTTGGTCAACAGTCTGTTCATTTGACAAAGGTACAAATATGAATGAATGCTCTGCAGTGCTCTGCAGTGCCTGTCCTTCACAAGAGTCTCATCTCAGTCATACAGACTAAGGGCCCAATTAATGTGTTGGTGAATATTCCTTTATTAATAATTTGGTAGAAACCTGCCAATTTGCCCATTACCGACCATAGGACAATTGTGAAAGTGATATTTTTTTTATATTTTGCATATATAGTGAAGATGCCATCCTGTGTAAATGTGGTGGCATCTTTAGAAGCACAATTTTCCAAATGTTATATTTAGGAGCCTTGTTGTAATAATAACACATATCGCAATGCTTTCTAATATATTGTTCTCCCAAATATTATCAATTAATTTAGATTCATTTGGTAATTGAGTTGATTAACACATTTTCTATAATTAATTGCTGCTTTGACGTAGTAAACAATAAAAACTTAAAAAACATTTGTGCTGGAGGCATATTCTTATGAACTAAATGTCTCAGTTGGTTACTTTTAGCAAATTATTGTTGCATGGAAATAAATAGCTAGAAGCAAAATCCTGTCGCCCTAAATATTAAAAAATGTAATATGGTAGTTTGAAATGTGTTAATTATTTTAAAACATATATTATTGCACTTGTAAAACGTTCCTATGTTACACCTGTTGTTTAAGAACACATATCCAAGGCTATTGAACCTAGATTAGACAAATCATACAGCACTGTAATGTATTGCATAATCGCACATTAGACCTAAAGAAATGAACTGAGCCACTTGATAGACCTTAATGTGGTTACTATTATGAAGTATTACTCTGCTCCAAGAAGGCTGGATGGAAACAAACCAATTTCATTGGGAAACAGCAGCATGCGAGAAGGGGGATAGCCGCTCCCCATCATCTGACACAACGAGTTACGTTTCCAATCACTCTGCCCGGCGTCTATGATAAACAACAGTGGTGGCGTCGCACTGGAATTGACCAATTCCAAAGGGCTTAAAAATATTTATTACTAAGATATAGTTATGAACATCTAAACAAATCATATCTGTCTTTAAAATGTTTCATATTAATTTTTACGTAACACATTTCTAAATGCATATTTTGCCTTTTGTTTAAGCTATGAAGGTTCATTGAAAGGTATTTTTGAAAATTGCAAAAAAATTACAATTGGTCATTATAATAAATATTTAAAACTTTCAAATGGAACTGCTATGGTTAATTGGTGCTGGTCGCATGTGCTCAATAACTGTTAAAATGTGACACGTAACAAAGGTACTCTTGACTAAATTTCCACACTAATTACAACTGACCAAATTTTATGAGCGATCTATATGCATAATTATCAGTTCGGTCAATTACCATTTTTGCAAGAGGAAGGTATTCCATTGGAAATCCAACTGACTTGGTTCATTGCCTTACGTGGATGTGAAGCACAGGAGGACCTCGCCGACCACTAGGGTTGCATTCCTGGAAAACCGGTTTGGAAATTCCATGAATGTTTAGAGGGGCATATCCGCGAATCGGTAAGATGCAATCGGTGAGGGTCTCAAGGTAGAAGCGTTCACGTCGCGATCCCTGTCGGGTAGTACTTGGTATTGCCTGCGAATTCTACCAAACACTTCGAAGCCAAGCTGAAAGACGACCATGTCCAAAAGCTAGCCATCGTGCTTCGAAGAATCGCAAAGAAGAAGAATTAAATAGTGTGAGAGGCTGTTTAGCACTTTGCTCACTTACTGATCCTTGGCTAGTGGCGCATGGCTCATTTTACTTTCTCTTGTTTTTTTGTAAACCATCTTAGACACACTGCTCCTTCATATGCAGGGCCAATGATCAAACCTAAGTAAGTCGGTGATAATTGCTATATAACTCAATATGTTAAATAATGCAGAGAACATAAATTACATTTAATATTGACGTTTGTTTGTAAGGAACTGGACCAAATTGAGGATTTTTAATGCAATGACAACTTAAAAAAACCGATTGCATGCACAAAGAATAGCTGTTATTTTAATTAAAAAAAAATACATGTGATGAAGTCATTAGAAATGGTCAGCATAACTGTTAAATGTTTACCTGGGTGTTGTAGCATGTGGGAAGTGGTTGCATGAAACGATAGCCATTAAACTCGATTGCAAACGTTTACCATTAATACGTGCCCATTTTCCATTCGTATCATGCGTATCATTGCAAGACTTAATGGAAAATCAGAATACTTTTTCTTGAAGTCTGCCTGCACAGACCTGATAAATTGTAACTTGAGAACATACATCAGAGTAGACAGATATTGACTAAATATACAGAATGTTTGGCATCCAGCATCAGAGAGCTTAGTCTTGGTAGCGTAATCTTGCCAGGTGTACAACATTCCAATGATCGAACGTGCGGTACTGTTTACTATAGTGGACAATATGTGAACCTGTAGGCACAAAACGCTATTGCCCACCCACACCCCACCATGTGGGGCATCTGACAGAAGACACGCGCTCACAAATGCAAATAAATATCAGTATCGCAGATTTCCCTCTCCCGCACATACAAACCAGATCGAAAAAGCACTTACACAGCAAGTGTGGCGGAAGGAAAAACGGAGCACCACACCGAGCCCAAAGAGCAGAACTGATTATGGGTATTCTTCTGAAAACCAATGCCCACATTCATTTCTATAGTTTTCAGTGAATGATTATCACCATTCCAACTGATTGATGTAGTACTAGTTTAGATCAGTACAACATGATTGTGGCCCAAGAAATAATACTTTCATTTCATAGTTGATAGGAATTGGCCAAATACCTCAATCTGGACTATCTTACACATGTTTTGCTGAATAAATTATTCCTGTCTTATACGTATTGAATGCGTTCTTTTTTATTATTTATGTATTCATCATCCATGATCTATTGAAGCCATCGCGATCTCCCATGGTCCAGCCATGCAACAATCTGTCTCGCTTCAGCACATGAGCTGATTTCATCACGAGCTTTACTTTGGATGTTCTCATAGAACCGTGAGGCCTTCATCCAGCAGTGGATTGACCATGGCTGATCATTATACGTTTAAATACTTCGTCCGGTCAATAATGTGGTGGCTAAAATGGTTAAGACGAGGTTGGTTCACATCACAAAATAATGTCCCCTGTAACCACTCATAGCCTGTTGAAATTTTAGATTCAATCATTGCCGAGTCAGGGTTCATGCTGTGCTTTGAAAGTGAAGCAGCAGTGAAGTGTTTGTGTAATCAACCAGATGTGGCTTACATCCCAACAGATGACGCTGACACAATATTGCGTGTACATTGATTCTGCTTGATTTGCTTCCCTTCTGAAATCATACAGCAGAAAATAATCATAACGCCTTTGTTTAGGATATTAACACATGTTTGGCATGTGAGAGGAAACTACAGTATCTGGAGAAACGCATACACACGAGGGAGAAACTCAAAAACTCTGTGTCGATATATTCAAAACCCATTGGATGCTTGCAATCTCCTGGCCACCTTGCAGCTAAAGTCTACCACACCTGATATTCCCAGGCCATCGACCAACTAAGTGGTAACCATGCTTAAAATCCTGCTTAGCTTCGGCTCATTCATTGGTGAAACTACAAACATGTTCTTGGCTGAAAAGGGATTCATTTTCTGAGTTATTTGATAAGTTGTCATTCCACCCAATGGCAGCCACTCTCAACCCCACATTTGGAGGGCAGGGCAAGAGTAGTGTTATCAGGCACATAGAGCCCTGAGCAAGTCCAGATACCAAATACTGATTTGTGACATCTGTCAGATCTTGAATGTTAAAAACCATGGTCTGCATTACCTTTTCTACATTTTTTGCCTCCTGATTATTAAAATTCATTTTAAAACAATACTGATTGTAATCCCAACTTTAACTATGGCAGCACAAAGCGCATTAATGTACCTGAATTTTAAATCCAGTACTTAATTATGCTGTTCATTTCTGTTTGGTAATATATGAATGTATCATAACATTAAGTACAATTCCATTATATGGTTATGCCAGCGCAGTTTCTTTAAATGTTATATTGTTATTATTCAATGCATGTTATCATCACTGATATACAGTGTATATGTATAATCTGCATTAAAATGTACATGGACATATATAGCCTAGCATCAAGGTATTAAACCATTATTTGACACATTCATAGAAGCGATGCTTATATTTAGCGCCAATTAATTTTAAACACATTTATGGAATTAAATTCGTTGGTTAATATTTTCTTGATTCTAATTAATCATCTCATAGTTGACACCTCGTTATATTCCTATAACTACCACCCCAACCAACCTTGCTCACCCCTGCACAGCTTAGTGAAAAACTAATGACATAATTTCTATTTGCAAGACATCTAAATACAGGAGAATCTGAACATGCAAAGCAAGACAACGATTAAAAAAAAAAGCAGTACAGAAGCAAATAAAATAAATGTATAATAAAAATGGTAAACAAACCAAAAACTCTTGTTGGGCAGTTTGTGCAGTGGTGCGGTAGCCTGTGCACAATCTGTCTCAAAGACTGCAACCCCTTGGTAATGCATTCATATATGAAGCAGCTACCAGTGGGGATGGGGAAAGATAACAAGGATGAAGGATGGCAAAACGCTGGAATAGCTATTATGAAATATTACAATTCTTGAATTGCAGAGTTCAGTTTAGCTGTCAATAGACCTGTGACTCCTAATTACGGATCTGCTGTAATATGCACACATTGGCCAAGCAGCCAAGAATTGCCCTAAATAATTGCATTTTATTGTATCTCCAACTCAAGACAGCTGTGTGTATGTAGGTTTGGGGTATCCACCCACCCCCTCGTGTGCCGTGTCGACCTTCATAGGTACTCGCTAACGGCACTTGCCCCTACAGTCTGTTAAGGCTACACGGGGTATCTTTGTATTTGTCTTTGGTATACATACTGTCAGCAATTCTAAATTGGCAGCTGGGCTTATAATCACAAGAGTACTGTATTCTGATGGGATTTTCCCGTTCCAGTCCCAGAATTGACTCAACCCATTATGGGGCCTGTAAAATGAGTAACAGCAGGTGAGCACCACGTGTGTGTGTGTAACTGGTCACCCAGCACAGACCATTGAACATTTAACGACTCAATGACCGATTCACAAGTATGAAAGAGGTATCATCGCAACAATGCACTCTGCGATGCTTGATACAATTATCTGGCTCAGCGACCTCAATGTAAGGTTATAGTTGTTGCTATACATCAACATCAGCCATTCGAATTCACCTAGCGTTTACAATAACGTGCACAGATTTAGATTTAATATATGAAGCAGCTAAGTAACAATAATTGAATATGCTATAGTTATAGTTACTTCTTTTTTTTGCAAGGTGAACAATTTTTTGGCAATCCAAAAGTAAAAGTGAATAAACCAGTACCATATGTTTGACGACAAAGCAAGATTGTTGACGTTCTCTTGATGAATAGTGTACCATCTGCTGAACTGTATTTTTGAAGTTCTGAGGCATGAGTGAGTGGTGTGTGTGTGGGAATCAGTGGTGTAGTGGTTATCACACTGCTGCAGTGACCCGAGTTTGATTTCCACTGAAGGCAAACATCAGTGGAAATTATCTGAACCAGTCCTGGGCCTCCAGTAGATCAGTTCAGCCTTAAATTAATATCTAATGCGGTGTGTAAACATCCACACTGGGGAGACAAAGGCAGCCGGGCATGATGCTGGCCACGCAACCCCTCGTATGCCGTGCCAGTCTGCATTAGTGCTCGCTAACAGGACTAACACCATAAGTCTGTTAAAGGCTATTTGAGGGTTCTTTGCTTCATGTGCCTATACATGTTGTTCTTTCTCCAAACAGTCTCTGCTCTGTAACATATTAGAAGGGCTCGCAGCAAAGACAGCCACTTTCTGCTCTCAGAAAATAATTGTCTTTGAAAAGTTATTCAATTCACCACTGAGCCAATGTGTTTCATTATAGTTCCCTGGAATAATATGAATCCATTAATGAGGCTGTCTGCAAGACGTTGAGAATTGCATTAATCTTATAGAGCTCATTTATTATACAAATGTATACTGAGTCTCTTAACCTATGTATTGTAGGTTCAGTGGAGCACATGCACACTATTGCTCTATTTGCATTTCTGGGCCTATTTTATTTTGGAGAGACACTTTGGTGCATGATAATGCAACGACTGATAAAAATACAATGTTTCTTTTTGTAACCGAGTGGGGATATTAAATATATATATATATAAAACATATGGAAATGAAGCAATTATAATATATTGCAAGCTAACACCAAGGACAGGTTTACCATGATGGCTATGGATTTATTTTTGTTAATGAAAACAAACGTGCCAATATTCGTAATTTCTGCAAAGTACAAATGAAATGTCGATGTAAAATTATTGTAAAAGAATAGGTGCATGATATAGTGCATATTTTCCCTCAAGGTGGAAGAATTCATCCACCCCTACCCCGGTTTTATGATGAATGGTCTTGAAGAATCACTTTTTCAAGTATTGCGGTCAATGGTAGCATCTCAATTGCCTGCAGAAGTGATGTGTAACATATCCAATAAAAAAAAATATGCTTACACACAACTTAATCCGTGTATCGGTACGACAATAACACTTGTTCACCAACGAATCGATGTATCGGTGAACCTACTGCCTCCCCCAGTAACCTTCCACTTTGTCCAAACTCTCTCCCCTTTGTAGAGCTCTCCGAGGTGCTGTGGACAATGGTGGTGCGCAGTGGCTTCTCCATGATGACTGGATACGTGGGCACGGTGATGGTATTCTTCACCTTTGTCGGGTTTGAGGTGCTGACGATCGGTGTGCTGCTAATCATGGAGGGACTCTCTGCTTTCCTGCATGCGCTCCGTCTCCACTGGTACGTTTGTCTGTCGGAGGACATGCACGTGCAGCAGGTGCAGCCAGGTGCATGCCCAAATTGGGGCCAAATTTGCACAAATGATTGCAGACCTACTCCTGTGCCAATTGACAATAATGCTTTTATCTTTCGCCACCTCGTAAACAGCAGCTCTTACGGAGCTATTTTCACGTGGACCATCTTATGTTTATTGCAGCTGTCTCCAATTACTGTTCCATATTTTTCACTCAAACTTCCATCTGTAAATTGAAATGCAGACCTTGTACCCGTAAATTGAATTCCTGATAATGCCGATTTTATTTTGTTATGCATTTGATTTCGTATTTTAAAAAATCCAGTTTCTCAGCAGGAAGCATAATGAAAAGAGCAAATGCATAAAGTCCGTACTATGTTATGCTCTCTCAGTAGTCAGTTTGTTTCAAATAGTGTACTTCAACAGTAAAACCCAGAAGGGAGATAGTGTCTGTCCTGTGCATCTCGGAATATGTTAGTTGAACATTTATCTTTCTGTACATGTGTTTGTAGTTACATGGCCACGTATATATGCAGCCTCGGCTACTGCCTAGCATATTCTTGGGACAGCTACAAATATATATGTAAGGACCCTGAATCACCATTTCGGCCAGATGGAATTGGCGATGCTTAGCTAAGCTGCGTAAAGCTGAAACTTACCTAATCTAGATGCACAATAAAATCACGAAAGATCATGTTCTATTGCACAAACGTTCATGCAACTGATAAAATCCCTCATAGAATCTCATTCATTTAAATTGGTACATCATTTAAATTGGCCATAGATGAATCAGAATTCATCTAGGCGTCACCAAGAATGGAATTGTGGAAATAAACTACTGCTCATGCAGGTATCAATCAGCTCTATTGGATATGTAATTCAAATGCTGTAATCTTTATTTTTTTTATATCTTTATAATGCACCTGCATAATTGAGGAAATATGGCTAAAGCTCACATCATAAGCGCAACAAATGACAATGTCACGAATAGGTGATGACAATTTTACTCAGTTCGTTATTTTTCAACAATAGAAATCATATCACCAAAGCTTTTACGGCTTTTTAAAAATGTGCTTGATTTACATAAAACATGGCTCTGTAGATAATCTTAAGAAGAATGAGTTCTCCTCCAGTTTTTAGGTTTGTTGGCAATCATTGCTTCCATTCGGTCGACATTTTAACTTAAAACAAACTGATAATTCAGTATTTAACAATTCCCACATTATAGGCATTGTGTTGTGCCTGTGCGTTATGTAAAGAGGGAAGGACATTTACTGTTTGGAAGTTCTTTAAACAAAATCAAATATAAACACGATTGCAATTGTTTGCTTGCTTTGCAATCGGCTGATTTTATGTCTCTGAAAACCACCATTAATGTCTTTCCCTCACTGTTGTCATTGATGCTTAAGGTCTCAAAACATGTCGAAACACACCCCATAAATCCGTGGAAAAACCTCCTTAATATCTTTCTCTATAGCACAGAAACATTTGCATTGAGCTGCAGAACCCAGAACTTTGCTTTGAATACCCTTGCAGGAAAATACTTCTACCGAAAAATCCTCCAGAGATTTTCTTGCATTTTGCAGTGGGAGTGAGGCTTGGAGATTGCTGGCAATAAGTCTTGCTATGTCTTATCAGAACTTGCCAGGCCCAGCCAAATCTGCAACCAGCAATCCCCTGTAATATTCCAAGGTGACATTACCGTATTCCCAATCCTCAGAAATCCAAAATGCAAATGTGATATCCTGCATTTGCATAAAGCACACATTTATTCATTATTAGCTACAATTGCACAATAATTTAAAGAGGCATTGCCCAAAACATCCTCAATTGTATACCTTTCTTTTTAAGCCTTAAGGTAGCGTAGACAAATGTGTTACTTTTTGTGTGTGTGCTTGTGCACCCCTGCCAACGCAGTATCACCAAATACTCTTAAAATTACATCAACTGACTTCTATTCCCGTGTTCACTAACCCACACAGCTGTAATTTGCCATGCATGTGGCAGATGATTGCCCCCCAAAACCATCTGTGGTGCCACTTATTAAAAACATATAATAATAATAGCATTTATAGAGCGCCTTTCACCCGAGGGTCACAAAGCGCTGCACAGGGCTGTGGAGAGAACGGCATGTCAACAACATCAAGACAGATTAACTGTGAGTCAAGCAATAGCGATAAATTATAGGACATAAAGGCAGCAGAAAAAATAATAATTCTACAACAAGCAAGGAGGGAACAGATGTTCCCGAGCAGAAGCAGATTGGAAGAGAGGGAGAGCCAACATCTCGGCACTGCACCACTGACCCGCACCAACAGTCCAAGCCAGAGGAAGGAATAAATATATACTGAACTCTCTAGTTTGGCCGAGATAATCCCGGTTTTAAAAAGGCTGTCATGGTGTCCTGAAGGTTTTGCAAACATGAAGAATCTGTTTCTTTCAGTTTATATTTTGCTCGTGTTTTGCTCATGATACAGGCTCATGATGAGCAGAGGAGAAGGCAGGGTCTGTGAGAAGTAGGTGGGGCAACGTGATGAAAAGCAGAGGCCACTCGCTGCGTGGCCTCAAGGTGCACCTGGCCTGGCACAGGCGCTGTGGTGACGTCATTGCCACTTAGTGGTGAACCGCGGTTGTTGTTGTAGTGGTTAGCGTGCTGCGCTTCTTCTTCTTCTTTACGATTCTTCGAAGCACGATGGTCAGCTTCTGGACATCGTTGTCTTTCAGCTCTAGGAACCTGGCTACCTGAGTTCGATTCCCGCTCACGGCCAACACCAGTGACAATTTTCTGATCCGGTCCAGGGCCTCCCATAGGTCGACTCAGTCTCAAATGAATACTTGGTGTGGTGTGTAACCATCGCCACTAGGGAAACGAAGGCAGCCGGGCATGGTGCTGGTCATCCACCTCCTTGTGTGCCGTGTCGATCTTCATAGGTGATTTCTAACAGCACTTGACCCTACAGTCTGTTAAGGCTAAACGGGGGGGGTCTTTATCTTTGTAGCTTGTGGGAAGTAGTGGTGTCGTGGTTAGCACGCTGTGATATGAACTTGGCAACCCGAGTTCGATTCCCGCTCACAGCCAACATCAGTGACGAATTTCTGAACCGGTCCTGGGCCTCCCCTGGGACGACGTCATGAATTTAAAAATGCGTGCGTTATAAATGTAATGTATGTTTTATTTAAATGAGTACCTGGTGGGGTGTGCAATGTTTGCAACTAGGGAGACAAAGGCAATCGGGTGTGCTGTTGGCCACCCACCCACCCCGTCATGGGCCGTGCTGGCCTGTATAGGTGCACGCTAACAGCACTGGACCTTACAGTATTTGTGGCTATGTAAAAGTAGGTAGGGTTGACAGACGGTTGTATAGTCACCTCACCACATATCCTGATTAAGCCTCCAAGATATTTGATCGCTTTATGGCTACATACTGACATAATTATGAAGGGGCTTCAATGGAAAAATTCTTCAGTGCTAACATGTTGCCTAATTTCATGCTTTGATGTCTCCTCGTGATTATAATCAGTAGTTTTGTTCTAACGGTAGATTGATGGCATCAAACTAAAGTGAAAATCGTGACTATATATTCCAATGTAATAGCTGCTCTACATATACACGCGACTGCTATCGCAATAAGGAACTTCTGCCATTGGTTCACAGCTGTAAACTAGAGATGTGTGGCTGCCACATCCTTCTTTTTTGGTTATATTTAATAAATACCAAATAAGTCATGGTAATACCGTTATTTTGTGCAGTCTAGTTGATTAATTTCAGAGGTTTTCATTAATATGACTTCCAGGATAATGTATTGTAATGGTGACTTCTGAAAAAAACACAAAGGCTGATGTAACAAAATGAGTGAAAGTGCAGATAGATGGCTTATAATGTATTTACTCTACGCATTATTAACATCAAATATGTTGGCACCATTGAAGCGAATGTAATAGCTTGGTTCTGCTGTAGCTAACGATGTCTTAATTTACTGCGTAAAATGAAACCTGTGGCGTTCAATGTGGACTGAATAACACATCACTTTACCGTAGGGCGTAGACGATCACAACACATTAGCTCTGATATGACGGTGCCGCCGGATCATGATAAATGTGAGGATGAAATTCAGGCGTGGAATGAGAATGGAGCTAATCTACTGTGGACTCTATGCAGTACTTCATTAAATAACTACTGCACGTGATTTATATCGAATGTATTTGGCTAAAATAATATTAACAATTCAATATCACTCTAAAATAAATATTGAAGTATCTCCAAATGTGAATTGTTAACATTCAGTCTTTGTGAGGTATGTATACAGTTTAAATACTGACAGAAAAATACGGGTATGTTAGATACGATGTTAAAAACTACTTTTTTTAATTAATGTATTCCTTTTTATATGAGCTGTTGGTTGGACTCTGTTGTGCGCGAGTGGAGACCAGTTGTGAGATAAACTATGCCAGGTGGTTATTCCTTGGGTATTCCACAAGCTGCCTTCTCGCTGCTTCTTAGTGGGTGGAAAGTTAGCCGCCCACATATATTTAAAGAAATTAAGCAATGCATCTTCACTGTAACGTTTGTAATTACCAGCAAATAAACAAACCATGTTAATAGTAATGCTTTTTTAAACTGATGCACTGGAAGTTTCTTCCAAATGAATCAAATTCTCTGTAACAACCCATCTCGCATATACTGTATATTCATTTGTACATTCTTGGTGTGGCAGTTTGAATTTTAACAATTTTCAACTCATTTGGAAAGTGGTAATGGATTTGCTCTGTCCATCAGTCTGTCCGCCTGACACGTGTGTGCATGATAGCTCTCATAAACATGATCCAATATGAGATTAAAAACTTAAATGCAAAGTTGTGTTGCCATCAGGGAATTACCCTCTACAAACCGGCGACATTGATACATATCTCGTGGCATTTGCACCTTGCAGGTAGAAGTGCTCAAGCCTTTGCTTCCCTCCCAGTGGCATTGTAATGTGTGATGTCACGTTGTAACATTACGTTGCAACATCACACGGCCAATAACATGTGACATCAGTTCATTGTGTTACCTCAAACATAACGTTCATTATGATTATTGCACTCTGCTATAATACATGAAAAGTACTTAGCTGGTGCGAGTGCTCTTTAAATCGCTCTGATGAAAGACAATAGTGTTTCTGTGTTTTTCGTGCCAGCTTTGAATGTCGGTTTACATATTCAGCCGCTCATGAGCGACTGCTAAGAAAGAACCATCACATCAATAATCCATCCATCCATTATGAGAAGCCCAGCAACACTGCGGAGAAATTTAATTTCTGCCGCTTGTATCCACGATCTCGTTCTTTCGGTCATTACCCAAAGTTCATGACCATAGATGAGGATAGGGACATAAAAAGACCTGTAAACCGAGAGCTTTGTCCTAGGACCAAGCTCCAGCTTCACTACCATGGACCGGTACAGTGCCCGTATCACTGTAGACGCTGCTGCAATCCGCTGGCCACCCACACGTTCCCACTTACCATCACTCGTGAACAAGACCCCAAGCTATTTAAACTCCTCCACTAAGGGCAACTGTTCTCCCGTCACCTGAAGAGGGCAACCCACTCTTTTCCGTGATATGTCACGTTTTAAAAATAATAATCCTTAAAAGAATTACAGCATTTAAACAGCTCCGTATAGATTGCATTTTCCCAATAAATACTGTATATTGAAAATGTAGAGGTACAACTGGCACTGGGGTTGCCCTTGGAATGTTTTATATGTTTATAAATGGCAGCATGAGTTGAGTTGCTAAAGCATTTAAGCCTCATACGAATTCAGAATTATTATTACTAATGTTATTCAACAGAGCAACTGTGAAATTAAAATGAGAATCTGACTTCTCCTGTCAGTGACATGTCACATCTGTACCAGGGTGCCATCAGCCTCTGCCATCTCCATGGAAACATAGGCTGATGACGTGTCGCGGCAGACGGGAGCACAGCTCTATAAGCACATCAAGGGGTGTGAATGCTCTCAACACGGTTTCCCACTGGTTTTGAACTTATTTTTATGCTCATCTGCTATTAGCTAAAGTCTTTTTGGTGTCGCTTAAGGTTGTGGTTTATATAAGAGCATGTCTACCGGGCAGGCTATTATCTCACGCAGAAACATGGAGGGTTTTTTTCCCATCATAATTATCAACCGTTATAATCAGTCCACTGCTGGATACAGGCCCTCCACCCTGTTGTATTAAGATACTGTAATCTAACTCACTTGTGTATATACGTTAATTTAATTCCTCCATCTTTGCAGCAGCAACTCTCTCAGACTTGCTCCCATTTTTCTCTATCACTCTTTCATGTTTGCAACCCAAGTCCATTTATTATTTTAACGAAGTGATGTTTTTACAAACATTATTTTATCATTCCTTAACGTTGATGAAATTCCAGTAATAATGTGCATTTATACATATAACAAATCTGTATTGCTTTTCAAGAAAGGCTGTTTTATGAATTAAACATTGTCATATTAGAAATATATATGATTTCCATTTTTCATTTTCTAAACCGCTTGTCTTAGTGAGGGTCGCGGCAGCAGCATTCCAAGGAGGGTGAACTATACATCCCTTTCCTCAGCAACAGATTCCAGCTCTTTGTGAGGGATTCCCAGGTGTTCCCTGGTCAGCCGAGAGCTATATCCCTCCAGCGTGTCCTGGGTCGGCCTCTAGGTCTTCACCCAGTGGGCTACGCCTGATAGACTTCCCGGGGGAGCCTCCCAGGGGGCATATATATGGTTTTACTTTATACAATAAAGAATGGTTATAACTAAATAAATAAAACACCCCTCCTTGATATTTATATGACTAAACAGAGTGTGCAAAAACAATTTATTCTAATGTTTAAAGCATAAAAAATGTGTAAGCGTGCTTTGATGGGCTACAATGAATATATGTGAAAAATGCTATCACAACAAGAATAATCCTGCTTCATTTGACTGTATTTTTGTCACAAGTCAGTCACATGAATGTGTGAACAATTGTAATTAAAACCGAAGAGAACCCAATTCAATTAAAGCCCTAATTATATTTTTGGGGCTCTTCACTCTACAAGGAGCATGCAGGGTGATATGCAGTAGACCCTAACTATACGAAACTGATTTTTACTTTTATATATTTTATTACTACCATGTTCGTAGAACATATTTACAAAATGAGAGATTTTCAATGTACCCGATTGGTTTTTAATTATATCTATTTTCTTGTCAATGCCCGTGTAGTCGGGAAGTAGGATGCAGTAGGCTGCACCAGCTGCCTGCTGTTTGCATTGCTTATAGCTGACGGTACCTGTCGATGTGTGCAAGCGGGGGTCCTTTTGCTGCTGGTTATAAGGGGGTTGCTCGGCTGAATGCTAATGCACGATGCAACTTAGTGCCAGCAGCGCAAGTATGAGTTAACTCTCCCAAGCCACCTGTCCGCCAGACAAAACCCGTTAATCACTCAATCTTTCTGTCCACATAAATTTATACCACTCCTTTATTTTTGCCACGTGGTGACAAAATGTTAGCTACCTAGCCAGATATGCAGGTTGTGGTTCGAATCTGACCCTGATGCCTGTATATCTAGAGTTTACACATTCTCTCTGTGGTCGTGTGGATTTTTCTCCAGGTCCTCCGGTTTTGCCCTCCACATTTAGAGACATACGTTTAGATTATTTGGCAGCAACTATGCATTCCCACATGTTATAAGATACTTCCATGAGCTATCATGTGTTGCCAGGTCACTTCTGAAAAATAATTATGAGTTCAGCAGCCTTTACCTGGTAACACAATACAATTGTAGTATATAGTAAAATACTATGTTGCCTCAAAAATATAACTGGGTGATTTAAGGAAAATAGTGTCCGATTTATTCACTAATTTGGCATGTTTTTTTGCTTTGACAGGTGAATAACTAAATCTATACATGTGTATTGGTGTGTTATTTAATTAGTTTTTTATACTAGTCCCAACATTCTTCAACTTCCATCTATTTGTACGTTGTTATAAAATTCTCTGGAATGCTTATGATCTTCTCGTATGTTTACAAGCGCCAACACAAATATCTTTGGATACGTATCGTGCACCATGTGCTTATTAAGAGCCGCTGTTTGTACTGAAACGCACGCAGATGTTGGCGTGCTATTTTTGTTAATGAGAGTTTGAATCTGCATTCCCAGCGGTCTTCCCACAGAGCGGCAGCTGTCGCTCAAGGTGCGTGCTCTGAAGCAACCTGCACCGTCCCCGTTTATTGTCACAAGGACAAAGCGGAGCGGCGCACGTTGCGCCCGCACCGCTCAGTCGCCGGTTCACCACCATAATCCCCGAGGGGCACTTTTTTTATTTATTTCCACAATTTGCGAAGATAAAAACAGACTTCTCTTCCACAAGTTCAATTACGGTCATATGCTATAAGCTAAGTATGAAAGGAAGGTGTGTGTATCATACTTGTATAGCAAATAAACTGTATTTTTGAAGTGTAATAGCGTACCCACATTTTTTTTTATTTAATTGAACTCAGCCAATACATTTTTATTTTACAATTTTACGACATTAAAGAGGGAATATTTCCATTGCAGTATTATGATTTGACTGCAGTATATTTGCAGGAAAATCTCGTTGAACCTCAATACATTTCATGGGAGCATCATCCTGCCCAGTACGTTTAGCCAATTACCTTCTGAGTGCATTTTACTATGGGGGAAACCAGATAAAACTCACATACGGTAAAGAACGCTTTGGTCCCACACTAAGTCAGTGACCTGCTTGCTGCATTGTCCCCTGCGAGCAGTGCAGTAAGCATACAGTACATATATTCTCCCACTGGACTTGCAGGTGTTTAATGTTGATGTCAGCGCAATCTGCCAACCCTGCCGCCAAGTGGCTGAATCACAGATGTGCCAACATACCTGTGTTGTTCACTGCAATGAATAACATCAATTCATTCATTGTCAGAAATCGCTTAATCCTGTACAGGGTTGCGGTGAGCCGGAGCCTATCCCGGCAGACAGTGTGCAAGGCAGGGGTATACCTAGGATAGGACGCCAGTCCATTACAGGGCACCGGAGGCAATTTAGTCAGCAGGCCAATTAACCTAGGAAATAGCAGGCAGGCGAAAACCCACACGGACATGGGAAGAACATGCAAACCACACCGAAAGGCACCTGAGCCAGGATTCGAACCTGGGTATTTCTTGCTGTGAGGCGGCAGCGCTACTCACCTCGCCACCGTGCTGCCCGCAATGAACAACACATTGACCAGAAAATCTTAAATCCCACACAAGATAATTTGACTTCCTGGGCGGCTGCGCTTTCAGTGCCTTACCTTTGCCAAGGTTGCATATTTGCAAAAAAAATATGCTCAGTGCATTTCCCACCATGAACATTCATTAATGTTATAGATCAAACATTCATTAATGAGTATGGCATGGCAACAAATAATGGAATTTGAAATAATGACTTGTTATACGAAGCTGTTATATGTGGCCTGAGAAGTCCTGCAATTATTTTCAATTATCCCTGTTTACTGCTTGTCTCCCTAAACAGTAATTCCTGTGCACATGCAAGGGTAATTATGTATTCCGGGCCTGTGATGCGAGGCTCCCAATACCACACACTTGATATATTTGGCGCTCATCAGCAGGTACTTATAGTTCTCACCATTTGCTGTGTAAGCTGTCTGTGCAGGATAAATGAAATTCCAAGGTATTTTATGCTCAATTCACAGTTGGCCTTCAGCTGCAGCTTATACATATTATGGAGCACTGTATGAATTGTATTATGATAAAATATAGGATAAACGTGAATAATATTAATTTGAATATTATCCTTACCATCCCCATAATCACGAAAAGAAAACATTTTTCATCTATGTGTTTATTACCTATGTGCATGGATTGAATGTGTGGACACTGAAAAAGAAAAATGGAACAAAAGCTGGAATGTGTGCAAAGCATAAAGAGGTAGATTCGTGAAAGTACAGTGAGAGGGAAGAATCTATTATAAAACGAAGCTAGGTTCCCGACATATTGACTGTTAAGAAAAGAAAGCTTGAGCAGGAGAAGGGATCATGGTCAATGGTTGAGACGAATGACAGAGTGGCAACTGAGGAAGAGAACAAGCTTTTGAAGCAATCCACCAGGGAGCTGCAGCAGGAATGGTGTTTTTAAAATGCTGTTATAATCGTTGTGCATTTCTAGCTTTGTCTTCCACCTATGAATGTTTTCAATGAAAATGCAGATGTCTTTGCACGGCCGCATTAATGTGAATGATCCAAGTATTTAATGACATCACCTTGCTGATGCTGCATTCCGGTGTTTTGCAACCTTAATGAAGCTCAATATTTCCTTGGCAAAACAGCCCAACACATTGGGAGCCCATTATTTTCTTGCAATATACAAGATTCCTGCATATTTGCAGGCATTACAGAATATTATATTTTATTAACAGGTTTATAGAGTAAACGTTTAAAATGGCTAAATGTTTAATACCATACGCATTGTTTACATTACATATTAATCCAATAGACTACCATCAAGATATAGCCTACCAATGTAGCAGCCATTTCCATACAAGCGCCAAAATGGTCTAGGCCTCAAAAAGCCTTAGACCTCTTAGCACGACCTATAACTGAGAAAAACAGAAGCAATTGTTATGCCTAATAAGGCCCGAAACCCACAGCATGGGGCATATGCCAGGGGCTCCGTTCTTTCCATTATACCCAGGTGGCCATGCCTTAGCCTACTTAGTCCTGTGACAGAATTGGCCTTTAAGCTTAGCACAACAATGGAGCTTTAGAGAGAAAAGTCCATCATAAATGTTTTATTTACGTAAATATAAATATGAATACAGTAACTGTATGACATCCATAACTACAAACCACAGCTACATTAATGGGCCATTACACTTATGACCATGGAGTTAAATCTAATGCATATTTTACAATTATATTACCATATAATATTTTACTCTTGTTTGAGAGATGACTAATTCAGCGTTACTGCCATTGCATTGACCATGAGTTGAAGGTTTTGACAGTTGGCAATATTTGTTCGAGGTCATGTAACAATCGACATTCAATGAAAATAGCTTCTACATATTTATTGGGATATAATGTAGAAGGAAATATCGATAGACAAAATTTAAAATCCTATTATGAATAACACACTATATGTTACATTGGTGGAAACGTAAGCAGACATTTCAAAAGATTACTTGCTGAATCAAAAATGAGCTGAATCAACTGAAGTCGCCATCGTATGAAGTGAGCCCAGATTTGTTTTGGTGAAAAAGGTCAGCACATTTATTTCACAGACACATCCGTGGGCCTTACGGAAACACGGAAGTCATTCGTCACACTGCATCATCCAGCATCTCAGCTTATTAAATGTTGATTTCAGATGTCTGATTGGCACGTTGTAGCGCCGTTCTGGGAAATGATAAAACACAGCATTATTACCTCCTGCCATTACTTGCACAAAATGTCAGCAGTAGCAGTGACAGCGCCAGTGTTATTGCTGAGTATCTGTATGACAGCCCCATATTACAAACTTACTTTGCGGCCTTATTTTACAGTTCACAATAAGCTGCTGCCAAACACCTTTACAGCTACAAAGATGGATGGAAGGTTTCCGCATTCCTCCCATGCATTGTTAAGGATAACCATAGTTGTTCTCTAACAATTCCAATCCTAGCAAAAGTAAAACAAATATATACTATTGTAAGGCTAAAGCTATGATAAAATATATTTTATTGAATTAAATATGAATGTATTGCTTATTGCAGTTTCTGTCAATAATTAATCAATGGAAGAGTTCTAAGACTTCTGGAATGCTGTATCTGTGCAATCTATCAGAGCTAATGGGTGTCATGTTTGCACATATTTGCAATTAAACTGAATAGGTCACCTATCTATTGCGATTCCAATAGTTCCCAGTGGTACTCCAGAAGATGATCGGAGGTTAGCCTATTGGTGAATGCTTCCACTGCCATGTTCTGAGAGACGTGCCTGCTGAATCCATCATCCTCAGCAATAACATTTTCACAAAGTTTCCAGCAGACATGCGTGTATGTCATTTGCTCTTAAAGCAATTTCCTTGAAAAGCACATTATGTTGACCTTACGTGAGTGACAATGGTAATGGTTTATAGTTTCCACATCTCCCAAAGAAAATCGTGCATAACATTTCTACAAAGATTTAAGAAATACTATTGCTGTTGGGGTAATACTCTTGATGAATCACTCTTTCAACATGTATTACCTACGTATCCGTCAATGCGGTGTATTCATATATCTTTTGTGCATCGTTATCCAGGCTGCTTATGGCATGCTTGTCATTTTGCAAAAACATCAGTGTGTGACAAATGGTGACAAATACATTGCACCCCTTACGGTTCCATTAGTTACTGGTAGATGGCTGCTGGTCATCCATTGCTATGAATTGATACATGCACACAATAACGAAATAATTAGTTCATCACTTATTAATTGGGGGTCAAGGTAGAAGCGTTCACGTCGCGATCCCTGTCAGGTAATACTTGGTGTTGCCTGCGAATTCTACCAAACACTTCGAAGCCGAGCTGAAAGACAACGATGTCCAGAGGCTGACCATCGTGCTTCGAAGAATCGCAAAGAAGAAGACTTATTAATTAAAATAGTTTTTTAGTCTTTCAATACATGCACCATATTGTGTGAGTGAGAATAATTTTTTTTATGCTAGTGGCTATGTTGAGGATAATGTACTGCCAATGTTGTGCAATCGAGACTGAAAACACAATCAAAATATTTAAATCCGGGAGAACCTCAGAGTAGAGTCGCTGCTCCTTCGGATTGAGAGGAGCCAGTTGAGGTGGTTCGGGCATCTGGTATGGATGCCCCCTGGATTAAATACTGTAATTACATTAATGGCATTCTGATTGTAATAATAATAATAATCGATTACCATTTTGTGGGGGCGGCACGGTGGCGTAGTGGGTAGCACTTCTGCCTCACAGCAAGAAGGGCCCGGGTTCGAATCTCGGCTCGGGGTGCCTTTCTGTGTGGAGTTTGCATGTTCTCCCCGTGTCCGCGTGGGTTTTTGCCGGGCACTACGGTTTCCTCCCACCGTCCAAAGACATGCTGCCAGGTTAATTGGCGTACTGACTGAATTTCCCCGGGCGCCCTGCGATGGACTGGCGTCCCATCTTTGGTGTTCCCCTGCCTTGCGCCCTGTGTCTGCCGGGATAGGATCCGGCTCACCGCGACCATGTATAGGATTAAGCGGTTTCTGAAAATGGATGGATGGACCATTTTGTGGTTTATATTCCAGATTATTTAACTTAAGCATTTCCTTCAGTGATTCATCATTCATTGCATAGTGGGTGTTATTGATGGTTGATGAAGGAGCATTATCTATGTAGTTTTACTCAAGGGAGTGGGACCAAGCCACTGATGGAAGAATTGGCAACTGGAAACCTATTGGCAAATGCAGGTCATATATAGGGACACTTTGTCTGTCATGCTGGAAGGTTTATGCGAAGGACTGCTGATTCAGCTAAGGCAGGATGTCCTTGGATAATGATACACTGGTAAGACACCCATCAGCAGCTGTGACATACATGAAAAAAATGTGAACATTGCAAAAGCCATTCTTGCGGATCACTGAGTTCTTGTTGGAGTGTTTATAAACTACAAGCCATGACCATTTTCATTGCTGCTAAGGTCAGTTCCACGAATATGCACAAATAATTGTGACTCAGACGACATGGGAAATTCTGTTTGCACACGGGATGTTCTGTAAGCCTAGATTATGGACGTCAAATATCTTCGGTCCTACAATAAGACATTCTGTAATAACCTTTTTTTGTATAATTCAAGTCACCTGTGGAGATCCATATATTCATAAATGAGACATTGCAAAAGGATGTTTTTTGCAGCAGAAATAAATTAATAAAAAATGTGAAAAATAATAGATTCAATACATATGCACCAAATTAATCAGGTGGTATTCATTATTGATAGTGATGCCACTTACAAATTTACTTTAAAAAAGTGAATCCTAACATTCAAGATTGTGAATTGGCCGTGCTGAGACCTGGGTTAAAATCCAGGCAGTTGCCTGTGATTAAACCAGGTCTTAAGGTGTTGTGGAGTTGTTCGCTAGATAGATATTTATTATTACAGCAGAAAAATACCCAGTGAGCTTTCAAGCTCTTTATGGGATCCTGCGACACAACAAACATGCGAATTGATAAAAAAATATATATTAATAACAAATTAACCAAACAGCATTGCACAAATTTATAAAATGAACGAGTAAAAATAGAGTTTTGCATTGGCTAAATATCGGCTACACTGTCATGTGATGAACCACACTCATGTGCAGAGTGTATGAGTTGTGCTGCCCTCTTTAAGGTATGGAGCACAGTTCACTTAAACCAATTTCAGATATGTTTCTGTGATAGTCACTTCTCTAGGCCGTTCTCCAACACGAAATGTTGCACTACCCTGCCAGAGAGCCAAAAGGATAATTATTATTGTGATATGATGTTGATAGCACTAATGGGATGAAATTGTCGAAAATTTACAATAAAGAGGATATAGAACAACAATAATAATTTCAACAATATATTTTTCACTCAACATATATACATTTAAAATAGCATTTTCTTTTAAATAATCTGAACACGTACATTTTACAACCAATTTAGAGATAATAAGGAGACAAATATATGCAAAGCACCAACATACCTGACCTATGTCCTCCATGAGGTAGGTCTATTCCCACCTCAGGAACTTTTCTGTGTGGAATGTGTGTGTTCTCCCCCTGCTCTGTGTGGGTTTCTTCTAGGTTCTCCGATTTCCTCCCACAAATAAAAAAACACTCATTAATTAATTGGCCGATAACATAATATAGTCTCTCCTCGACTTATGACAAGGTTACGTTCCAGTGACCCCATCGTAAGTCGATTTGGTCGTAAGTCGAAAATACCCTTATAACACAATCAGCTGCTGGACACCCAAACACAGACTTCTTCTTCTTTGCGATTCTTCGAAGCACGATGGTCAGTTTCTGGACATCGTTGTCTTTCAGCTCGGCTTCGAAGTGTTTGGTAGAATTCGCAGGCAACACCAAGTATTACCTGACAGGGATCGCGACGTGAACGCTTCTACCTTGACCCCCAAACTGAGACCCAGACAATAACACATATGGCTACCTTGTGGCAGCGCGGCCAGCCAATGTTATCGTACCGTAGCTGGAGTGGTCCTCGTTAGCCTTTAGGACTAACCGTCGGGACTCGAAAATAATATAATAGGGTTACTGGGACGGCCGTCGTAAGTCCGGGTGGTCGTAAGTCGAGAAGAGACTCTATATGAGACCCAGTGTCTGACAAATGTTGGCGCCGGCTGGCTGCATGACTGCCTTCCCCCCGCCTGCCTCTCTGCGGTTTCCTCCCACCTCTGCATCCATGTCTCATCTATGACCAGGCATGGAATTTTCGTGCGTTACAAATTGTATTCCTCTTATTCTATGTGACTCCATACCCAAACAGAGGAAACACCCTCATAAACCCTCACATATGTTTTACTGACAGTTACCACAGGAACTCAAAACCTAGCCAAGCTGATACGACACAATTGTTTCCAATTAATATTTGTATTATTATTAGCATAGTTTGAGTCCCATCATATCATTCATATTATTCTGAAAAGCATAATTCAGTTAAAGGTATTCATCATCTCATTAGGTTTACACAATAATAAACATCCAAAAATACAGATCTGGAGACTGGATAACTTTACATTATTGAAGCATAATTGTAGTCTGTAACTTGCTAATAATAGTTTCCAAATTGTGAGCAGTTCAATATTTTTTTTAGCCATACACTTTCATTAAACATAATTTTTAAGTTTAGGATTTTGTGAAATAGTAGAAAACATGTTTGATCATAATTAAGCTGTCAACCTGTTTATCTTCATAACGAGAAGTAATAACATGTCTTGGTGTAGAAAACACAGTTAATTAGCGTTTGGGTGGTATTTCATTTTCTGCAAATAGACTCTTCGTTAAAAAAGGTATATTACTCTTTATGATTTTAAATATGATAATTACCATTGCACACTAACGGAATTTTTTGTGCATGTTTAAACACAGACATCATTTACCTAAATAATCAGCAAGCCTAAAAGTGCACTTTTTATACAACGAATTGTGCATTTAATTGTATTTCAGGGAGAAAACTTTGTTTAGGAGTATGAAAAGTAAGGATATACAATGTGAATTAGTTTAGCCATTTTACCTTCATGAGGCCAAAATCCACTAGTTTGTATTTTCTGAAACAGCTCATAAACCTTAATTCAAGATGATAGATTATTGTATGGGGAAATAAACTTTAATGAGAATTCTGAATCTTTTTCTAGTGTTGCTCTGGCACCAAAAAATATGCTCATAAATATATTTTTATCCCATTACACATTTACTTTCACTTTATATAGTTAGAATGTATTGTATAAGCACCACAATGTTTGGATTGTGTTAGGTTAATGGATGATTAACAAATATTTTTAAACATGCTTTTGTGCAGCGCTTTGTGACCCTCGGGTAAAAGGCGCTATATAAAATGCTATTATTATTATCGAGCAAACCGTTTTGGAAGTGCGCAACGTCATACATTTGGTAAATGGAAAAATGTTCCATTAAATTTAACAAGTTTAATCTCACAGAAACGACCCCATGTACCAAATAGGCTGGCTGACCCAACAATCCAAGACAAAATTGGCATTGGTAAAGACAGTTTTTCTTTTTGTACTAGGTCACACAGATGGAGACAACCCCAAGCATTTTTTACAACTCTCTAATGTGCATCATCATTACTGAAACTCATTTAATAGCTCTTTTGTTACGTATCTAGTGAAGACAGAAATGCTGTCTGAGTGGATCATATTTTTGAAATTCTTTAAACAGCATCAACATCACATGAGCTCCGATCTGACAAGATGCATAACGAGTTGCTATTAAACTGAATTATGTCACTGTGTATGTTTTAAATATGATAGTTGTAATTAACTTTTGTATATAAACAACATACAGTATTTACAATATTTCATATAGTACGATTTACTGTT
>JAZEWU010000001.1:22777086-22790353 GCA_036362915.1 Geotria australis | reverse complement strand
CATATCCTGCTTATGAGGATATTTATTTTTATAAAAATTATACTGTTTACCTGCTCGTGAAGATGAATGAGCTGTACCCTGTAACGGGTTTGTGTGAGAATGCAACTCTATTGGACAAGCAGACTCATGGAAGTCTTGCAGCATTGTTGTTTTATCTAACAGTGTAGAACTATTTAATTAATAAACAGTTACATAACTAATTGACATAACTGTTAAATGCATACACGTTGCAATGTATAATAAAAATTTGGTAAATTATGATTGACATGCCGATTGGCATGTGAGTTTGTTATGGGGTAAATGTGCATAATTGGGCAATGGCCACCTACAACACCAGTTGCTTGAAACACATTACCAGTGCCGAATTGTAGAGTACTATTTCCTTTCTGAAGTATCCCTTTAATCATTCGTTAATAGATAGATTATACAAAAGAGTAAACACACGTGTATGTAAAGCGATGAGACGAGTACATCGTGATTAATTTTGTACAGGAAAAAGAATGATTGAAAATTCACTTTTACACAAGCAGAAAAGGACACTCTGAAAGTAATGTCTAGCTGCATTTCATAATGGTGTATTTGTATTTTGTAGAAGTTGGGTCAACTTTATCGCCTTAGCAATACATTCTCTTCAGCTGTCTGCCTGTCCACATATGTTAGTAATTTTTAAACAGGTGACCTTACCATGGGCGACAGTTGATTGGAGTCATTTCGAGTATTTCTAACGCCACCATGTCGGAAATGCTAATACACTAATGGAGCAAACCCAACTCGGGATTCCAGAAAGCACATTATTGTGGATTAGTTTGCTATATTACACGGGAAAATCAATTTTCAAATTCTAAGCCAACAATTGAGTGCATTTGGAATTTGCACCATCCTTGTTTTATTATGAATTTTAACAATACACCCACACCATGCGGTCATATGACGGATCAATAAACTTTATGAAAGAATATAGCATAATGTAACTTTTTATTTGTATAACGGGGGTCAAGGTAGAAGCGTTCACGTCGCGATCCCCGTCAGGTAATACTCGGTATTGCCTGCGAATTCTACCAAACACTTCGAGGCCGAGCTGAAAGACAACGATGTCCAGAGGCTGACCATCGTGCTTCGAAGAATCGCAAAGAAGAAGAAGATTTGTATAACTATCGTAGAAATCCATTTGGATGAAATATAACGTCACAATCGTTTTTGTTATATAATGCAGGGCTATCCCGAAAGTGCCATGTTTCACAGACAGTCTGAAGACGTTTTATCGTAAGGGGGCAATGTTGTTTTACATGCAATCCTCCCACACGTATAAGCACTCAGAAATTTGCTGAAAGCCACACTGGAACTGTACTTATTTATCCTAGCTTTCCAAGCTAAAAAAAATGTATAATTAGGTCATTTTTCAAATTTGGACCATAACGCCTACACACAATAACCTACTCTTTTCAAATGACGTCCCGGGATCTTTAATGTCCGCTGTGAAGGAAACAGCACATATAATAACCAAGGCAGCCAGCCGGTTTAGACCTGCGAATTTCTGCAGCAAGCGGTGAGCATGCTACCTCTGGGCCATGTCACGTACCGCTGGAATAGGTCATCTTCTGACCACAGCTAGCCAAGTCTGACTGTGGCCAGTCAATCCTTGTGATAGATCTCCCCAGCCTATATAACCAATTTTAAGATAGCCCCATCTGTTTTTGTTTTCATAATTTTACATTGAATGACAATATGTGGTTTCCTAATGGTTATCACTTACACATATGAGAAAAGAAAAAAAATGTGAATGTGCTTGACACCAAGCATTTCAAATTAATTCTCCACATCATGTGGACTTGGACAAGCCGTGCCAATGTATACGTCCTGAGGTTTTGACTTTGGAGAATGCAGTGTTAAGAGGGAAGCCAACTGCTCATCATGCCTTGACTGCAGAGAATCCCCATGGACACAATCTGACAACTTTGGGCGACTGCATGATGCAATTCCATTAGGAATATGCCACATGATTCTTTACTGATTCAGCTTTAGAGGAGTTTACTTTTTTTTTAAACAAAGTACAAGAACACAAATCTAATAATGTTATTATTTTAAAGTATGCTAATTCAGTTTATTCGGCATGCTTTCAATACTATTTTCGTTTTTATAGTTGAAATGATCTTGAGGTACTGTACTATGTTTAGAATGTTACATATCCAAACTATAACTGCACTCATATTTAAGCATATAAATTTTCTTACACATTTAATTGGTTTATAAAAGCTCATTGATGTATTGCCTAAAATGTAATTTTTGCTCATGATACTCCCATCGAATTGTGCATGAAACCAATATAGATTTTTCCTGCAGCATGATTTAATCAATTTGTGCAATAATATATATGCATTTACATCAAGTTATCATCTAGATAACCACTTAAAATCAAGAATTATACTGTACATAAGATGGCGAATACTACAGTATTTTGCCCTATGAACATGCAAATATATTGACAAATTCTGACTCAATAGTTATGGGAAATGACTTATGTAGGGCTGATTGCCTTTCACCTTGCAAAATGTTGATATCAAAATATCTCTGGCTCTATTTTAATACTATTTTCCAAAATAAATGTAATTTAATGCATAATTTGCATCTCAAGTAAAGTAAATTCATAACAAAACTATACACTGTTGAATATTATCGGCAGTCATTTGTATAATAGATAACCCCCAAAAACATCTCTTGAACACTGATGCTTATAACGTGTGTGCTATTTTAAAGAATAATAATAGCATTTTATATAGCGCCTTCCATGACTACAATATACCGTACTGTAATAGTGATTGTGGTGCAGGAGTTGATGATGCAGTGATTATTTGCTTGCTAGGGTAATTTAAAGTCAGTTGAATATAGTTCACAAAGTACACGTTTGGAAACCTCGCAATTATTTCATAATTGCCTATGTAATTTAGAATAAACTATATTATCACGACAAGTTTGATAGTAAAGTTTTTAACAATATACCGTCAGCTTTTCTGCCCTGAAGAAAGGCCATATAGCACAATATTAGATCTTCTTCTTTGCGATTCTTCAAAGCACGATGGTCAGCTTCTGGACATCATTGTCTTTCAGCTCGGCTTCGAAGTGTTTGGTAGAATTCGCAGGCAACACCAAGTATTACCTGACAGGGATCGCGACGTGAACGCTTCTACCTTGACCCCCAAAATATTAGATTACTATACAGTTATACACTTTGTGTTGTTAACAGGAAGCGTTAATGAGGATGTTCATGCAACATCGCTAATGCAGCCGATAAAGTTTTTAATAGAGTACCTCCAATTCATTATAACATAGTTCAATGGTATATTTATTTTAGCACTTGTACTTAACGCGTGTCATTAATATGTATGCAGTAATTAAATAAAGCCAATTTATTGTGTCTTATAATATACCATTTCTCAGGTGTGAATATATCTATTTATTAACGCAATTAGCAAGCATGGATCATGTTTTGCAAATTAAGACATTTCTCTTAGCAGACAGTAACACACTATACCTGAGCATGGTATTGTGTGAGTGAGGCTATGATCCATGCCTGTATGTCTCCTAGTAGACATGCAATGTTGGGCCAACTTTGACATGTTACTTGGAAATATTGAGCCAGCATTGGCCCAACATTACACGTTTACTCGGGTGATCACAGTTGCGTTCCTTATCCCTGGATGTATATATGCGTTGGCATATTTTAATCTCAGTCTGCTGATGCCTCTGCCAGCATTCTCCTGAGATGGCCTGAGATAAAATCCCAGCGGTGCAAAGCTTAAAAAGCTTGATTGGGTAATCGCACAGTGGCAGAATGCTGGCTTATATTTTACTTAAACAGTAATTGTCCCTTGAACATAAGGAGAAGGCTAATAACTCTACCGCTAACGTGATTGTAGAGGCAGGATTGCTGTATGAGGGCGGCACGGTGGCGTAGTGGGTAGCGCTTCCGCCTCACAGCAAGAAGGTCCCGGGTTCGAATCTCGGCTCGGGGTGCCTTTCTGTGTGGAGTTTGCATGTTCTCCCCGTGTCCGCGTGGGTTTTCGCCGGGCACTCCGGTTTCCTCCCACCGTCCAAAGACATGCTGCCAGGTTAATTGGCGTACTGACTAAATTTCCCCAGGCGCCTGCGATGGACTGGCGTCCCATCCTTGGTGTTCCCCTGCCTTGCGCCCTGTGTCTGCCGGGATAGGCTCCGGCTCACCGCGACCCTGTACAGGATTAAGCGGTTTCTGAAAATGGATGGATGGATGGATTGCTGTATGATTGTTTGAGGCTCAGATGCACCATGGATTCAGTGGAAGACACTCAACCGCCTGAGAACTAGAACGGGACGATCAAAAGATGCTTTGGTCAGATGGGGCTACAAGACCGGCCCAACCACCTGTGAATGTGGAGAAGCAGGCCATACTATGGAACACTGCCTTGTCTGTGCTCTACTACCCAACCTCTGCAGCTCAAAAGACCTTGCAGAGTTCAATGAAAATGCAAGGGGCTGTGTAAGAAAATGGGAAACTGTAATTTAACCATCGCGCTTCGAAGAATCGCAAAGAAGAAGAAGGTGACGTAATATTGGTTTCCGTCAACCAGCTGTTTAACGAATGCTTCTGTATTGACATTGGCTGTACCTGAAGGAATGTTTTTTTCTGTGCTGATCATTAGAACACCTTAAAATATTGGGAGCCAGTTAATAAGTCGCTGTAAATTAATGCAGGGCAATAACAAATTTCAAGGATGGCATGATTCCAAACCTTTAGCGTTTTAGTATTGCAACTGGCTATAGACCTATTTGGTAGGTTTTCATAGACCAAAGAATGGGTTTATTTGTGTCATATCAGCTGAACATGAACCACCAATGTAACCAAAGCAAGCTTTATGTAAGGACACGGGTTTGACAGATGTGGACAAACCATTTTGTCAAGGCATAACGGTGCGTGAGAATTGCTTTCCAAAGCTGTTCTTTCGGGATAGCCGTGAGTACTCAGAACGCCAGAGGACACCTCCAACGGTGGAGGCGAAACGTTGCGAAGGAGAGAGAGCACTCGACACGGCTATGCTAAAAGAACATTTTTGGAAAGCAATTCTCATTCATCGAGCTGTGAAAACCTACATCAGTATAATGGTGGGTGTCAATCCCCCTGCCTGCATGTGTGTACTTTGCACTTAACCGTTATTCTTCAGCACAATTAAAGGCAAGTTCACGGGGTCATATAGCTTTAACAGTTAGTGTTATAAGGCGGCACCGTGGCGCAGTGAGTAGCGCAGCCGCCTCACAGCAATAAGGTTTCGGGTTTGAATCACGGCTCGAGTGCCTTTCTGTGTGGAGTTTGCATGTTCTCCCCATGTCGCCGGGCACTCCGGTTTCCTCCCACAGTCCAAAGACATGCTGCTGCATAGGTTAATTGGCCTGCTGACTAAATTACCCCTGGTGCCCTGTGATGGACTGGCGTCTCATCTTGGGTATAGCCCTGCCTTGCGCCCTGTGTCTGCCGGGATAGGCTCTGGCTCACTGCAACCCTGTACAGAATTAAACGGTTTATGGCAATCATGAGTTAGTGTTATAACTCTACATTGGTGGACTGACCATGTGTGATCAGCATTACGGTAGTACCTTTAAAAATGTAATATATTTACATTTGAGATGTTGTTTAATGCAGTTTCAGCATGATCCGATGGTGGTTTATGAGTAAATAAATCATTATAATTAGGTTTATAAAATGAATAAAGCTGGAGACACGAGAGAAGCTTGCAGCTGACATCGCTCTGGGGCAGGTAGACTCTGCTCGTGCACAGACGAATGTTTTACAATCCATTAAAATAGCACGTTGACACGTGCTGTGGGTCAAGTGCACGAAATACTCTTCACAATACCTGCATTTTATGTGAGCAAATATTATTGTGGTCCCCTAGGGCACACCATGCATATATATCACCTTACTATAGATCAATGCTGTTTATGGAGTGGTGAAATTTTCTTTAAAATGCAGTGCAATTTCTGTGTATTGGCTGCAGCGTACAATACGTTCTTTACTTTTGTTACCCCAGCTTGTCACCTGTGCTAGAGTGTCGACCTACTAATGCACATAACCACCAAATTTTAATCCATTCACTGCAGCGTTTTCACAGCGTGATGTCTGCTGCATCATTAATTACCCCCTTCTTAACACGATCATATTTAATGTCTGTTAAGAGGTTGAGTAAAAATTGTTCGACTGGTTTGAGCTACTTTTAAGCACACGCAGTTTCAGTCAGCACTGCAAATTAAAATGCTCATCGGGCACTGGCTGTGTCTCATGGAGCGTGTCCATGAGTACACGAGGGAGAACGAGTGAAAATGCATCTAATGCGAGTAGTGTCGCATGTTGTAGTGTGTCACACGTCAGCGTCACCGCTAACGTGTTTATTACTCGCATACGTTTACAGTCAAATAACTATGCAGGTCCACTGTTCTTCTTCTTTGCGATTCTTCGAAGCGCGATGGTTAAATTAAGTTTCCCATTTTAGTACACAGCCCCTTGCATTTTCATTGAACTCCGCAAGGTCTTTTGAGCTGCAGAGGTTCGGTAGTAGAGCACAGACAAGGGAGTGTTCCATAGTATGGTCTGCTTCTCCACATTCACAGGTGGTTGGGCCGGTCTTGTAGCCCCATCTGACCAAAGCATCTTTTGATCGTCCCGTTCTAGTTCTCAGGCGGTTGAGTGTCTTCCACTGAATCCATGGTGCATCTGAGCCAGGAGGGAAGTTTTCAGCAGGTGGGATTCCCATGCCAGTTGCAGGAGGGTCACTCTCAAGCTTTTCCGTCCAGAGCTGGAGTCTGGTTTCCCCTCGAGATGTTGTTAGGGGCTGCACATGGCTGAGGAAGCTTCTTCTTGACTGAAGTCAAGCTTCTTCTTGACTGAAGTCAAGAAGAAGCTTCCTCAGCCATGTGCACAGCCAGCTGCAACATGGCTGAGGAAGCTTCAGTCAAGAAGAAGCTTCCTCAGCCATGTGCAGCCCCTAACAACATCTGCTGGTTACCATCTTGGCAGACAAAAATAGGAACCCACATGGATTAGCTAATAAACGCAAATTTGAGACATTGACTAATAAGGAAAGTAAGTGGTTTTAAGGAGGATGAAGTGGATTTAGGAGTTTCTCAAAATCTGTGTAGTCCACCAATCTTACAACCAAACTTCTGGATTACACCTATGCACTGCCATGCATACAGTTAATTGGATTGTTTAGCATTTACCTTCCCTATTAATAATTTTGAATTTCAAGGAGACCCCATACAGTCACCGGTATTTTTTTTACAGCTGGAAAAGTTTGAATCTTAAGACTTAATCCTGGGCAAAAAATGTGCATAATTATTTAGTAATCCAGTTCACCACCCCCCTTTTGAACAAAATCCCCCATGTTACATTCTTTCTGCTTTAACATATTATGTCAATAGGGATATTTGTAATGCTGCTTTTCACTGACAACACATGCATGTTGCTTCTGCAGAGCTTCCTGGCTGAAGCGCCTTATAATCCCCACTTTGAGCACCAGTGCAAATGCTGCACCATCCTTTCTTTATGGAAACGTATTTCGTGCTAATGACTGCAACAGAGGATTGCCTTATTACACAATCTTAATACAGCCCATTACCAATTATTGTCATTTGCATTGGGGCATTACCATTTGCAAGCTGCTTATATTAGCCATTAACTGGTCATTGGAGCAGGTGGTCCATTCATTGCAGAGAGCGGCAGCGTCAGTTGCCAGGAAAACAGAATTTTGGCACCTTGTCATATCTCACTCCTGGGTTCTCTGTAGAAAGCTGTTTGGCTCATGCTTCAACGCATACTAAATGTTACAGGCTATTCATGTGCTTATGTGTTGCAGTTCACTCTTTATAAGAGAGGCAATTTGAGAGTTGATGCTTATAGGAAAATTAGTTTGTTTCGCTTTCAGAAGACAAACAGACAACCTTCATAATGCACATGGGCATTCTTTATTTTGATTCCTTTCAAGGCAGGGGAGATGCCTGCCAAGGCTCCATTCTCTTAACGTCCAGTGTCGGGTTTTTCTCCGTTTGTGTTTCTTGTTAAATCTCATAATATATTTATGTAGGACTGTTCTGGTTGAACATGGTGGGGTGTCACGGTGGCGCAGTGAGTAACGCTGCCAAGTCACAGCAAGACGGTCCCGAGTTCGATTCCCGACTTGAGTGCCTTTCTATGTGGAGCTTGCATGTTCTCCCCATGTCCGCTTGGGTTTTCTCTGGGCACTCCGGTTTCCTCCCACGGTTCAAAGACATGCTGCTGTTGCCTAGGTTAATTGTTCTACTGAATAAATTGCCCCTACGATTGACTGGTGTTCTATCCTGGATATAACCCTACTTTGCTCCCTTTGTCTGCTTACCCCTCCCTGCTGGAAAATAGTTAAAAAGAACTACGTAGCTTAACAAGTCCCTGGGGGTCAAGGTAGAAGAAGAAGCTTAAATAAAGACGGAGTGACTGATATAATGCAAAGTGCAAGGAATTTGCGAAAATATACTCTGCAGCTATCGATGACTGACATAAATGATTAGTCTATTGGTAATTGCTTCCATTAATTGAATACAAATTGTACACTTTCAAATATTTGCATATATATAATTGCATTGGATCTTCAGTCGAGTAGGTTGGGGATTGATGGCTTATCATCATCATTAATCATCACCTGTCATTGCACTGGACGCCTTGTGCCTGGTACCCACAATTTTACATGTACTACCAATCGATAAGATGGAAACAAACTTTTTTTTAAACCCTTGGTTGATATGATTGAATTAATAATTCCAACACTAAAAGTTACGTAAATTACTTGCTTTTGTCCACATAAACCCAATAATGATAAAATGTAGGAGCGGGAAGTGGGCATAAATGGGAGAGACGGAGGAATGAACAGGATTGATGTTGGCGAATTCCTGAGAAGAAAGCACGCACTGAGGACAAGGGACCTGAGAGCGAGCCGTTCTATATTGAAGTGATATAATATACTTACACACTAGTAAGTTGTATTACTTAATTCTGCTTAATAAAGTAAAAGGTGTCGTTATAATCTTTCGCATCGCTGGGTCTCTTGACACGCATAACCATAACCATCTGATGCAGTGGAAGCTTGACGTGAAATTGCTTCAAGGAAAACATCTCACAATTGGTTATGATGTGCTGGGCTTCTCAGGAACAGCCGACAACTAATGGCATTAGTTAGAAAGTTAACCCTCTCCGCGTATCCGCTCCTTTTTCCTCCTTTTCTCCTTCAATCCTCCCACCATTCCATCCTTCTAACCTAGCCAATCCTGATATACCATTTGCCTGCCCCCGGATCCAAAGACTGCAAGGAGTCACGGTTTGGAGTGGCCCACCTGGGTTCCTCCCTTCTCTGCTTTTACTTCCATTCCAGGGTCTCTCTTGCATCGCTGGGAAAGTATACCTCTATACATGCAATGATCCTCCCCCTCCAATCATGTAATGAATTGCGATTTAAGAACGCGACGATGTCTCCAACGTGGGAGGCAAAATGTGAAGGACAGAGAAGGAGCACTCGACACAGATATCCCGAAAGAGCATCTATAGAGAGCAATTCTCAAACATTGAGCTGTGAAAACCTAAATGAGAATTGTGGTTTGTCATATTTAAGATCAAATAAACACTTGTTTTGTAGATTTTTTGCCATCTGTGTTGGCATTTGTTCTGTTTTATTTCTGCAATTATACATAATCGATTACCATAAGTGGCTGGATACGTGTACAATGAGCTTAAACATAGTAGGCTCACACCGCCCCGGTCACTCACCACGTCACTTGGTCACTCGCTCGGTCAGTCAGTCAGTCAGTCGGTCGGTTGCTCAGTCGGCCAGCCACTCGCACACTCCGCTCGCTTGCTCAGTGAGTCAGTCAATCGCTTGGTTAGTCAATCACCTCTCGACTCCGCTCCTAACGTCGCGCTATGTGTCTATGTATATGTTCTTGGCTTTGTTTCCCCCTCATGTCTGTCTCTCTGTCTTCCTGTCTCTGTGTCCCTATGTCTCCCCCTGTTGCTCACCCTCCCTCCCTGTCTCCCTCCGTGTTTGTCCTTAAGGAAGTGACGGCCATCTGAGGGGACGCTGGCAGATTTTTGCCGCTCTTAGGTTTGCCAGTTTCACGACCTTTCAGTGTATTCGAAGGAGCCTTAATAATTTAATTTTCGTTGTTTTGGTTTTATTAGCTGTTTTTTTTCCCTGTCGTTGTTGACATGCTGTTCTCTCCGATGCCCTTGTGCAGCGCTTTGTGACCCTCGGGTGAAAGGCGCTCTATAAAATGCTATTATTATTTAAATAAATTGTTGCAGAAAAACATGGCTAGTTGTCCGAAAAAGTTGGTCTTGTTCACCAAATGTTTTGCACCCGCTGGTGTAGGGTCAAGTGAAGTCAAGTATATTTGTTTAACTAGGGGGAGAACTCAAGAGACCAGAATCGTCTCATTTGCACGTATGACCTGCAAGAGGAGGATGATGCATCCTTGCTCACAGAGCTTTGTTTAATAATAATAATATCAATTTATATAGCGCCTTTCACCCGAAGGTCACAAAGCGCTGCTGGTTTAGACCCAGCAGGCATTAAAGCCAGGCAATGCAATACTTGCACACAATTCAGAAAATGTATTTGGACACCAAATTCAATTACCCACGGCAGAAAACAATCTCAATAGATCGTTTATACTATTATTTAATTATTTTCCTCGGCAACTAATAAAGTCAAATTTTACTTTTTGAACAGTGCTCATATCACCCAGTGGTGGAAGGTTGCATATTCCTATGATGGGGCAAATCTTCCATAGGGCAACATTTTTTAAATTCCCCATAAAATTGTACAGTACTCCATTTATCAACTCGAAAGAGATGATGGGCCAGGACAATCACCAACCATAGATAGATAGATAGATATTTATTATTACAGCAGAAAAATACCCAGTGAGCTTGCAAGCTCTTTACGGGGTTCCTGTGACAAAAATAAAAATATATATAAAAATAATAAATTAACCAAACAAGAAAAATATGTATCCATAGTATCGCTTTTCACGTGACCTAAACTCATAAACAGAGCTATACTTTGGATAACATTGGTCATGAAAGCCTTCGAGTTCAAGAAAAACATTTACACACAGCATTGCACAAATGTATCAATTAAACAAGTAAAAATACATTAATGCATTGCTTTTCGAAAACCCAATGATTTATTCATTTTGAAAACACAAAGTG
This sequence comes from Geotria australis, assembly GCA_036362915.1. Classification (NCBI taxonomy): domain Eukaryota; kingdom Metazoa; phylum Chordata; class Hyperoartia; order Petromyzontiformes; family Geotriidae; genus Geotria; species Geotria australis. The sequence continues at coordinate 22,779,093 of JAZEWU010000001.1, read as the reverse complement.
TTGTTAATAATACTGTATGTAGTATGATATTACATTGTGGTGTATGGAATACCTGATAGTATGTATGTACGTGGTCAGTGGTATAAAAGCCACTCACGTAACATCATTAGTTGGCCTGTCATTGTATTGATGTAGGTTTTCATGGCTTGATCTATGAAAATTTTTCTACAAAGCTGCACGTTTTCAAAAGCCTACAACGTTGGAGGTGAAATGTCGCTATCCCAAAAGAGCAGCTCTTAAGAGCAATTCTCGCCTCTCATTGTCCATTGTTTTGTTTCCTAGACTCTTCGTGGACAATTTATATGCGTGTGATAAGAGGCTAATGGATTTTGAATTTACAATATCAATGTTTGTATCCCTTATTAATTGCAGTATGGTTGAGGTATTGTAAACATTTGGAAAAAAGAGATCAGCTCTCACTTGCTTGATGATCTGCAGTTATTACATCTGGTCGAGGATCATTTCCTTTTTTATGCCACTAAGAGTAAATGGCATATCTGGAACATCCTGTACCCTCCTCTGATAATTATTTTCTTGTGGAGGTATATGATTATTAAAACATTTTTTACAGAGATCTACATATAATGTATAATTTGATTTAACGATTCTGTCTTTATGATGCATTAATGATCGATATTGCTGTCTGAGGGCTGCCATTTGTGAATTGTAAAACATCAACTCTGACTGCTTTAATTCTACAAATGATTGTTATTAGACGTTCAATCAGTTGTGTGTTGTGTTTGGCATTTGTTTTTGTGGTTTCTGATCATTTTTCTCAATTTTTGGTTTTTGGTTTACTTTCACTCAATGCATATTTGACCTTTATTAACGGATTGGAAAATACACACTGACAATGAATATGGAACAAAAGCTGAAGAAGGATGGAGCGAAGCATGCAGGGATTGTTGCCTCGAGACAGAGAGGACTGTATAGATTAGAAAACACAGATTAGAGACACCGTATCGATTGTGAAAAAAGTCAGTGGGTTTGAGAAGAACACATTGCTCGAAGGGATGATGACCAGTGGAATGGAAGCTAAAGAAAGCAGGATGCCTGTATGAAAGAGATAAATTGAGATAAACTCACATTTAGGATAGAGATGGATTGTGACATCACAAGAGTGAAAGGGATGACAATGGCTATGAAAAGTCATTCTTCCAGGAGTAGATAAAAAATGGTTGATGATGATGATCTAAATACCTGAAATACACTTCCAAATATGCCAAAGCAGTGCATACAGACATGCTCAATTGGAAACACAGTCTCTGTCGTTGTTGACATGTCGTTCTCTCTGCAGCTTTGTGCAGCGCTTTGTGACCCTCGGGTGAAAGGCGCTATATAAATGCTATTATTATTATTACACAAAAGTACAAACACACACAGTAATTCGTGGGTTTGTTGTGTCGCTGGAATCCTGTAAAGCGATTGCAAGCACAGTGGCTACTTTCTGCTGTAATAATAAACATGTATCTATCTATATAACTGCTAGCTGCTGACATCAGCAAAGGCTCAATGGTTTGGATGTACCGTATTAGGAGAAAGGTCATGCTAAGTGCCTACTGTGATCCACTGTCAAGCCTGCTCCCAGCTGCCCCATTTTTCCAGCCATGCAGAAAGGCCGTTTACATTCCCTTCTGGGAATTTACTCTCAGTGTATGCATCACATACACTGTGCCTGATCTCCAGTAGATCATGCTCTTCTCACTCCTCAAACCACCTATCACCACATGGCTGAGTTTCACTTCCTCTTATGTTAGTACTGTCCACGTCAGATGGCATGGAATGGATCTGGGTTAAGGTTTGTCAAACTAAACATCCTTTTCAACAGGGATACTCCCAGCCGATAATTACAAATGTGTGCACATTTTCATGAATGCAGCAATACCTGTGCAGGTGATAGGGTGTGAATAATATAAATTAGAGTGTGTGGTTTGAAAACCATTCTAGATCTGACATTGATGATTCTAAATTGATATTCCCATGGTTAATGTCACGTTTCTGAATCTA
>JAZEWU010000001.1:22764240-22777008 GCA_036362915.1 Geotria australis | reverse complement strand
CAACACCAACAATTTAGACTTGTATAGTATCACAGTATGCGACTGCATCTTTAGATCCTTTACTTTGTATAACACCTTTTGTGAAATTATCACCTCAAAGCGCTTTCCGGAAAAATAAACCAAATTACGCAATAAGCAATTATTAGTAAAATGCCGAATTACAATACAATTATGCAACTATTGGGCGGCACGGTGGCGTAGTGGGTAGCGCTTCCGCCTCACAGCAAGAAGGTCCCGGGTTCGAATCTCGGCTCGGGGTGCCTTTCTGTGTGGAGTTTGCATGTTCTCCCCGTGTCCGCGTGGGTTTTCGCCGGGCACTCCGGTTTCCTCCCACCGTCCAAAGACATGCTGCCAGGTTAATTGGCGTACTGACTAAATTTCCCCAGGCGCCCTGCGATGGACTGGCGTCCCATCCTTGGTGTTCCCCTGCCTTGTGCCCTGTGTCTGCCGGGATAGGCCCCGGCTCACCGCGACCCTGTATAGGATTAAGCGGTTTCTGAAAATGGATGGATGCAACTATTAAAAATATGTATATCATTGAGGAACATCACTTCACTGGTCTGCCAGTGAAGCTATGGCTGACCTTGCTATAGTCCTCATGCCACCAATGGAGCCATGGCAGAGGCTGAGGAGCCCCCAACTTGTTTAATGCGGGCCAGGGAAGGGCAAGGAGGCAATGCCAGTGAAAGGTCAGCAATGCGGTATAAAAAGTAAAAACAAAACATGGTAAACCGAGTAAATAAATCATAACAATGGAGGCAATAAAATAATAAAATGAGGATTTGCCAGTGCCATAACTCGGTGCTCAGCTGCCTCGCCCAATCTGAGATGGTGCAGAGTAGAAAAGGTGCAGCCAGAGAGCAGCCAAATGCCCTCTCGGTACAATAGAGGCAGATAGAGCTTGCCAGTAAGCTGTGATTTATTGTGAAATTTTAGACAAATTTAATTTGATTATAATGCATGGAACTTTGGGCAATTCTCAAAGCCTTTAAAATGCAATTATATTTTCCTATGAATTGTGAATTATGATGAATGTCTAATAGTGTTTGTAATAACCATCCCTCTTGTTATATTCAGTCCATTTACCTGCTGTAACCAACACCTTATGTGATGTGCATTAGTGGACACAAGTATTTCTTGCATAATGTGGCCTGCAGATACAATCTTCATTACGCTAACTTTTTAATGCCAAGTTTGTGATATTATAACACGGTGTTGGGGGTCAAGGTAGAAGCGTTCACGTCGCGATCCCTGTCAAGTAATACTTGGTATTGCCTGCGAATTCTACCAAACACTTCGAGGCCGAGCTGAAAGACAACGATGTCCAGAAGCTGACCATCGTGCTTCGAAGAATCGCAAAGAAGAAGACACGGTGTTCTATTGCTGAAGGGTAAAGTTTGACAAGAGGAATGCTTAAAATTGAAACAGTAAGGTCACAATGCAAAGTGATTTAGGCGCCATCGTTTGTGAGGAGCAATCGGAGTGTAGGAAACCATTACACGATGGCGATTGCTATGGCATAGAACCTAATTGAATAACTTCTCCAGAAGCACCCAGGTGAGGAAAACAAATTTACAGTTGCAATTTGTGCTGATTATAGGACTGGATTATGCAGAGCACTACGTAATCTGTCCCAACCAATTTCCAATGCAATCCATCTGAATTATGTCTTCAAACGTATGATTTTAAAATAAAATATAAATATAGAGTATGTTTTGAGCCTGCGTGTAATTTGAAGTGAGTCCATCAATTCCTTGAAAAATATGTTTGCACTGTCACAGTCAATGCTAAACTATTTTTGGAATTATGTTTGAGTGGGTTTTAGCTGCAATGTAAAAATACAATATCCACATATTATACAGTATATGCTGTTTTAAAATACGTTTATATAAAGTCAAAGTGACTATTCAAATAAGCATTATGGAATATTAATTAATATTGTTTCAAATATTTATAAAACAAAGTATTCGTAGTTATGTATAAAACAACAAACTAACCTTAGGTTATACTGAAAACTGAAGTGTTTTTTTCTCGTGTGAAAATGACATTCCGTACTGTCAAAAGATTTACAGAATATGTATTTATGTGAATCAATTCAGCACAAATGTTCAACGCAGTTTGAAAATCAAAGTGATTTTCTGCTCAAATGAGCATTCAGGCTATGCTCATTTCATGTTGTCCACCCTCGACAATTGTGGAAATTCACCATTCCTATGGCTGGAGCAACTACCACTATTGACTCCCCCCACAAATTGGTTTTCATTTTAAAGACTCCAGAAATTTGATAGGTTGAGTCAACCCCCAATGAGAATGTGAACTTGCAAACTTCTATTTCAGAGTAATTTATTCTACTGTTGAGCCACATCTATGGAAGTACTTTCAAATAATGAATATAATACTCTGCATATGTTTTAAATGAACGTCAAAATGTTCATGAGGCAACACGATACAATTAGGCTATAATGTATGACACATTAGCTATGTAATGTTCAGTTGCAGTATAGTATAATTTTAGTATTTACATTAATTTATAATGTCATATATATATATATATATAAAATCGTAAGCCCTTTTGCAATTCCCAGTCCGGATAAGCGACCCTGTTGCGTTTGTAACTGATAGACTCCACCAAATCGCAACCACATCGCGCGGGACCTATGCAGAACGCCGCCACTCGGTCCCAGACGAGTTTCTGTCAACTAACCACGCGCCGAGAGGCCAAGCCCGCCGTCAAAGACCACTTTGTCTCCCTCCCTTCAGCGTATATGCGGCGCCCTCATTACACTCAGGCCCGCAGCTATTACAATCCGCAGTTTGCATAAGTATCCCCACCGCTATTACAATTCCCAGTTCCGATACACACCGCCCAGTGTATTACAATCCCCAGTTGGCAAAAGCGGCGCCGCTATTACTATCCCCAGTTACGATCAAATTTACCCGGGCAACGCCGGGTCGCCCCACCTAGTTGTGATATAAATTGAGAATTGCTCTCCATTGCTGTTCTTTTGGGATGGCCGTGTCGAGTGTTCCTCCTCTCGACATGGCTATCCCAAAAGAACAGCTAAGGAAAGCAATCTCATCCATTGAGCCATAAAAACCTGCATCTGTAATATATATTATGTAATAATTGATGGACTTTTTCTGTAATTCACGGGGCGGCATTTTATGCATTCAATGTCACTTGAACACATGCATTCCCAAGGGCAAATTGTAAAGGCACTGTAAAAGAAAGTAGAATGATGGCATTTTCCACAATTAGCCTGTCGTGATCGATGACAGCCAGACAGGCATGCGCTTGCACACATCATGCTGTCAGAGTTACTCTTGCATTAAATTGCTATTCTGCTTAACCAGGACGGCAGCCTATCACACAGTCTGTATTTTAGCCCCCTTCTATTAGCTGGGGCATGTAGATCACATGCCCAGCTTTTCCTGTTGTTTTATCAAATTGGGCCTATTGGACGACATGAAGATTTCAGAGATCGGATTTATTTTTAGATCTTAGTTTGTTACAAATATAGTAAATGGGTTGCTTAGAAGGACGACGCTACAACGATTAAGACAAGTGTGCTTTGTGCCTGACTACCACACGTGTAAGTAGCCCAAATTGAAAGGCCCAGACAAGGTTAGTGTGGGCTGATGTCACATACTAATGTAATTTTGCAAGGATGTGCAAAAATATGCTATAAAAGGTTAATATTGACATGTGGTGCTCGCAGGATGGAATTAAAAACAAAAACTAATTATGCTACTCTGCTAAATTCCTAGGGATTAGCATTCTCCCCTTCATTAAGAATTGTGCAAATGTGGGGAATGTGTACTATGTATTTTACCTCCACTACTTGTCTTCTACTTGAAACTAAAGCATTCGTTTTACAATATACTTCAAATTGTCAAAACATTTTGCTAAAACATCATAACTCTTGGCTTTATGCAAATATGGTTGCAGTGTTGTGTCATTGCATATAACAGGAAAAGCATATCCATATTTACATTTCAAATGATGTGTGCATTTATTTGTAAAATGTAATGCAGTGTAATGTTGATCTTGCTTGTATTTGAGCAAGATGGAAATCTTCAAAGTCTTCTGTATACTGTAACTTAATACTATAATAATAATAATAATTCAATTTATATAGCGCCTTTCACCCGAGGGTCACAAAGCGCTGCACAAGGGCCGCGAAGAGGACGGCATGTCAGCAGTAAAACACTAATCTATAGGCTCACCCTGTCTACATGCATAAAACCCATGCATTTACTCGGTATCTTGTTAATTTATAAGTTATTGGGAATAACGTATTGTGATGTAGGCTTTCACGGCTTGATTCCTGATGGTCTTCAGAGCTGTTCTTTTGGGATAGCCGTGTCGAATGCTCTCTCTCTGTCCCTGGCGACGTTTAACCTCCCAGGTTGGAATCAATGTATGAGAATTGTTCTTTAAAGCCGCTCTTTTGGCATAGCCGTGTTGAGCGTTCCAACTCTCTTGGCACGGCTATCCCGAAAGAGGAGGAATTTCCGACCTTGTTATCCTAAAAGAGCAGCTCCTAGGAGCATTCGCATTCATTCATTCATTTTCAGAAACCGCTTAATCCTGTACAGGGTCGCGGTGAGCCGGATCCTATCTCGGCAGACACAGGGCGCAAGGCAGGGGAACACCAAGGATGGGACGCCAGTCCATCGCAGGGCGCCTGGGGAAATTTAGTCAGTACGCCAATTAACCTGGCAGCATGTCTTTGGACGGTAGGAGGAAACCGGAGCGCCCGGCGAAAACCCACGCGGACACGGGGAGAACATGCAAACTCCACACAGAAAGGCACCCCGAGCCGAGATTCGAACCCGGGACCTTCTTGCTGTGAGGCGGAAGCGCTACCCACTACGCCACCGTGCCGCCCCTCCTAGGAGCAATTCTCCAAAACATATTTGTTGTTTGTGCTTGTGTACTGCTGCCAACACTGCATCACCGATTCATTTGTGTCATATTTTTTTAATAGGATTGGGATAATTTATCAACTTCAGCAACAACAGCATGCAAATTAATTTGTAATTTACTGGAGATGCATGGAATGATGACTGGGGATGCAGCAGGGATAGTTATAAAGTGGCATGAAAGCCATTTACACACAGCCTGCTCCCTGGTGGAGAGCCATACAGTATTTGTGAAATTGGTCTTTGTAATTAACATTACATGATCAAAATACTCACATTCCACGTAAAGAAATACATTCCTACAATGTAAGTAAGCACTATAGAACACATGTTCACTTTTATAATAGTGGTGCATTTTAAATGTATGGCCACATCAGCAGGTGGGTTTTCCAAACTATTTCATAATGTGAAGATGTGCTTTAAAATGCCTTCACACTAGATATTCCCAGAAACAATTGATCTTAAAGACAAAATAAGTGCCACTGGTGTAAAAACAATAATTATCATGCCCATCTGCCTCTTTAGATAATTTCTGTTCCACGCTATACAAAACTCTTAACAGAAGCGATATGGTGACGAATGTTGCGGATCTTATTATTTGCGGTGTTATCCACGATTTTAGTCCTATTATCCGTGTGGTAAAAAAATTGCGGATAACCTGCGGATAATAGGAAGAATAGGGCCCGTGAATAATGGGGATCTTTGCAGACCCTAGAGTTGCAATCACCGATAATGGGACGTTGCAAAAGATGTGTTCTATATTTGAAAAAACGTGTAGCTATAAAAATATGCCACTGTGACTATGAATTCAAATGTGTCTTCTGTTTCTAATTATCATTGTCTATTGCATCTTTATGTTTATCATAATTATAAGACATGCTGCTGCATAGGCTAATTGGCCTGCTGACTAAATTCCCCCCAGTGCCATGTGAAGGACTGGCGTCCCATACGGGATACAACCCTGTGACTGTCGGGATAGGCTCCGGCTCACTGGAACCCTGTACAGGATTAAGCGGTTTCTGACAATGAATGAATTAATAATTTGCAACGGTCAGTCCATTGATGGTTGCGCCTCTCCAAACTGCCACTACTTCACAATCTGGCAATGTAAAAATGCACCTAACACCTGCACCTGTATTATGTTCAATGCTAAATTCTCATAACGTTAGTTTCCAAAATATGTTCATTATTTAAAAATAACTATCCTTCCCCGTTACAAAGCCAGAAAAAATTACGTGAGATTTCTGAATAAAAAAACCCCTAAAAATGTGTAATTCAACCAAAAATATAGCTACTGTACTTCATTGGTAAATTCTATAAAATGCCCTAAATCTATCATTTAGTGGAGCCCTAGGGGAGAGCCTGTTACTACTGTGCTGGGCAGCTCTTGCCCAATTTCAAGCTGCATTAGCTTAAAGGTGATAACTCAACGCCACCTGGGCAGGGGGTGGTCTTCCTTTTGCCTTTTGAGTGAAGCAGCTTCCAGACTAATGGCACGGTGAGGTGAGTCGGGGTTCTTTCGCCCATTACATTTTACAATGCATGGGTGAGCACCGGTCTCGAACAATGGATCTGCAGATAAACAGAAGCCAGGCATAACCGTTTACGTGACCGGCTGCCGTATCATCTGTGGCTCCCTCAGCGAGGCTTTCATTTTTTCGTTCTGCGACTGTTGTGTTTTTGCTTGTTTCCAACTGTGACAGTTCTGCCAAAGATTCCTTGCTGTGCACGCAGCACGCGTGACATGAGACCACCCCATTTCAACTTCACTTACAAAACTATTTCACACATATTTAGACAAATATAAATGAGGTAATTAAGAAAAGTATAAGCCAGTCTTTGTTTTGTTTTGCACAAACTGTAATCCATCCATTTTCAGAAACCGCTTAATCCTGTACAGGGTCGCGGTGAGTCGGAGCCTATCCCGGCAGACACAGGGCGAAAGGCAGGGGAACAAAGTGTAATCGATGTTTACAATACTTTTGCAAATGCAGTTTTGTCCCCTGGTTAAAGGGGGCAACGCATGCAGCTTTTATTAATACCGATAATAGGAGAGAATTATGGCTGCTATCGTGCTCCATTTGTGTCAAGGTTTTTCCTGAAATTATTATTTTATTTCCAAACATGTGGAGTCCTTGCTCATTAAAAACCCTGACATGCGTATAGTACATATTTAAAAACAGAAGCTTGTGCTAAAAACAAGGTAATTAAATATTTAACATTTCTGTCATGGTTATACGACTATGTAATTGGTGGTGTGGTCAGGTTTGCCATTCGCACTTTGTGAATAAACTTCACTGGCATGGTGTTGCATTTTAATCATTGAACTGTAGTAGGCTATTCAATATTGCAACACCTTGCCGTGTCATGAGTAACAGTAACAAGGTAGGTAGATGATAAATAGATCTTTATTATTACAGCAGAAAATACCCAGTGAGCTTGCAAACTCTTGAAGCGACATTCTTGCAATACAACAAACATGCGAATTAACCAACATAAACATTATAGAAAATCAGAATGGAATCCAACAAATTTACAGCATTACATTTTTCAGAGATAAAACTTTAGCCATAATCATTAGGTAAACAACGATACACAGTCTTGCACAACACAAAATAGTTCAAAAGTGTAACAGTGGGATGGCAATAAGTTGAAGGAATCGTTGTGAATATAGTGAAAAAGCGTATGCAGCCCTTGAAACTACTTATCACTTTGTACATGTTCATTTTAATAGGGATCTAAGGCTGCTCAACGAAGGCAATGACTGTAGCTTCCAGCTCACAGCAATATTGTTCCAAAAACGAAGGGCACCTAGAAATATTTAGCAGAAAGCAGATTGTGTCTAAGGTTTAATTTATTAATTTGTACAGTCAACAAATCCATCAAATATTTTGCCGACTTATTAAGCTGGACATTAGGATTGAATATGACACAGTGAATATTTCTACGACTATTTAGAGAAATACATTTTAAGCCAATATATAATTTACAATGGTTGGTTTTTGTAGGGGCATCCAAGTAAATCTTAGAGCAGAATGATATAGGTTAAGGTTATTTAATAAAGTGCAGGATGCTGATTTATATATGTCACAGTAATCAAGCAATGGTAGAATCGTTTCCTTTACCAAGTCTAAGTGGAACCTAGTTGGAAAACAATATAAAGAGAGCCAATTCTAATTTTAATCTTCTTGGCAATACTATCAATGTGAAGTTTGACTTTAAATGTTGAGTCGATTATAAAGCCAAGGTATTGGTTATGTCGTGTTGGAGTGGGTTATCGGTGCCGTGCCGAGATGTTGGCTCTCTCTCTCTTCCGATCTGTGTCTGCTAGGGGACATTTGTTCCCTCCTTGCTTGTTGTAGAATTATTATTAGTTTCCCTGTTGCATTTTCTTTTGTCCTTTGTCTTGTAATTCGTTGCTATCGCTTGACTCTCAGTTTTCTGTCTCCCCGTTGTTGTTGTGCCGTTCTCTCCACAGCTCGGATTAAAAAAAAAACCCAAAAAAATTGTTGCTGATTTTCCGTGCTCTGTCGTTGTTGACATGTCATTCTCTCTGCAGCTTTGTGCAGCGCTTTGTGACTCTCGGGTGAAAGGCGCTATATAAATGCTATTATTATTATTATTATATAACTGAAGTATATATTTGGATGTTGTTTTAATCGAGAAAAGCATACAATTAGTTGTATTGGCATTAAGGACTCGTTTAAGTGAGAGAAGCTGGTTTTGCAGGCTATTGAAGTCACATTGTAGCTTATTATTTACATCTTCCAGGGAGTCTCCAGCCACTAGCAGTGCAGTATCATCTGCAAAATTATTGATTTCAGAATATAAAAGTGAGTTGCCTAGGTCATTGATTAATAAGGAGAATAATAATGGGCCAATAGTGGAACATTGTGGTACACCATTGGCAAATTAGATTTTGTTGGACATCAGGTTATCAACGGGAATGGCCTAGTTACGTCGGGGGAGGTAGCTCTTAAACCAGCCAACTACATGCCTGGAGAATCGGAAGCTTAGGAGTCTATTTAAAATAATATTATGGTCAACCGTATATAAACAGCATAGGGCTGGCAGCTGTTGGGGCAAAGGACACATTTAAATTAAGAACATTTAAATTCATAATGGACAGAAGTGCCTGGGTTTTATGACACTTTGAAGTTAACTTCTTCTATCTTTAAAGAGATACTGCAAGTATAGTATAATATAATTCATTATAACGTGAGTCACCATGTTGACATGGGTTCGGTTACTGTGGTAAAATGTTTGGGATAGGATTTACTTTATGGTGATATAATGAATAAACATTTATAAAGACTAATTACGCACACTACAACATTAAGCATGGTTAAATGCATGTTTTAAAATGTCCCGAAATGAAATGCACCATCTAATTGCACAAAAATAAATACTGCACTATTGAATGAAAACCAACATAAATGTATCTTTGAAGATATAAACGGATGATAAATTATGCAATGTTTTCACCGTAAAGTGGTAAGATTCATGTTTACAGAGCTAATATCAGTGCTTTCCAACTCAGTTAGGGGATATCCCCCTAATGTCTGGGATCTTTAGTTTGATTTATTATTCCTTAGTGTGCGATGTCTATAAATCAGTTTGCTTGTAAAAGGTTGTGAGCCTGATGTGAATCACGAAAAGTCACATCATAAATGGCCATGCTGAATAGATTTCAATTATCTGGGTGGTTATGAATTTTGAATTAACGGCTGTCATAAGTATTTGACGCTTGACAATGGCGGCGCGTTCCGACGCAGCGGCTACTCTCGGACCAAACAGTACGGTGTCTTCATGTTTTCATGTTCGTTTTTATCTACGTCTTCATCAAGATACAAGTACAGCCGTCAGTTTCTGCTAGACATTTGCAGAACGACAGTAAACAACCTGGAACCAATACAATCTCAGATAAACGAGCTTCGGGGCCTGGGCCTACTCCTGCAGGCCTACCACACCCGCGGCCTTGCAAGCCAAGCCATGCCAAGCCAAGTCAAGCCATGCCAAGCCAACCCAAGCCAAGCCAAGCCAAGCCAAGCTCCAAGCCAAGACAAGTCAAGCCAATCCAAGCAAAGTCTTTCCATGTGTGTGCCGACGCTAGGGTCTGAGAGAATGGCAGCGCGTTCCGACGCAGCGGGTACTCTCGGACCAAACAGTACGGTCGAATTCGATTCGATTCTTCAAAGCGTGATGGTTATATGACAGTTTCCCATTGCAACAAGTTATTCTTTAGTTGCAGACAGCCCTTCAACATTTAGAGATATAATAGTCAGTGCTGGCCTTAAAGGCGGTGGGCATTGGCCTCTCTTCTTGCTCCAGACTGAGGGGCTTCTGGCATCTGTTGAGCTTCTGGACATCGTTGTCTTTCAGCTCGGCTTCTGGACATCGTTGTCTTTCAGCTCGGCTTCGAAGTGTTTGGTAGAATTTACAGGTAATACCAAGTATTACTTAACAGGGATCGCGACGTGAACGCTGAATAGATTTCAGCGTTCAATGGAACTTCTGAAAGCATGAAGACACCGTACTGTACGGTGTCTTGTAACGTACAAACATCACTTGTGGGTGGTACCGTAGCACTATATTTTACACTAAAATGAATACATTTAAATTCCTAATGCTGGTTGATTACACTTCTAATATAATTCCAGTTCTCAGCAATATTCCCGTCCTAGACAGGCCTATTTAACACTGGCATACTCTATATTGATAGGTGCAGCCTCTGCATGTTTGATGCGCCCAGTGGGAATCACTGAAGTACACATTTGGCAGCATTGGATTGTTCTTCAAATCTACAAATAACGAGAAAACGCATCACTCCGGAGCTTTTGTACATGCAGCACACATCTTTGCGTGTTGTTTGAATAGAATGGGTTGTTCATTGTTAATCCTGGTGTCCGTATATATAGAGTTACATGATTGATAAAATATCCATCCATCCATCCATTTTCTAAACCGCTTGTCCTGGTGAGGGTCGCGGTTTGATAAAATACATACATTATAATCAGGGCAATAAAATAGATAGATAACCAGTGAGCTTGCAAGCTCTTTACGGGATTCCTGCGACACAAAAGACATGCGAATTGATGACAATTTAAAATATATACAAGATACATATATATCAAGCAACAATTCCTCCCAATAATAGTAACATAAAAATGAGCAATTTGCATAGTATTTGTAGCCCAGGGTAGAGCGTCGATGTTTAGTAGACGAAGGGGTATAAGTTGGTGAAACCCTCAGGAGAGATGAAATGTTAGGAAAGAGAGAAGCAACGAAAGTTTGGATGTGAGCTACCTGAAGAGACATTAAAATAGTCTAAATGATTAACGAAAAGTGGTGAAGCAAAAGATACCACAGAACAAAATTGAGAAAGGAAAGCAGAATTAAGAGAAAGACAGAAACAAGATTGTAGAACCATGGTGAATGTGGAATAGGCAAACATGTTGATAATGGCAGTATATCAACTGTAGTTGCTGGAAATGTGGTTGACTAACACTGTAGTTGACGGAGATGTATTTGAACTATACTGCACTTGAGTCCCACTTGAAAGTGAGACCCACTTGGAAGGGCAGCAGAATAATAGTTTGTTATTCTGGTCCTGTGTGTCACCATGGAGTGTCTAGCCTCCAGGGCTTCCTATAGCCCCAGGTTTTGCTGATGGTGCACAGCGCCCCTGCCTATAGAGTCCACTCCAATTACTCTCATCCATCGTGTAATTTAGCTGTGCTGTAATGAGTAACCCGATCCATGTGATTTAATTGTACTGTATATGTAGCCCTTTGAGCTTTTTCTACGTTTGTTTTGGTCACCAGATTGTGTCCACGAACACTTTGTGTGGCTGGTGCGCCAATAGCCAGGTTTTATATTTGTCATAATTGAACAAACTTCACACTCTCTGAACACAATCAGCCATTTTCAGATGTGGTTGAATTGTTATTATCACTTAAGACAAATATATCAGTGAAACAAAAATGGAACTTCTGTTTAAATGGGTTGAACTAAATATCTCTGCCAAGATATATATTAATATATATACACACTGCGGCAGATAGAGTGAATGCAATTTCATTGTAAAGTGAACAGAGGAAAATGGAGACGGAGGATAACGAGACAAAACTCTTAGACTACAAAACCTGTATTTAGAAATATCTCCGAGCAGAAACAGCTTGCTCATGCATTTCTAGGAGACCTTGTGAGTGGGGTCAAGAGATGCAATTACACGTCCACACTCTTGAAGTGCTCAGAGCTCCTGCTGCTATCCAACCCTTGCATATGCGCACTATGCACATGTGGGACGCATAAACGCATGCCCACAGTTGTCCTTTACGTCAAGATTGATGTTGCTGAGTGAAGAGGCATTCAGTTCCCATTTCTCAGTGTAATCCTATAGCGCGCACCACTTGCTCATTTGCATCCAATTGGTGTCACACTTGCATTTCACTTAAAACACTCCACGGCCCACGCGAACGCCGGTTTTAAATTATCGCCGTTTGACTGCGTTTTGTTCTCGTTTCATGCACAGCGTTGGAAGACATTTACAGTATGTTTTGTTACCATATTTTATAGAGGTGGAATGTTGCAGCAATTAATTTGTGTAGTTTATTGAGCTCACAATACATGCACCACATTCTGTATTTAACGATCAATGTTTTTTTGTGCATAGAAATGATATGTAATGGCTTCACGTGACCTCACAAATTACTAAAGGACCCACTAAATGCATCACGATGTAATAAAATAATTGATTCTTGAATTCAATCACGAACCTGACTTGCAATAATGCATTGAATTTCAGGGGGCGTATTGTTATTTTTGTTAAAGTATACTCTG
>JAZEWU010000001.1:22734620-22751652 GCA_036362915.1 Geotria australis | reverse complement strand
GCTCACGCACAACCTTCGCGAAACGCCGATTCTCGGTCGCGGCACCCACAACCTGGAACAGCCTGCCACACCTATTGCGTCAAACACACAGCCTTCAAAAAACTGTAAAAAAGTCACCTCTTCACCGACTCACAACAAACCGACTGAGCAGGGCTCCGCACCTCCGAATCAACGGGTGCAATCGCGCCCGGAGAAAATGCGCGCGTTACAAAAGTAGATTATTATAATTAATTGGATATGTTATATTAATTTCACCTACATGTCTTGCTTAATTTTGAAAGTCACAGCCATTGCTTTTTTGTATTCATCTGATAATGGTGTGTACATTTACTGCATTATAACGCTCTCAAAGCAAATGGTTTTTTTACGTACTGCACCATAACTTAATTGTACATTTGTTCTGCAGGTGACGTATAAGATGTTCTCTCAGTTCATAAGACACTTTCCTGAAAAGGAAAGCCTACGACCGTAGAGTGTGGCGCATATACCACAAACCACGCTGGGATGCTCTTTTACCTAGAGTAACAGGGGAGATATTAACATCTACCAGTCAGTGTTTGCAATACTTACTAATCTAGACATCGCATGGAATGTAATAATATAACACTACCCAGCCTTTTTCGTTGTCTTGGAAATTAAATTGTCATCCTTTGCGTTTAGAAAAGATACACCTCCAGGCTGTTTAGAACAGCATGAATATATACAATACTAGGAAAGTATCTTGTTTTCTCAAAACACACTGTGATTCAATAAACAATTCTGAGTCTGTCCTCTGGCTAAGTCTAAAGGAATGTCGTGCTGTGCTGGAGCCAAGCAGGATTGCAAGCATTGTTTACACTTAGTGTAGTTTAAGCAGTCATGGATAACCTCTACATTATATATGTATTATGCTTGCAGCAGTGTGTTTTAAACTGTTTCTATTCCATACGTATACATGTTATTGGCTAGTACCCTTGACGCAACTGTGTGTTCTTGGATTTATATTACGCTGTGTATTCTTGGATTTATATTACATTGCCACTACAGTATCCTACATTTAAATGTTAATTTGGAGATGTAAAAGTTCCCAGCAATGTTGTCTGTCGGTTTAGTTTGTGAATTTCACTGAGATGCTTCGAAAGTGGGAGGCGAAACGTCGCGATGGAGAGAGGGAGAGCGCTCCACACGGCTATACCGAAAGAACAGCTTTAAAGAGCAACCATCATAAATTGCACCGTGAAAACCTACATCAGTACATTTTCAATGATAAATTATTTGGGTCAACAATCTTTCACCAAACCAAATGCAGCATTTGTGAACATTTTAGGTATGTCATAATTAACATATATCTCCCAATATTAATTACTGTTATATTGCAGTTTAACTTATCCATCCATTTTCAGAAACCGCTTAATCCTGTACAGGGTCGCGGTAGTTTAACTTATGATATTGAGGAATTCATTATTTATGCTATTGCAGTCTTTTTTTATTGTCATGCAGCTGGCAACTGCGCGATAACTCTTATCAACTTCAAGATGCTCAATGTACTCACCTCCATTGTATCTCACCCCTGTAATGTTGCACTACTCTCCTTCACGCTCTAATAACCAAGGTCTTAAGTCACTTCAATCAACCCTAACTCAATGGGAGGTTGCTCCATCTCTGCTGCTGCCGACAGGCTGTGAGATTGCATTTCCTCTGGTTGTCCACATTGGAGGGGCCCTCTACTTTTATTCTCAAGTCGAGGCTCAATATATTCCTCTTTTCTTCTGCCTATGACTATCTATGTCTATACAATGTTGTCTGATATATTAACGTCATATCAATTCCCTCTCTGGTCTGTGGCAATCTCTCTTTTCTCACTGTAGAAAAATGTCAAAAAACATTTCCCTTCAAACTCTCTTGAGGTGTACGTTGTCCCGGTGTCTGTACAGCGTCTTAAGGTTGCAGTCACATTTAGAGGTTTTATAAATCCAGCATAGTGGTAAAGGAGCTGAATGTAAGTAATTGATTTGCTCAGATTCTTCTTAGCGATTCTTCGAAGCGCGATGGTTAAATTACAGTTTCCCATTTTCTTACACAGCCCCTTGCATTTTCATTGAACTCCGCAATGTATTTTGAGCTGCAGAGGTTGGGTAGTAGAGCACAGACAAGGCAGTGTTCCATAGTATGGTCTGCTTCTCCACATTCACAGGTGGTTGGGCCGGTCTTGTAGCCCCATCTGACCAAAGCATCTTTTGATCGTCCCGTTCTAGTTCTCAGGCGGTTGAGTGTCTTCCACTGAATCCATGGTGCATCAGATGATATGTTTTCTATGTTGGAATGTGTTGTAGTTCTCAGGTCAAAAATTAGGGTTGTTAGTAAGCACATATATACTGTGAAAAAGGTAATTGTAAATAAACAAAAGACACAAAACTAGGTCCGTTTAATACAGTATACGACAGACGTGTTGCTCATAAACACTTTGCAAGCCGTGCTAGACTGTCCATATAATGTACACGCCACTGGTAGTGGGCTTTGCCTGCTTTCAATTGGCTTTAGTGTTGCACTCCAAACTATCAACGTTGGTGTACTTGCTTCCCTGCTGATGGAAATCTTAAGCATGTAACATAAGACTTAAAAGAGTTTATAACTTTAGACTGAGCCTGCCTTATGGTTGAAGCGAAACAATCTCTGGGCCATAGTTTTGGGGGCCAAAAAAATAATAAAAAGAAAGTGCCTGTAAGTTGTACCATTTACATTTTTTCTCATACGTGCCATCTCAATCTCTTGCCTGGCACTTTAACCAGATTTTAACGTACTGTACTTTGGTTTTTTTTAAAATACTGTGCCATGGTTGATGTAGAAAGCAACTGCCTCAAGCATCTCTGCCCAGCCAAGCGGGAGGCGTCGATAGTGTTTAGCCAGAACTGCGTTCCACTCTTCTCCCCCACACAGGAGTAAAATCCGTCGTCATTCTCTTGTTTCTCCTTCCTACCGTTTCATTGTATGGGTGAAAATATGTTTTCATAGTCCCGTACTTATTACTTGTTATTTCTGCTGGTCGCACCGCGTCGGCGATTGCTTTTTGATTGATCAACATCCTGTATCTAATGGGCTTTTTTAATACTCTGATTTGTACCCTGTCTTTCATCTTCTCTTACTCATTCCCTGAGAGTAGCTTAATATGCTGTATTCAGCACTTGTTTTATTCACTCAATTACGATTGTCTAAGTGCATATGTTTTGTATATGTTGTGCATGTTAACACTTGTGTAAGCGTATCTTCTAAATTATTTGGAGCTGGTTTAACTCGGTTGGAACTGCCTGGGACTGACATGAATGGGTTCTGGCTCTGAGCAAGCTAGATAGATTGCTATCTTTATGAAAAAAAAGGCTTTGTGCTGAGGGGCCGAAGATTGGGGAATGTGGTGGTTGGGTGGATAATGGAATGCAGTTTAATCTTGATACCACTAGTCTGGCTGGTTATTTCACAGGATAAGACATCTTATCCATGTACGGTCATGTCATTCACAAGCAGCCATAACTTTTAAATTAAGTGAATATGCCTAAGGGTGAACGTGCTGAGATACCGTTTCATTACAAATTATATAAGGTTATACCATTTCTTTAATAACGCGAAAGTTAACAGAAATTCAGCACGATGTATTTATTTATTTATATGAGTGTGCTACTTAACAAAATATAACTACCTTAATATGTTTGTTCAGTAGAGGCTTGCACTGCTTAAAATTTAATTATAGGCATTTTAAATTGCTTTATAGAGGTGTAATGGAATTGGTCTGTATTTTGCACGGTATATTACTGGTAATTAATTAGCCAAACATCTGAATGTAGGACTCTTAGAGTGACTGTCCTAAGCAATGGCACGAATTAATATGTAACATGTTTCCTTGATCTCGTGGTCATATTCCTGAAAATAGTGAAGGCAGAATATATATATAAATGCAAGGAAATAACAGCTGTGATTGGTCCATGGAGAGATTATTTTTGTGTAATGAATACGTCATAACCTCTCACTAGTATGCAAACAATGGTCATATAATTTTGGTAATTGTTCAGATATATTGGTGTACAGTACAGTATTAACACGAAGTGTGATCTAAATAAACACTATTCTCAAGGTGGAATTGGAAAAAAAATACTCTGGGAATGCACCTGGGTCCACATACCCTTTAGAGCAGGAGTCTAGGGGTCCTCCCTCAGAAAATGTTGCGTTTATAACAACGCATTTCTGTGACTTGTGAGATGTAAATTAACCATCCAAATTTAATACCATGAAGGCCAAATACGTTCTCTTTGGGATTTTCACTCTGGGAACGACATTCCCATGCGTTCCCACCCAATTCCACTAATGATTATTCTTAGGATTAAAATCAGCATTACACAAACATATAATATTATTTCAAAGAAGATGTGTTTGAAAATTTTCATATTTTTGCTGTTATGTGCATCAAACGCATACCCTATTGCATATGATTAAAGTTGTAGTTCCAAGAAGCAAAACAGCAAACAAGCTATGCACTTGTAATCATGAACTAATTTTGCTGCATATGCCTTCCAGGGTGGAGTTTCAGAACAAATTCTACACTGGAACTGGATACAAGTTCACACCATTCTCCTTCCATCAGCTCCTGCAGGAAACAATGAAAGAAGACTGACAGTACGTAGACTGCCATGAAACTACATCTAGATTTGCATTTTGATTTATGGGAATTTTTTGTTGAATTGTGCATGTGATTTAATTGTGTGGCGAGGTATTCATCCATGAGTCAACATATTAAATTGTGTAGGGCAGCCTTCATCCATGAGTTGATAGACAATGGTTCATAATGATTGCATTATTTTAGTCAATGTGTTTTTAGTCAATGAAAAACATTTATTCTCGAGACAAAATCATTGTAAACTTGTGTTGGGATTGCCAATAATAACATTATTTTTCTGAAATAATTTCAGCAACAATTCCATAATTTCTTGCATTTTTCGAAGGTGACTGCTTGCGTAAACAATGTGCCAATTTAAAGCTCTATACAAGCCAGTGATGTAAACAAATGTATTACACGTTCTCCACATTCTTCCGTTATTGTCACTACAGAATGCTAATTTATAAAAACAAATCATCTTTTCACTCTCACTAAATGTGCACAATGATTACTACAGTATTCTTATTCCAAAGTATGTTTCTCTCCTTTTTTGCCGATTATGATAGGATAAAATATATGGCAATAAAAAATGTGGCCATTTTTTACGTGATCTATATAAGTGCATCAATAATCATTTTCAGTGGGACTTGTAAACAAAAATAAAAGCTCAGATTGCAGACACATTGGTTGCTTCAGAGTTTGTATTTGACTATTGTATTTGACAATCAGAAGTGAAAAGTGTTTGTTAATGAAGTCGGTTGAGACAAGGGTGCCATTGAGCAAGTCCAGAAACTGCCTTAAACCTGCTTTAACAAGCATTCACAACCATGATATGCAAGATTATTCAACCCACAGATAAACAAGTTAAAATCAAATGTTTTATCATCATGTGCAAAGCAATATTATCTTAATTTAACATATGTTATGCCACATTACTCATAACTGAATATTGTCAAAAATGAAAAACGTCTACATTTTACTTCTTGCACGATGTATTCAACCTTGCATTGATAAAGGTAGATTTGTTTGAAGGTGTCATTGCATGTCATTGCATGTCTGGAGGAAGCCAGCTAGTGTGGCTCTGACCACTTGAAGCTGCCTCTGGCAGCCGAATTTTAGATCCATTGACATGCGGAGTATCCACTGCTTTGGCCCCAGAGCTGCACAAAAGGAGAGCTTTGTTTTCAGTTTCCTGACGAAAATCAAAATGTTTGCACACTCGCATATGACTATTTATCCTGACATATACCGTACTTTTGTGGGTTATGGCTGGTCGGGAGATCACCATTCGAGAATGACGGTTGTGGGGATAGCCATAGTTGTAAGTGGCTTCTTTGGCATTTTCCTTACAATGCTGCTTGATTTTAAAGTCCCCATTGTGCAAATAATCCATGGATGCATTACAACAAAACTGAAAAAACAATCAATCCAACTCAAAAATATACATGAAACAAATACATAACACATTTTTTATTACATTAAAATGTTGCCTGCATTCCTGGTGTGACTAGTTACAGAGGCAGGGAGAATATGAACTATAAGCCCGTGCCCTTCCTGATTTTATATTTTCATCAAACTACGAAAGAGTTATTTGTTCACTGATCTCAAGGTGTGTCAACAATTCTTGTAAATGTGATGACCCAAGACCATGAAGGGGTTTTAAGTACTAAGGATGTTTTGAAAGACATCCTTGATTTAAACGAAAGCCAATACAGTGATTTTAGAACCAACGTAATACATTTATGTATCTGAAAAAGCACGCGGGTTACAGAATTTTGAGCCAGCTGAAGCTGACCATAAGTTAGAATGACAAAGGCCATTAAAAGAAAGCAATACTTTAATCTAATTGTGACCCCCCACCCATTAATGCGGTTTATACCCTCCCCTCCCTTTTCTACCCACAAAAACTCAGATGCATGCAGTTGGTGCTTTTATCTAACTGAGGAGTGACAAAAGCAAGAACCAACATCAATGTATCTCCTTCAGTTTAGAGATGTTTTTCAAATGACATGAGGCCGTTTTCAGAGTTAATGTGGATATCAAACACAGTTAAGGATCTATAATAATTGTTTCAGATGTCAATATGCTCCTAACTGTCCATAAAATATATAGCTAATTGTAGGTATTCAAACACAATTCATCGTAATGTTTTGGTTTTTTATAGTATTATATGGGGTAAAATCTTACGATGACGGATGTTAAATATGCCACCATCCATGAAATATATAGCTACTCCAGCACGTGGCAACCTGGCTTCATGTTTCTTTTATAATTATCAAATTTACACAAACTCCCCACCACTATGAATTATAGCTTGAAAGTGACGAGTATGGGCTATGTAACTGAATACTGTTTATACATTTGTAACATCATATAAGCAATATATTCTCTGCCTATTTAAGTCCCCCACACCAGGAACATAAAAAAAACCCTTCCCACTCCCTATCGCCACTGCTGTTATGTTCAATTGTAATACCCACTATACTAATACAGCTTTAACCCTAGGCATAGATAATTATTTTTGAATGAATTATTCACTTTCTGATGCAAGTAGAATTGGCCATTATTTTCTCATTACGAAGTCGGTTTCACTTACAAACAAATTCTCTAACTCGTGCTGTCGGGAGGCGCGTTTTATTTTCACTTATCACATGTATGACATTTTCCATCTATTGGCTCAGCGGATATTTGTGGAAATTCCTTTAACACTGCATTTGTCGGATGAAATGAGCATCAGCAGCATGACGTACTTGGATGTGTGCTTGATTCAATTTGTAGCGAGCAATTGTTTATGTAAACACACATGAAGCACACTGTCACATTGTGTTTGCACGTTATCTATATTGCTGCTGTTCACTTGCGGTTATCCTGTGAGCAAGAAATATACCACGACGAATCCCATGTTAAATATAATGAATGTGTTGACCATGTATGGTCTCTCCTCAGGGTTCACTTATGCATTGAATAACGTATTCATTGAAAAAGAGTGAGAATGTAAATACTCTATGTACGGTAGTATGAAACCGACTTCATCGTACAAACTCATATACAGAGATCCCATCCATATGTCTTGCTTATTGAATATTGGGATGTAGTGGGCAGTAAAACCATTCCTAACTGAATTTCTACTACGTGTTTTGAATGCAGTTCTTAATGTTTAACCGAGGCCACTTATTCACGTGACAGAGATAAATGGAGGGAGCCGTTACAAGACACCGAGTTCGCAAGCCACTGGACAGAGGATGGTTATATTTGACAACTTAGTTAAAATATGAAAAATAAGAACCCAGGCCACACACATATATAATAACACCATATATTTCCTGCGAGATATTTTTACAGAAAATCGCCTGTTATACGAATAGGAGTCAAACAATAAATCCAGGTCTAATACATGAACACCGAGACAGCGTTTGTGCTAGAAGTGTTTAGAATTCAGTATAGCTATTGGTAAGAAGTCGTGTCGGACAATAAGTCGAGACGAGATGGCCTCTTTTCTGTGCTTGGTCATTACGCCTGTAGTTGGGGAGGTTCAAACATACCTCCGAGCACCATGTGACAGAAAAAAAACCTGCAGATACCTGCATGGACACGATAGGGCAACCCCCATGGCCTCAAAACCGGTTTCCACACTATTTAAACCGTCCAGTCAATGCACAACGGGAGTCACATGAGAAGGACTTCACCAACCGTTGTGTAAGCCCCTGTCTGCTTCGGAAGTCTGTCAAAGAAAATCACCGCGACGCTGCACGTAGCCGAGCGAGCACCTCAGGACGTAAGTGCATAATACTTGCTTGCTCGACGAGTACCGTACACACAGACGTCAACACAACACTAACATATTCTTCTTCTTTGCGATTCTTCGAAGCGCGATGGTTAAATTACAGTTTCCCATTTTCTTACACAGCCCCTTGCATTTTCATTGAACTCCGCAAGGTCTTTTGAGCTGCCGAGGTTCGGTAGTACAGCACAGACACTAACATATTGAAATATTGTGAGAGCAGTGACGTAGCATGTTCCAATGGTTTAACGGTAAGAGATTGAACAAGAAATGGTGGCCGTATGGGATGCAGGAGTAAATTGGAGGAGTGAATTGTATTAGGAGTCAGTGTGGTAGTTGATGGAAATATAAAGAAGATTAAATTGTTTATTTTGCTGCGGTATTGGCTATAAAATTGGGTGCTCCTGTTTCTTCAGACATGTAAACACTTGTTAATTGGCAGATACTATCTTAACATGCAAAGAACTTCAGAGCTTGGGTAATCTTTGGTGGCGGCTCATCAGGTGGCTGCCTTCCTGCTTATCTCGAGTTCCTGGAGCCTCTGCGTCGTTTTATTTCTCTATGAATGAGAGTAAGCTAATACTCAATGTATATTTTTCACACCAATATAATGGGTAATAAACTTAATGAACCAAAAATGTACAATAATGGCTTGTACTGATATAGCGTTTCACGCATAGATTCATGATTGTTGCTCTTCAGAGCTATTCTTTCGGGATAGCCGTGTCGAGCGTTCTCCCTCTCTCCCTTGCGACGTTTCACCTCCCATGTTGGAAGCATCAGGCATGGGAGGCGAGACCTTGCGATGGAGAGAGGGAGATCGCTCGACACAGCTATCCCGAAAGACCAGCTCCGAAGAGCAACCATCAATAATAACCATCATTACATTAATTATTGCTTTGCAAATAGGGGTGCGTGTACCTTTATCTTTTGCCCCACGTAATCGGCACACGCTGTTCACTTTCAGACTATAGCACACTGTATCTGTTGCCGAGTTCATTATATTGACATTGTCTGACGTTCACAATACTTCTGTTTGAAAATCAGATAAAACATCCTATTGATGTTTCCACACCACAAGGTTACCTTCCTGCCTCAATCACCGACAGAGAAATTCATTGGAAAGGCAGAAATTGGCCTGAGGGCTTCAACTCTTTAATTCTGGGAGCTAGAAGCCACCAGATTGCAGTGTATGTTGTGTTATTGGCACAGCGGACCGCTGTCGTGTAGTGCTTGCTTCTAATAAAGTTATTATTTTTTAAACACTTTCTGGAAAACATTTGTCCTTAAGGTGCCATTGTGCGCACATGTATCTACTATAACTTGTAGCAACATAAGCTTAATTTGTGGATATAAAAGTGATTTCTTAATTCCTGCTTAATTGTAGTGAGATTGGTGTTTTTGGTCGTTTTCGTATTGAAGAGTGTGGTCTTCATAGTGAGGCCCCGATGGTTCATTGTGCCATTGCCTCTACAACTGGATGCAGGTGTGTGAGCACAAATTCATATCAAGCTCCTCAAGACAATGTGACGGGGGTTTGGTCAGGTTTTCTTTTCGTGCGTTTCCCGGGCTAAGTGTGTGTCTTGCCTGGTCTATGTATTTATTCTTTATATTCATATATCAAAGTAAATGTGTTTACGTATTTTATTGTATGTGTTATCCTAAATCCGGTTTTTTTACAGGTATGCATAAGGCTAAATATCTACTAGGCTACAGACTTTGTATCTACTGTTCGAATATTAGCTGTTAGTAATTAGCTGCATATATTTCTCATTTACGATGTACAGAGTACGACAGCATATTCTTCGTGAATTCTGGACAGCCGTTCACGCTAATTAATTTAAACGAGAACAACATACTGTATGTGTATGATGGATTGTGGCTCTGCGAAATCGAACCACGGTCTGAAAACAACAACAAAATCAGCAGCTTCAATCAATCCCATAATTGCCATAAAATGTCTGCGTATTGTGAACATCATGTGAGTGGCTCATGCTTTACATTTAATTACTCTCATCATCTGAGACGGTAACTCAAAGACGCGCGTGTGGTGCGTGTGTTGTCCGCCCGGCGGTCTCTGCAGCGCATCTCGCTCCAGCATGGGTTCTCTGTTCCGGAGCGAGGAGATGTGCCTGGCGCAGCTGTTCCTGCAGAGCGAGGCGGCATACAGCTGTGTGAGCGAGCTGGGCGAACTGGGCCTCGTGCAGTTCCGAGACGTGAGTGCACCCGCAAGGGACGTTAATTAATTTCCTCGTGTTTCCCCGCACTTCACTGCAGTCTTGAAGACTAAGCAATGAACGGATGTCTTGACAATTTGTCAATATGGAATGAGAAATGAAGTGCGCTGAGGAATGGGGAGAGGGAGACTTCAAGCAATGGAAAGAAAATGAGATCACTCTGGAATTTACACCAATCCTGCAATGGGAATATTTTCATAACCTTTACAGCCATATGGGTTTACTCGGGAAAATAAGCAAATAAAAAAAGAATCCAGTTGTAATGTTCCTTGCCCTCAACAAGTGACATTTAGGGGGTGGGGGGGTTTCACTCAGCTGACACCGTTACACAGCCTTGCTATTACAAATGCAAACGCGTTGTTTCTAAAGACAGGAAGGCTTTTGGTAGGCACCAGCAGCAGTCCGAGAGTACATTATCTACCTGATTCTGCCAGTGACCTCGCTACTTTAGAAAATGCAGATGTCACCGTTAACCACCAGTATGTCTGGTATTTAGTAATGACACATGGTGACAAACTGCACATTTTATGAGGAATGCTATATCTCGCTGTCTATTAAATGCACAAATGCAAATGTATACGTTTGCATCTGTTTCCTGCTGAGGAAATTGTAATTGTTAAATTTGGGTTCAAAGACGCCCTTTATGCCTATTTCTTTTTGGTGTCCTTGAATTGCTCGCCAGTGCGGTGACTTTTTCGCAATTTTCTCTCTTGCAGCTCAATGCTGGTGTTAACCTCTTCCAGAGGAAGTACGTGAACGAAGTACGGCGATGTGAGGACATGGAGCGAATCCTGCGTAAGATGTTGCCATCAAAAGCACAAAGAGTTTGACGAAAGTGATTGCAATGGCATATTGTCTGCTCAGTAGATAGAGTTAATGGTTAACTGAAATTCTATCACAGTGCAGCATTTGTATCAATTTAAGAATTGTGTCAAAATATCTTATTGGACAGTTCAAATTGATAGGTTGCTTTTACGCAATCAGTGCCACAAGTAATTTCCGATTAGTTTTGTCTGAACTAGTTTAACAACAACAAAAACGCATTAGACATTCTATTTTAATGTGCATATACGCGTGTGTGCGTGCACATCGCTGAGAGATCATCTTGTCAGCTATTGACCTGTTGTTTTGTTTGTAGCGGGCAATCTAATTGTTTTGGAAACACAATAAGATAAAACTCATCTTGCATCGCACGTATCCTCAAGAGAGACAGGGAAACAGGGCTGCATTTCCGAGTGTTCAATATTAAACCTAATGCATGCTCAGACCTGAGACATGTGAAAGTGCTATACAAACTTTAATGAGAATGAAAACTCTGGCTCAGGGCCAACGTTTGTTTGTCTACTCTGGCTCTGTGGAGGCCCAGACGGCCTGTGATGTTTTTTAAACGTTTCTATACTTTCAGGGTTCTTGGAGAAGGAAATTAATAAGTCTAACATGCAAGTGAAGATACAACAGAGCAATCAGGAGGCCCCACTGCCACGGGAGATGATAGATCTGGAGGTGAGCATGTGATGATATTTTGCTCCACAGAAAAACAAGATAATTTGTTGTGTGGAGGACAAGCTGTAATGTGCAGGCTGCTCGCCCACTCGCACTCTGTGTGCCGAGACTATGAGAGTGAGTCATTTGCATAAACACTCCCGTCATTTCAAAACAAATCCAAGGGACATTTGGCTTGGCAGTTTTCACTACAGCCCAATATATTTGAAAGTTACTGTACCCCTACCTTGCGCCCTGTGTCTGTCGTGATAGGCTCCGGCTCACCACAACCCTGTATAGGATTAAGCGGTTCCTGATAATGGATGGATGGGATATACCAGCAAGCCTAGCACATCATTCCATACGATAATGCCGCGCAGAATTCCATTTGGGTTTTCTAGATTTCCCACACGTTCACCACTCAAGATGTATTTTCAGAGCCGTGCATGTATGCAAAATAACTATTGAATGCACTTAACCGTGTGCTTGAGTAGAAACCCCGTTTAAGGCACTATTCTTGAATGTTGTCTTGATTTATAAATTTCCTGCCTTCTCGCTGTTCATTCGTTCTCAGAAAGAGAGCTATTAATAAAAATAATGGCTTCGTATATATTTTCCAATAAATAATCAATTGCACTGGTGGTAATATATTCTCAGCCGTTACGAGTCACTTATTGGGTTTATGTGGAAAATTGCCATCTTTGCTTCCACTCAAATAAGAGTCTAATTAAATTGGTTATGAATGCAGGCCTTTAAGTGTTATTGTGTGCACGTGTTTATGTAACGTCTGCATTGACAGTCCCTTCTCGAGAGGCTGGAGATGGAACTGAAGGAGGTGAACTCCAACCAAGAGATGCTCAAGCAGAATTTCCTGGAACTCACAGAGCTACAACAACTTCTGCACAAGATACACGACTTCTTTCAGGCTGTACATATCCCACACATTACACTGATCGTGTGTTGTATGCTCCGTTTTGAAAGAACAGAATTGTGTACTGTATTTCATAGGCTTTAAATTATATTTCACCATTGAGCTCTGAATACAGGCCACCACATGTTCAGTCAGATTACATTCCACATAAGCTACAAATGTTTGAATTATAAAATGTTCACACTTTTCTCAGTATACTACGCATATAAATTTAATTAAGCATTATGGTACTGCATCTATTATGGTATTATCTAATACACATAATTTTCTAAATTGTTTAATATTGAAGGACTGTAACGGTAATGGTATTTTTTCTGCGTTAGTCAATACTATAATGAGACTTGTTGGTTTCAGGCTGATTTCAGCATGTTTGAGACTGGTGTAACGGACGAGATGCAGAGGCTTATGGATGGCCCATCAGCTGCAGGACAATTGGGCAACATTCTCAAGCTTGGGTGAGTAACATTACTTCTCCACCGACTTGTCCTTTTTACATCTCAGCTCTTTCTCCAATTTCGCATAAACTGCCGTGGTGGATGTTATACAAATATTACATGCACAATGCACAGCGCATTATCAATCCTTTGCGAGATGAAGGCCGTTCCATGATGTGTCAGCCACGGGGGTAATTTGATCGTACTTCACCACACTCGTCAGTGCACGTTGACAAAGGGGAGAGAGTGGAGGGGTCGAGAGTTGGTTCAGATACCACTCAACACTGATGTTGACATTGGCTGGGTCTTGAACTCTGGGTTCGTATCGTTAAACAGTGGGTCGTTGATTTCATAGCGCAGTGCACCCACCACTGCTCCACCATACCACTGCACCGATACCGAGGAGAAACACAGTGATTTGTCAAACACATTAGAGAACGTGTAAGAAAATTGAGGTTCATTTGTCGCACACTGACGATGCTATATTTTGCGCCTGCTGCCGTGTAGCTTCATCACGGGCGTGGTAATGCGTGACCGAGTCTTGGCCTTCGAGCGGCTCCTGTGGCGTTTCTGTCACGGGAATGTGCTCTTCCGGCACTCTGAGATCGAGACACCACTCGAGGACCCCGTGACGGTTCGGCCCCCTCCCCATCATCTCGCACACCACTGTCATATTCCATCCCATTCATCATCATCAGACATGGTCAATCCACTGTAGGACACAGGGCTCCCTAAGCCGCCACAGACGCTCATGGTGCTGAGATACAGTGATTTTATTCAGCACTTACGCACGAGCTGATTTAATCATACGCGTTCCTTTCTTTGGGTGCCACTCTGATGTTAGTACTGACCACTGGCCGTCATCCCTTCTAGTTGATGTGTCTGCCCTAGCCCACTTTCTCTAACATAAGCAATGCCCAGTCTAATAATAATGCCCTTTAACGCCCAAGTAATCTTCGTTTAGTCTTAACAAACTTGTTTCGGAGGGCCCTACATTGGAATGTTTTGCCACGGCTTTTCATGAGAGTTTGTTATGTGAGACGAAACTGAGGTATCCAGAAAAAAGCTTGTGCTTATGGGGGAGCCGATTCTCACTGCTCTGCAAAGATGGATTGAATAATATATTGCTCTACTGCCATCTTCTGACTAGCTTGCAGCCCAAGCATTCCAACAACTGGTATTCTCAGGAATTATTTCATCCAAGTATTAATATAACAATGTATATAATTACATTACATGGAGAGCCATACAAGGGTATTATTGTTATTAATAATTAATAACATAGATAGATAGCTGTTTATTATTACAGCAGAAAATACCCAGTGAGCTTGCAAGCTCTGTAAGCGGGATTCCTGCGATACAACATATTTCATCTATTAAAATACACGTTTTAATTTTAAAGACGTAATGTTGTATTTGTATCGTATCAACTATCACACATTTTTTACAGTGACAAAATACATATTTAAAATATTTTCAAACACTGTCTGGATTTTGAAGAGGCAAATTTCAACTAAGCAACCATATTGCTCTATAGTCTGCTCTCAATCCACTCTCCCCTTTCCTCTTTCTCTCCAGGGAGAGCAAATATATAAGAACATGTTCATTGTGTTTTTCCAAGGAGACCAACTCAAAAGCAAAGTAAACAAAATTTGTGATGGGTGAGTCAACTACAGTATACTTTACTTCGATCTCGTTTGCAAACGCACCAAAAACACAATCCTTGACACTGATCTGCTTCACTTTTACTCAAACTCAGCTCGTGATTGTGCTGTGAAATGTGTCTAGGTTCCGTGCCACCATCTATCCTTGCCCAGATTCAGCTCAAGAGCGCACAGACATGGGGGCAAATGTCAACACACGCATTGAGGACCTTAAGTCGGTGAGCATTCCAACCCACGTTCACAATTTAATACCCCATGCCTCAGATTTCGCCCAGGCACAATGCATATACTACGTAAAATGTCCCCCGTATAATGCACATTGCTCCATCCACCTTGCACCACTCTTGATGGCAATATACAGCACGCATCCAGTGTGCCACCCTGTTGAGCAGTCTTCACAGCTTGTCTCACCTGGTCCTTGGTTAATCCTGACACAAAGACGGCGTCAGAAATGCACTGACGGTAATTGACTGCAATTCCCGATGAGTCCCGTCAAATACCGATGGTTCTCGTCAATTCCCGTCGATTCCCGTCTCTGTGTCCCTATGTCTCTCCCTGTCGCTCACCCTCCCTCCCTGTCTCCCTCCGTGTTTGTCTTTAGGGGACGCTGGCATATTTTTGCCGCTCTTAAGATTGCCAGTTTCACGACCTTTCAGTGTATTCGAAGCAGCCTTAATCATTTATTTTTTGTTGCTTTGGTTTTTATTGTTTTTTCTTTCGTTGTTGACATGCCGTTCTCTTCGGGTGAAAGGCGCTATATAAAATGCTATGATTATTATTATTACCTGTGGTGCTTGTCTCTTGTCGGGCAGGTGCTGGGCCAGACGGAGATGCACAGGCAGCAAGCCCTCGCCTCAGCTGCTGAGACTCTGTATGAGTGGCGAACCAAAGTGCAGAAGATGAAGGCTATCTACCACACGTTGAACATGTGCAACATTGATGTCACTCAGAAATGTCACATTGCTGAAATTTGGTGTCCTGTCTTGGACCTCCAGACTATCCAGAAAGCCCTCGTTTCTGGCACAGTAAGTAATGCATGCATTGCATGTGTATGGTAAATAAATAATATACAGGCAGTTTTAAATGTCTAGATACCTAACACCTGAGAGTGCAAAGAATGCAGGGACATGCTACCTAGACAGAAGAAAAGTTGATCAATGTTTTGAGGAAATAAAACAGTGTATTTCATACAGAGCATTTGTAAATGTGAGTATGGATGTCCTTCGGCATCCATCCATTTTCTAAACCGCTTGTCCTTCTGAGGGTCACAGCGTCTTCGGCATCTAGTTCATTGAAAATGCCAGGTAAACTTAGCTTGTAGCCACCACGGGAAGATTCGTGTTGTCGTATACCCATTTATTTCTGTGTATTTCAATTAATGAAAAGCATTACAAAGGCCTTTACGTGTCATCTTGTCATCACATTCGTTTTCAGTATTTTTTTCCAAGCGAGCTAATGTAACCTTTGGTCTGACACAGTTCAAGGGGGCCCCCTGCTGAGCGCTAGGAGATTACTTGTTCGACTTGTTCAGCCTCAGAGTTTCCTGTTGGTGATGATGTATGGGACATCGAAAGAAAAACATCGATATATTGAACACTGGATGTTGTTAATGAACACATTTATAAATACTAAACGTTTGGAACAAGAGATCGCTGTTTTTTGCATCTTCCAAGCTGTTTTTTTTATCTATATTACATGAAAGAGCAACGTACATATTCAAAAGTATTATCGAAAATTATGGTGACAAACCAATAATAAACTGGAAAGAAAACCCAATAATAACAGGGCACAAAGCTGTTGTTGCAAGGTCAACACTCAACCAACAGTAAACATGTAAACTTTCCAGAATATTAGCTTTTAAGCTGTCTACACTATGTACGCC
>JAZEWU010000001.1:22697095-22717266 GCA_036362915.1 Geotria australis | reverse complement strand
TCTTAATGTGTGTGCTGTGGCTCCCCATTTGGAGTTGACCAGTTTTCGTAGGATGTTGTTTCGGGAACCCACTTTCAATCAATAATCATGGACTTTTTTGCATCAAAATACATTTTAGACATGCTCACTGCACACTGGTTACTGAATGTGGTAACAATGCTTAAAGAAGCTGCTGATTGTATTACACAGTTGGCTGCCTACACTTTTTTTTCATCATTGTTAGCTTTGTTATAGTTTTTTGCACATGACATAGCTTAGATCTTGCTTTGCCTTGAATGTTGGCACAATTTCATCCATGTCTAGGTGATTAGCATACAGTGCATCCATGTCAGCACCACAAGAATTTAGTCTGTATGAACGATTTCAAGGATGGCGCAGTGAGTAGGGCTGCCACCAGACATGCTTCGCTTCTGCTCCATGTAAAGGCTGATGACATAAACTGCGAAGTATCCAGTGCACATACTGATATGACTTGCATAACAGTAAGTATGCGTCTAGGTGTCACAATTCACAGTGATGTGAAGTTTGGTTGGGTGGCTGTTGTATAGAATGTACTGTTTCCATCATTTAAACCTGCAAGTACTGGGATAAGCAAGTTAACAGTCAATGTTGTTGATCTTTTCTGTAGTTAACAGTCAATGTTTTTGATCTTTTCTGTAGATCATCTTGTGCTGTGGTCACAATTTGGATGCTCTTTTAAGTCCAGGTTCTATTGTATCTGCAGTGCCCTTGATAGATTCAGAATTTGTTGTTACTGCTAAGCCTTGTGATATATCTAGAATTGTGCGGTTTACAGAAAAATGCATCATGAATCCAGAGATTTGTAAAATTAACATTAGATGAGGGTGGAGATATGTACATATATCCAACTTTTATTCATCATCGCTATGATTGCTAAATATGGTGGTGAAATTTAAGGTGTCATGAAATGTGGGAGTGGTGCTCATAGTCCACAATGGAAGTTGAAATAATACGTTGGTCCTTCGACTGATGGAAGCACAGTTATAAAGCCAAAAACAAGGGAACCGTAGTAACCATTTGAAATTTGTTGCTGTAAACCTCTTGATGGCACATGCGTAGCAGCAGTAGTGTTTTGTATTTGGAACCATGGATCATCCTGTTTACTGAACAGTATTGCCTTGATGTTTTTTGAGGAACAACTCAAGTGCGGTACTGTATTGCAGAAAGGAAATGGTAGGCAAACCATGTGATAGGTTTTGTAGTCAGGTCATACTTCTTCTTTTGAGCTTTTGTCAGTTCCATTTGGCTATCGCGTCATGCCATGTGATGAAGAATATGTTCAGAATATCACAGAGCTGTGTGTGCCAGCAAATGGTCTGTGGAAGCAGTTTTTCTCACAGGACCTTTTAACCGTTAAGAGTGGAACAGAGGTGCACTTTTGCACATGATTTGCCATCATATGTTAGTGTGACAGTCAAACCAATTTATATCTGCCGCATCATGTGCTAAAATAAACTTCACAATGCTTTTGCCTACAGTTGTTGGTGACTGGGCTGATACGATCAACTCGCTACCCTTGAAAACCATGTTTATGTGCGGGATCAGTGTTCTGAGCTACCCAGTCGCCTCTGGTAACTTTTCGTACTCTTCGTTTTAATTGTAGTGTTCGCTTTGAAGTTTTAAACCAACAACTTTTTTGTAGTTTACAGTTTGATATTCCTTGTTAGGATTTGGAATTGAAAAATCACGTTGATTGACATCGCGTTAACGTACAGGTATTGAAGTGTTTTGTGTTTTTTGCAGCTAAGTTTTAATAACAAGTTGACACAATCGTATTTATTTCACTGCGCACATCAGCTTGATAAATCAGGTGGTGGTTTAAGATGAATTAAGGTGAGTTACGTTCAGGCAGATTATCTGTGTGGTGGCTGAAATGACTTCAAGCAAGGTTCACCGGTGGCTGTGATGGGATTTAGTCTACCAACATAACTTACAAACATTAAATATTAGTTGCCCGTGCTGTTGACGGGTAGCATAAATGACTTCAGATTTTTAAGTGATTTTCAAGGACGGATGATGAAATATGGACTTGTGCTTCGCGCTGAGGCTGTAAATAATTTGATAAAGCAGTGTCCTGTGCTTAGAATGAGATACCGCAGAGCATCGTGAAATATTGCTCTATCAGGTTGGCGTGATGCTGTCGGCTTTTGGAAGAAGTTGCTAGGCTTAATACTGTATAACACGTTCCAATTACAACTAACATTTCCACTCGAGATATAACACACATTACAGTAGAAATCCACATGCAAATATTTAGCTGCCTTATCTTTTTGGGGATCCTAAGGTCATGTAACTACATAACCATCTTTCAGGCTTGTGAGCAACAAAGCAATTTACTTTGAAAATCACTTTATTTCAAATGGCTTTCTCGGCACTCAATCACCTGCCTGTAATCACCGTCAAAACTGGCATTGTTGTTTATTTTAATGACACCAATAGCCACAGAAATGTGATTACAACATATCTTTTACCATTTTAAGCACTTTAACTACATTCAGCTGTATTGCTTTGCCAAATGTCTTGGATTTCTATGTACACTTTACAACATCTGTGGAGTGTGCAAATATCACACTGTGATAGGTAGTTGATCCTGTAGCAGTGTAATCTCAACCGCAATTGTATTTCCTCGTGCCATCATGCGTAAATGTATCACGAAGATTGTAGGTCCGAATGTTAACATTTGGATCCTGGCATATTGAGTCAATAGCTATTGGGAAATGACAAGATAAAATATAAGTTTAGAAATAATCAGATTCCCACACTCGACTTTAACTTGGATGGTTATACAAATGTTACAAATGTGCTTGTTCAAAAATATGAATATAAGGTACTTAAATAGTTGTAGCAATCTAATAGTGCTGGGACTATTCTGAAGCCCTTGATTCAGAAAGCACTTACTATTTCTGGGGAACATTTTTGACAAGTAACATCGTATATGAGTTTAAATATCAAGTGTCAAAAATGTCCTTTCAACCTCAACACTGTTTTTCTAATTTGCTTGTCAGATTAAACACAAAGTACAGTATAATGTTTTTGAAGGGAGCGTTTCATATACATATACAATGGTGACTGCATCCAAGTGGTTTTAACAATACCTTTTGAAATGGCAGACCATATTGGTATGATTAATGGGGGCAGAGAGGATATAACCGTAAAATATGCATTGCATTATCCAGCAAGTTGTATGTGCATGCATGGCCTTTTGATGGATAGCACTGAGCTTAGAGTCAATATAGACATAGGAACCTACTTTGACAAGTGAGTAGAAAGTGGTGACCCCATTGCGTTGGGAATCTGTTAAGAGGCATTCCTTTAACATTTCTTAGCTTCCAAGTTATGGCTTGTACTCGGTTATTATTCTGTCGGGCTACAGTTGTTGCCATAGTCACTGTACAGAAACAATGGGCATACATAATGTAGTAAACAGGTAGTCAAAGAAACAACAAAGGTCTTGAGCTTGGACTTCAGAAGGCAAGCAGTCGACAGCAGAGAAGGCTGGGTGAAGGTAGTTATAGTCCATGGAGGTAGGAGAGGAGAATACGTAATGTAAGCTCCCGTTGAGTAAACTGGGGGCTTCCGCAGGTTTCAGGGGCGGCTAGGCATGGAAGAGACTGGAGGCCCTAATAGATGTAAATTTGATCTGGAATTGCATCGGGATTCAATGGAGCGATTGGGGTACCATTCAATGAAAAGTTTTGGATGGCGATCAGTTTTGGAGATGAAGGATTTGAGCAAGCTATGGGGGACAGAATTAAATAATATTGAAACGTGGTAAAGGTGTGGATGAGGATGTAGTCGAGGTTAGCAAATGGCACATGCCAGGAAGATGTTGCACAGGTGGAGCTATGAGATCATGCAAAAGTAACATTTTTGGGAAGAGCAGGAAAGGTCGGGGTCCATGGCAACTTGCAAGGCTTTATTTTGCCATCATATTAGTTTGAGGTACTGAATCTATACGCTCCCCATTCTAAAACCATTGGAGTACGAATCAAGTACACAAACGCCTTTATTTTCATATTTAGTCACATACACAAACAATGCAGTGTTCAAAACACATTTTGATTTAAAATATCAGTGATGTTTCAATCTACTAGTACAATGACGACTCGTTAAATATTTAATAACTAGGCACGTGCATATAAGTATTTAGAGAACGATTGCAGTGTCCATCACAGTTATGGTAGTAATGTATTTAAAAGAGTAGTTTAAATGTTTAGATGGTCGTTAATGTCCTGGATTACCACACATTCCCTATCAGTTTTGTCAGATGGTTGCATAACCGTCGGTGCGACTGCTGTCATACGCTCAAGTGAGAGCCACTTTACGACTAATAGAGGACAGACTATCAGTCCTCTGCCGTTGAAATTAACGTGGAGAAGAAGTTTTGGTGTATTTAATTAAGAGTTTGGGGATGAACGCTGCCTCCAAATGGGGGCAGGTTGAGCTGAATTGTGCCCAACAGATAATTGTGGCTTTTCAGGCGTGTGACACAAGACTGATAGTGAAGTGGGCGCTGAGCTGCGCAGTTGGCTGCTGCCTCTCTCAGGGCAGTACATATCGCCTTCTCGCCTTGTAGCCTAGAGCTGTACTTTTTACGCGGCTAAGGTGGCTCACATTTGAAGGTAATGCAGTCTTGTCCTACACCTAATAATACTCGTCTAGCTCTTGTAATACAGGTGCAGTTCGTTTAGATTTAGAATTAACGTTTTAAATTAAATGTCTAAGTTATATTTTTGTGATCCAGTAGCGTCTCATATATGTCGGGTTCCGTATGGCATTGAATAATTATTACGGTACGTATGTGCATTTGGTTGTTGTTCGTATAGTCTCTCTAGTGTATAAATATAGCATCGAGGGAATGATTATTCCAGTGATAAATGGTTCCTTTAATAAAGTTACATTTAATACTTACACTAGACCTGAACACCATATATTTGTATAGTAAACATTTAAGATTAATAATTAAACAATTTCAGACGTACCCTAATGCTGGCAAGATATTTTGTCACTGACTACATAGTTTAGCTATATAGAATGTGTCTGTGAAAATGTATAATAATCACACGATTGCATCCACGCATAATGTTTTTTTAAATAATCAATTTATGTCCTATGACTTATAATTTATCGCTATTCCTTGACTCACAGTTAATCTGTCTTCATGTTGTTGACATGCCGTTCTCTCCACAGCCCTGTGCAGTGCTTTGTGACCCTCGGGTGAAAGGCGCTCTATAAATGCTATTAATATTAATTAAATGATTGTATACGTGTTTATATTGCAGGCACTATTATTCCACTAAAAGCAATGGAAAGACTATTTTTTTTAAGGACTAAAGGTTGGATTTAAGCTTTTAAAATGTCTTTAAAAAAACAGTCTGTAATTTGCAGTAAGCCTTGCCAATGGCGTCACTAAATTAGACGCAGGCAGAATAAGAGCACGTCGCTAATGAGGCGGTGGACAATTACTCTACACATGGCTGTGCCTAATTTGTGGGAAAACTCTTCAGTGTCTGGTGCATGCTGCTACAGGCATGATTGGATTAAATATCAAAAATTGCCAGACAAACTCTGTGATTGTGCAGACTTGTGAATTACTCTGGTACAGTTGCCGACAGTACGGTTAACTCTGGGAAAAAACTGATTACAATGTCATTGTTGTATAAACATTATGAAATGTACCTCCTGTCATAGTGATGTGTTTTCCCCATTTTTTTGTATAAGTAGACATTTATTTGATGGTTAAGTTAGTTTTGTGTTGTTTTGTTGAATGCAATCTTTTGTGCTTTAGCTATTAGTCCAAGCCATTTATGTTAAAATGATAGTTTACAATATTACATTTTCAATATTAGAAAAGTACACAAATTTTGCAATGTTGACATTAGAATGGCAGTTATGTGTGTACTGCTAGAATGATTAGACAAACTTCTCACTGAGAATTGCTTTCCATAGCTGTTATTTCGGGATAGCCGTCTCCAGTGTTCCTACGCGCTCCTTTGCGACGTTTCGCCTCCTTCGTTGGTGGCATCAGGCGTTTCTGAATTCAGAATCCTCATTCGTTGAGCCGTGATAACCTGGATCATTAAACTTGTCACTGTTGTGATGTTTCTATTGATGCCATCTGCTTTATATTTGTATATTGTGTAGCACGATTTGTCTTACATGTTGCACTTGGAAATGTGGTTTTCAAAATCAGTGTTACTGTTTTTGATTCATAAATTCAGACAGTTGACTATCGGAAGGAGATTGAGCAGGGATGGTTGTTTCTTGTTCCCGTGTGTTGTAGTGATGAGAGTCAGCAAGGGGCACACCAAATTTTGCTTCGCCTGCCTTCTGACGACTCTGCTCTTCCATGGCCACTGCTGCCACGACGACCACGGCCACTCTCACGACCACCACGGCGTGAGCCCCGACTCGACCCAGCACTACGAGGACGACAACGAGCACGGGCGCACCCTGCATACGCATGATGACCCACGAGACGCCAACCCCCCCGACGCGCAGCCAGCAAGCGACGGGGGGGAAGGCAACCGCGGCGACCCTCACCACGACTACCAAATCAGTGAGGAACCCTATCTGAGAAGGAACACAAGACAGAAGCCGTCATTGAGCCCGGTAGCAGTTGAGGAGCAGAAGTATTATTTGCGGCGTTTGTTCTTGCGGTATGGCTCCGGCAAGGAGCTTACTTTCGAGGGACTGAATAAACTGCTGGCTAGCTTAGGGCTGGGGGTTGTGCGTTTGCCAGAGGCAGGCTTAACAGCTGCACACACCAGCAGTCACTCCCACTCACATGACGGGGGCCATGCACACGTTCATGTTCTTGGGAAACAGGAGGAGCAGGGCGATCATGGCCGTGGAAGAGGTCATGGCCACGAGCACGTAACTAGTGATGTGCACGATCAGCAGAATAAAAATGATCAAGCTTTCAAGCATAAACACGTACATGAAGAAGGACATGCTCATGAACAAGATCCAATACTTGAACACAACCATGCACAGGATCACGACGATGAAGTAGGTCATGACCACAATCATAAACAAGACCATGACCACAAACACGATCATGATGAAAATGGGCATGGTCACAAGGAGACAAGAGAAAATAACTCCGTTCCTGAACACTCCATTGGCAGCACAAAGACTCCTGTAACACAACACTTGCACGTGCATGTTCACGCGCGTTTAGAAAATGACGGACGGACGGAGAGTCGGTATGTTCATGCTCGCACAGATGCCATCCCTCTGAATGGCACCACTAGCCAACCAAGTAGCAGAGGGAGACAGTCTCACATTGCAGGCAGACACAAACCCACATCCAGTAATGGCACAGAAATATTTGACAGTCAAACAGAGATTCCACGTGCCACACAGCTGCACATGCAAAAAGCTCCAAATTCATCTCGGAGGAGAATGAAGCATAACCAACGCATTGGAAAAAGTCAAGCAAGCACTGTAGGAACTACTGCAGCTGCTATTGAGGAGTCCCCATCAAACACAAAGCAGATGCCAGCAAGGATACGGAGAGACTCGGCGCTTGATGCTGAAGATCACCACCTTGACACCGGCGATCACGATCACAAGGAACTGAATCTGCATGCTGTGGCTGAAAAAGGGCATGTGCATGATGAGGTAACCCTCAGTTTTCTACATCTCACATCCATGTAAAAAAAAAAGGAACTAAAACGTGCCTATGTGTAAATTAGTTATGTTGAAAAATTAGTGTAAAGTTCATGATATAAAGTAAATTATATTAATAATAATAGCATTTTATAGAGCGCATTTCACCCGAGGGTCACAAAGGTTTTGTCAGTGTTTGCAGTGATTATGCTCTTTTAGGAAGTAGATATTTTTCATTAATGTTTGTTGCTAAAGCCAATTTGGTCAACTAATATGTCTCTATAAGATCTTTTAATTTCATTCCAATAAACAAAATTATAAAACTGGCTTATAAACCCTCATGTTGTCTATAGAACCTAGCAGCTTATCTAAAAGCTACACTTCATTTTTAAAGTTAGTTTTTTGAGATGCCAGTGTGAAACATTGCAATCTATTTCAGAAAATATATGCTTTCTTCCCACAGTCCAAACACATACTGCTGCATAGGTAAATTGGCCTGTGGACTAAATTTCCCCTAGTGCCCTGTGATGGACTGGCATTTCATCCTGGGCATAGCCCTGCCTAGCGCCCTGTGTCTGCTGGGATAGGCTCCGGCTCACCGCAACCCTGTAGAGGATAAAGCGGTTTCTGACATTGAATTAATGAATAACATGACAACAACAAATATATTCAATTACCATTGTGCTTGAACCGTAGCAAAACCTTTGAGTTACTAATGCGTTCACACGTATATTCACACATTAACTGTATGGTTTGGTGGTGTTCTTCCACAGTGCCTGAACGGAAGTCAGCTTCTCCGTAACTTTGGCAGGGATGTAGATAGTGGTGTGATCAACGCTGAACTGTTCTCCTACATTTGTCCAGCCATACTCTACCAAATTGACAGCGAAGCCTGCCTCAAGCACCCAGAGCCATTAAGCATCAACTCCAACATGCCAGGTACATGATTCATCTCAATGATAACCATAGAGTCCTGTATCAAGACTCTTGAATAAGCAATTTACTTAAATAAGAGTTAATAATATAATTGCCTATAGTCATATATAGGAATTGTTTACTGCACTATTCCCGTGCTTCAGCCAGTTTCATTATATTCAGTCTTTTTTCTAAGACCTTGTCACCAAATGTGATGTCAGGTCTTAGGAAAAGATTGAATGTGATGTAGTCTTAGAAAATATATAATGCAAATTGAATGGAAGTAAGTGGCTGTATCACGAGTACAGACCAATACATTTTGCTACATTTGACCAAACATTACTGACTTCAGTCATCAAGGTGCATAAGTCAAATAAGAGTACATTCAGTAGATTCCCATTATCTTAATGCTCAGAGTTTATGTGTGAATAACAAGTTTGGTCTGAACTTGAACATAATTTCATCATTGTTGTGCCTACTTGAACTAACAGCTTGTAAACTTATTGTTTACATTTTTTCATTGTAATTCTTTTGAACCATGTGGCATAATATGCTTCAATAACATTAGAATAGCTTGAGTGATTTCTTGTTCATGCTAGCAGCAATAGCTTGGTAATATTCCACAAAAAGAGAATGTACCCCAGGCGGCAATGCATTTCACTCGAGGCTTAAAACGTGTTGGAATTAAAGTTGTTTTTAACCTCACATTTATAATTGAAATTGTCAATTGCTAAATAAATTTGAAGTAGTTATTTTTTTTATAGTAGCATTACATGTTTTATCGCAGTTGTTGGAGGGATGTTGTCTGCTGTAAAGCCGTGAACCTGATCTCTTGTGTTATTTCCCATCCCCTGCACTTTGCCCATAAAAAACTTCCTGCAGATGCATCTGGTAAGCTGTACATTTAAAAAAATTATGCATCGCCATTTCTAACCTGTAAAATTTATTTTGGTAGCTTTTTAAAATAACAGTATTGTATAATATTATTATTATTATCTTTAGTAAAACATGAGTATCCTGCAGTTTGCGTGTTATGCTTAAATTCTATCAGGACGACAGGGTCACTACTGTCTGACAACAGTGAATGAATTTGATCTTTTTCCTGGATATAAATTTATGCAGGGTTGGTTTATTCTGAGCCTCAAGGTTTTTGTTTTATTTAAGGCTACTATTTTAGAATTATTTTAATGTTTTTCATTGATAAGCTTCACTGAACTATGCACATACGTTAAGTGTACTAGTACTACAGTTTTGTTTTATGAAGGCATATATCTGTATTTACTCTCCTCCTTACTCCTAAAAATAAGTTTTCATTAATAATAATAATAGCATTTATATAGCGCCTTTTACCATTAAGGTGGTGATTAATTTTAAATGTCTATTTTGGTAAAGTCTTTACCTGCTAAGCCATTTATAATATCAACAATTTATACAAGTAAAAATCCATTTGTTAATCTCGTGCTGGATGACGACCTCTTGATGCCATGTGGGTGATCGGGCAAGTTTCACCATACTGCACCATAGTGCAGGTTGATTAAGGGAGAGGAAACAAGACTAGCTTATATATCATTTGTTTCACTGGCAGTATAACGGTCAGGACATAGTGCTGTAACGCCAGCTACCAGAGTTTAAATCCCAGCCTTGGCTTACATCACTTGCAAATAAAATTTAAACCAGTCCTGGACACCCCTTCCACCAAACTGCACTGCCCAACGCTGTAGCGTAAGGTCAAACAACCCCCGTGACCGACGTGACATTAGGGGGCATTCATCCAGCAGTGGCTTCACAGAAAGCTGTCAATTGTCAGTAATATAGCAGTAATTCCTGCTATATGAGACTGCCAAACTGGCTTAAATTACATAGGTTTTTGCTTCTAACCTTGCAGTTCCACACATGCTTGATATCCACGTAGATTATTTCAGCCTGCCTCTTTTAACAGTTCCAATATGGAGTCCCTCTGTAAAAATATATGTGCACACGAATAGCGCAATAAATCATAGTTATGTGTAGTTTGACCGTATACGGTGCTATTATAGCATCCCCGTTCACACATAGGTTCTTTCCAGCGTGAA
The DNA here is from genome assembly GCA_036362915.1 of Geotria australis. Classification (NCBI taxonomy): domain Eukaryota; kingdom Metazoa; phylum Chordata; class Hyperoartia; order Petromyzontiformes; family Geotriidae; genus Geotria; species Geotria australis. The sequence goes on along the minus strand of JAZEWU010000001.1, from coordinate 22,706,644 downwards.
ATTGGGTGAGAAGCTTGATACGTGGATGGTTCTCATGTGTGAGAGGACCTTTGTCACAGTGGCAACGTACTACCTTAACACTGTTAAAGGATCCATAGCCCGGCTAAGCTTCACAGAGATATGTATCTTGCCCCTAGCCATTCTACTACATGAGTGACAATACCAGATGTTTACCGTGCTTAACCAATGTATTGGAATAAGTGGAGCATGGTAGATGGAAGGGATCCTATCAGTGTTGGGTGTTGTCACTATCTGATGAACACGCCGCTATTCGCTGCTAATCTTCACTTGATTGAACGCATTGCACTATAGTAAATAAGATGCTCCCTATGCACATAATTTAGTTTAAGTGTCGAAGCTAATGTTCTATTATGGAGCTGGTTGTTAAAGGTCGGTGAACCGTGGAGATTGGCTCGGGCCCACACTAAAACTAACTAGCACCACATTTGAAATATTTGTATCTAATTTTATACATGTGTGGTTTTAAACATTTGACTAGATTTTCCACAAATAGGGCTCCTACTTACAATGCACATCTGCCTTTAAAGACCATATTATAAGAAACAAATGCAAGAGATTTTAATTGATTCGTGAAGCAAAAATTGGAACATTTACTACCATAGTACTTACATTTGTAAGCTGTCGATTTTGACAATACATATGTGGTATAACCTGTCAGGGAAATAATCATCATTCTGCAATGTTTTAGACTGGCCTGGGTATGCAGTAATGGATGTGTCTTGCTGATAAATGTGCATGTTTCTTGTTTCCTTGCTGTTGCAGCCTGGGGCTGGGGCTTCCTCTCCATCACCATCATTTCCATGCTATCTCTGCTGGGCGTGGCCATTGTGCCGATGATGAACCAGGTGTTTTTCAAGTACCTGCTGACCTTTTTGGTTGCTCTGGCTGTTGGCACGCTGAGCGGTGACGCCTTGCTGCATCTCCTGCCCCACGTATGTTTGGTGAACGTGTGCATTGCCAGCACAGCTCCTATCTCGCAGCATGGTCTGCCGACTGATGGGTTTCATTCAAACACAACACACGCACTCCGCACATGTGCTTATGGACGAGGATAAGTGCTCTTTTCATGCTGCTCAGCATGCGGCTGTGTTAATTGTTCACATTTGGCGCGCACGCAAAATGCAGAAATTATTATGCAACAACTTGTTAAGGCCTTGCGTCATACACGAGGGGTGTATCTGAAGCCAAGGGCTCAGTCACAGTTTTCTCCAGTTATTATCTTTGTGCACTACAATTCAAAATCAGATTCCTAGACTACATTAAAATATCCAAAGAAATCCACAAATCAATCCGTGTAATCGCTAATAATTTAGTTGGTATTGTAAAATAGTGCACTCACACCACCATGTCACATTTATTCACCTTTTTATGCAATGTAGCACACAATTATATACATAGCATGTAAATGCTTTTTTCCACTCAAACATAGAACCACGCAAACAGCGCTCTTAAAGTGAACTTTGTGCTGTGTGCAGTCACAAAGCTCACATGCGCATAATGGACATGACGACCACGACAGTGACGAGCATCTGGATGGAATATGGAAGGGCCTCACTGGCCTAGGTGGTATTTACCTCATGTTCATTGTGGAGCACTTGCTGGCACTTTTCAAGCACTACAAGCCAGAGAAGGTGAGGTGTGGCTGCAACATCGTGAAAAACAATTATTATAGATAATGGCAGTGCCATATGTTTTTGTTTTGCTGGTGATTGATTCCAAGTATAAGTTAACACTGGAGCTTATTTTGAATGGAATTGTCTAAAGTTTCAAAATACAGTAACTCTTGGAATACAATATAAACAGAAATGCTGACTGCTGCTTATAGCCTTTTGTCTTGTCAAGTAGTAAAATGAAAAATTATTTCCCTTTTGTGTAGTAAGTTCTCAGTATTAACACATTTTTTCCAAGTAATTCTGTTTATAGGCTTATACACCTTTCCTTTTGATATTAAAAATATTTTTAGATAATACAATACCCCTAATTTTTGCACTTCAATAATGGTAACAACTGAAATTGATTTCAACAAAATTTTGGTCACTGTTTATTTTCAGAACAAAAAAAAGAAGAAAGGGCGCAAGACTAAAGAGGCAGAGAAGTGTGTTGGAAGGAAATTGTCCAACCACAACCTGCCTGGCAACACGGAACTCGAGCTGATCTCTGTCAAGCCACACAATAGTGAGTCAGCCGCCCCAAGGGAGTGTGGACCAGCTAAGCAGTTCGAGCACGTTGAGTTATCAACGTTGTCCTCTATTTCGTCATGCATTGAAGGTTCATTTTAAATGTGTGGGAGTATGTATGCATACAGGATTGTTTGCTTTCTTACATTATCAATGCTGTTTAAGGTCACTGTGTCTCAAAGACAATCCATTTTTGGGCACAGGCAGCTTTTTTAAAATATATGCATTATGTAGTAACTGCAGAATGAAAGTTTGAGGACATTGCTAGCCTTTATAAAATGAATGCATACTCCTGCCTAGCCATGTAGGCTTCCTACTGTGGGGGGCACGGTGGCGCAGTAAATAGCGTTGCCCCGGGTTTGATTTCCAGCTCTGGTGCCGCGTTATCTCCATGTCCGTGTGGGTTTTTGCCAGGTACTCTGGTTTGTCCAAAGACATGCTACCCAGGTGAATTGTCCTGACTAAATTTCCTTCGGTACCCAAGGATGGAACTTTCTTACTCCTCCCCGCTTGACAACCGTTAAAAAGAGCTACATAGCTCAACTGTTCCTTCCAGCTTAAGAAAAGACTGACTGACGTATTAGTTATTGGGCTTGATACATTCATTGAACTGTCACATTTTTAATTTAAGTTAGGATAACATCATACTTAATATGGCTTTAAAACATTCAGAATTATCCTCTTTTTCATAAATGTATATAAATAACATTCTCAACCTCTTCACATTTAAAGTGATCACTGGAAAGCATAATGGAGCATTACGCTGATCCATGTAGTCATAAAGAAACATATTTTTCTTAATCATTAACTTGATTTTTACATTGGGATATTGCATGTACCATGGCAAGTTTTTGCGCCTGTTTGAAACCGTTAAATTGGTGCAATTGAGCATCTGCATGACATGTGTTGTTTCTCATCAGACCATCACCACTACTCGTGCGATGTGAATGGTGCAGCAACACATGCGTCCAAGTCACACGAGGACCATCATAACCATCCCGTGCCTCCGGAAGAGCAGGCCATGATCTGTCATGGGTCGCACGATGATGAAGATGATCACTATCACGATGAGCCACCGCAAAAGCAGCCGGCGGGGGGGGCTCAAGCAGATGGAAAACAGGTGGGTGGTTACGACATGTCCGACGGAGAGGCGGCTACACCCACCATGACGACCTCGGCCTCGGGGGTGTCGGACAAGTCGAGTAACCACCATCATCATCACCACCACCATCTGCACCATCACCACTCGCACGGCCACTGCACGGGAGAGGAGGAGGCGGTGGAGGACGTACGTGATGCCGGCGTGTCCAGCATCGCGTGGATGGTCATCCTCGGCGACGGCGTGCACAACTTCAGTGACGGCCTGGCCATCGGTACGCATCCTCACCATGCGTCTCGTGGGCTTTCTGGCATGCACATGTACGTGCTTGTGTATGGGTGTTGATAAATTGGTGTGCATGCATGTGTGTAAGGACATAGTGGTATATTTTACTGAGCAGCATTGACCGGCCTAGGATTGATTAAAATACATCATTAGCCCAAAGACACATTTACCACTTTTTGGCCACATTTACAATATTGGTCAATTCAGTTCACTTAATTCAAAGGTATACATTTATATAAACGATGTACGAATTAGAAATGTACAGTTCATTGTACTAAGGTAAGTTCAAGCGTAATGTATTGTTCTCTATAGACTGAGTGAAACAATCATGAACCTAACCAAGTCATTTTTGTGGGTTGTGCACCCACCTTCTGGTGATGAATTTCCTGGCAGGGGCTGCCTTCAGTGATAGTACCAGTGTTGGACTCAGCACCTCAATTGCTGTCTTCTGTCATGAGCTGCCTCATGAACTTGGTAAGAAAGCAACTTTCTGCCTATTTTTTTTTTTTCAATTAAGCTCATTAAAATGGTTCAAGATGAAAATTACATGTATTGAGACCTTTGTTTTGTATCTAAAGTCATATTTGAATACTCTTATTTTAAACTAATTAAATGCTCTAAGTTGAATGATCATTCATTTTGAAGTTGGCATACAAGAGAATTACAGGTTGTTGTGTTTTTCCAGTTCTTTAAAAATGGATTCCAACTTTGTTGCTGTTTTATTGGTCCTTTTCAGGCGACTTTGCAGTGCTGCTGAAAGCAGGCATGTCGGTGAAGCAAGCTATTGTGTACAATCTGCTGTCAGCATTGCTGGGTTACCTGGGCTTGGTCATTGGCACGGCTGTGGGCCAGTACACGCACAGCGTCACTACCTGGATCTTTGCTGCTACGGCTGGGATCTTTCTCTACGTGGCTCTTGTGGACATGGTGTGTTTGCCGACCATCAAACGTACAGTCGTGGAATTTGCTGAATGCATTATATCACCCCACCATGACTGCATGAGCCCAGATTAGATATGTCACTTGCTGGTACCAGTTGAGGTGGAATAACTTTAGTTGCTCCAATTTCTTTGTGGGCAATTCTAATAAGTTGTGATTACAATTTGAAATCAGTGGCTTATCAAATAATTTGCTCGTATTATCTGTATAAATTAATTGGTGCCAGTAAAGCTTTGTTAACGTAAGTGATACTAATTTCTGCTCTGGCCCATAAACTAACACTTGCCATGGCACAATTCATGGGCCATTGTTGCATATTAGCCACGTCATATCTCACTGTCATGTTTCTAATTTATACCACTTAAAAATGTCATAAACATTTAGTTTTAGTGTCTTATATTTAAAAAGATGTAACATTTAAATGTATATTGCCTTAATCATGCATGATAGTCACAGTTTGTGTTTAGATATGGGCCTTTTAGCCCAGATATTTCCTGCCCTGTGCTGTTGATAACAATTGATTTTCTTTTCATATTACTGCTCTTCACAGCTTCCTGAGATGCTGCACTGTGAGGTCGACAGCCACAGCTATGGAAGACTCGGCTGCTTCCTGCTGCAAAACCTGGGGCTGCTCATGGGTTTTGGTATTATGTTGGTTATCGCACGGTATGAGGAGTACATCAAGATAGACTTAGGCCCCTGAGCAACAGCAAGTACCCCTGCGGCCACCCTGCCTTTCATTTGGGCCAACCTGTCCTTTACTCCAAGCTCTTATTTCCACATGCCACTGTGTTACTGCATTGTCAGTGTTGGTCTATCTGCCCAATGGCTAGAATTTGTAGTTTATTTTGCTCCCCCTATATGAAGTATACAATGTGGTCTTGGCACATACTACCTGATGTTCATTACAAAAATCTGTATCAAGATATGAAATCCTAAACGTTGCAATGCTGTTACAGCCAACCATCTCTGTTGCTTGACCCAGTATAAAACATTATAAAGAGAAGAGCCAATCTTTACCTTGAAGTCACGGTATGCTTACTTAGGGTTTTTTTCTGGGTGCCAGTTATGAAAATAATATAACCATGTAATGATTTGGCGTGAACCATTGATCAATTCCCTGTGTCATCCATTTACTGTGGAACTTGTTCAACGACACACAATACAAATATTTGAATGAAAGTATTTGGCATGACTAAATGATAGAAGTGTTGGTTCCCCCAGTTAATTGTTAGTCTGGGTGATCAGCGGCACGCTAATATTAGAGGTATGCTCCATACTTATTGGAATCGACACATTAAAACATATCTAGTCATTTTAAGTAGCAAGTGGAGGATTGGGTTATTGTTTTCACATCAATGAGCTATTATCAGTGGAAATAATGTATACCGTTTTAAACAGTGAAAACAATGTACATTCATTGTGGAAAACATTTCTTTAACACTACTTCCCTTTGCTGCTCCACTCCTCATTCTGAGTGATTGAGCAGACCAAGGAGTGATTGCTTGTGGTGAAATTAAAAGTAACTGGTATAATGTGCATCAGCGTTATAGAAAGTGTGCTGAGCAAGAGTGGTCACCTTTACACGTTGCACTTATTTTTCTTGCAGTCAACATGATTCAAAATAGAGCTTATGTGCAGCATACCGTGACTTCTTTTTATACTGCTTGCCAGTATATACGAGTCAGCACTTAACTCTTCTACTCGTTTTAATAGTGTGCCATAGACCATGATACCGTAAGTCTGTTGATGCACCACACGAATTGTTGAGATAAAGTGGGGCAATAGTGTTGCATACTTGAAGGCTGGGATTATAGAATGTTTGGTAATCCACAGGGCCCCATGGGAGAAGTTGATTACTCTCAAGTGCAGCTTTTCCCAAAGCAATGTGTTAAATTTGACCCCAACACCTGGGCAATATCAAATGCATGCGAGTGTGAATGTGCCCAAGTGATCAACTCCTTCCTAGATATGAGTGGTAGCAATGGAGGTGCCTCTTGCTTATTGGGGTGTCCTGATCACTCATGTATGGTTCCTGCCAACTGCACAGCTGTTGAAACTGCAGAAAAACTGGAAATAATTGTTTTATTTTATTTACTTTTTTATGTTCCTCTTACGTAAAAATGTGGAAGTGATTAGTGGCAGCTGTTAACAGTAACACTGTTGTAACCGTCTTGTCTGATGTACATGTTAGCAAATGCTTTAGGGAGTAGCATGATGTTCAAATGTAATAGTTACGTACTGTGAGGACAGTGTAAACCACTTCAGTTAAACGCTGTGTGGTTTTAGAGGTAGTGTTAGTGTTTCTTAAACAAAACAAATCTGACTTGTGGTGTCTTGCATGGCTTGTGTGTGGCCAGCAGCATTGTTTAATGTTGCTTTTTTGTCCAGAGTAAAACATTCCGTGGCAGCTGTATATTGTCTCGCAGTGGGCCAATGTTACCGAGACCCCTGCCCTGATGCAGTGTTAACTCATGGAACACCAACTAGCTGTCAGTCCACCATACTCGTGAAAGATTTGAGTACCACAACTGCTAAAAACCAAAATATCTAATTTCTTAGCGGTATACCATATGTAAGTTTTGAAACTACATCAGAATTTTAGTTCAAGAGCAGTGGCGATTAAGGAAATTTGCTTAGCATTGGATGCAAGTCAAGAACAAAACAAGTTATCATTTCAGCAGAGGTAGCCTCGTTTACAAAGGTTAGGCAACTGTATAGGTACGTATATTGGTTATATTTTTGTACTCTGGGTTTGGCCAAATATGACTGGTTACACAATCATGTATATTTATTTAACATCTCTTGCATTGAAAAATGTTTTTTTTCCTTGATGCCAGAAGTCTCACTAGGTTTTGTTAGATTAAATTGTGGAATAAATCATTCACTTTCACTTCACAACTGCAATTGGTGAATTTTGTGCTGAAGAATTTAAACAGAATGTTATAACACGTTTAAAAATGATGCTGAATGTGCCCCATCTCACCAGATCTCAAACTAAATGAGGAGCCAAAGTACAGAAAAATTGCGCAAAAACCTTCCAGGCAGCAACTTCTATAGGCACTGAAATCACGTCGCATAAAATGCAAGGTATAGGCAGACCTATTAGCAGATAGGATGCATTCTTGAGGCTTGTCCACTAAGAGATAAATCCGTTGAGAGGTCATTATAACACGGTGCATTATAACTACAGTATTATATGAATACTATAATAATAATGTACTGCTAATATTGAAGTATAATAGTAAAAATAACACACAAAGCATGTTATATATATTCCTCTATCTCGGTATAAGTTGTTATTGCCAGTTTAATTGGCCAGGGTCCAGGTTGACCCAGGTTGGCTGGTTGCCGCTAAGTGGTTGGGATATTGGAGCAGAATTTTACAGCCAGATGCCATTTCTGACACCAACCTTTAATTTGAGGGTCTTCAGATCGTTGTTTGTCTGAAATCTCCCCCCAGACCTGTTCACCAAGAGAGACCCTATCAGGAATACTATACTCCAGGTGACATAGCTCTGGGGTTCATTTCTTCACACAAACCCTTCCACAATGATAAGGTTCCGATCCACGGGGGATATCTTGGTATCATTATCAGAAGCCCCTTAAGCCTCTACAGGGTTGCGGTGAGCCGGAGCCTATCCCGGCAGACACAGGGCGCAAGTCAGGGCTATACCCAGGATGGAACGCCAGTCCATCACAGGGCACTGGGGGAAATTTAGTCCGCAGGCCAATTAACCTATGCAGCAGCATGAACTAATTCTTAGAATTACAATTTTTGGCGTATACAGTGTAACAATTGCATATTACTGGATTGTTTTTTTATTATACAGCTTGAATGCTTTGAAAATGTGTACGGTATAATAATAATAATTTTACATTTTGAACGCGCACATATTCACTCACTGTCAAAGATATAATCTTTCCAGTTTACAAATTCAGATTTTTGGAAGGAAGCAAACCAAATCCACGTGTGTAATACTATATTAACATTTTAACCATTACCATCTCAAACACCCTTTAAACTTGCCCCTGAACAAAAAAGAAACAAAGAATGTAAATGGTGCGGCCAGTAAAAGCAGCATAACATATGAGCATATGGCAGGACTTCAGAAGAAACATCAAAGAAAAGACATGAAATCTAAGAAATTACATGAAAGGAATCATTTTTGCAGGAAAGGGCAACAATACTGCATGTTTTTACCTAATTCAACGCTTATCAATCTGCAACTATTTCGGCTTCACCATGAATCAACAAGCAAATCAGGATTATAAATGATGGAATTATAAACATTTCTGCCATTTTCCAGATTGTTTGCAAACTTGGAATGCCATTTTTTTGCATTTTAATATACTCCAAATATGGGCCATTGCTCCAAAACGTTAGCCTCTTTAATATTTGTTTCTATTTTAAGCAAGTGTTCATGATGAATGCAGCTTATGTTCATAAATCTGTTAAAGATGCTGAAGGGTAAATATCTTCCGAGTTAACAAAGCCACATTTTCTGATAAAAACCAACACCACACAGTATTTGTTTCAGTTGTGCTTGTGCACTACTCCCAATGCTATTTATTCTACTACTTAACGATTTAAAAATGTACGTCTTCTAAGTTGCTAAGTAAAAAATTGATCCAAAATCATTAGCTTATGTCTCGCATTTGAGAAAATATAAAGTATTGGTGCAAAGCCCAGGGTCTGGCTCACGAAGGGCATGGCATCGTGCAGAACTTTCGGCAGAAGCACAGCCAGCCTCCTCGTGAAGTGACCCCAGCATGCACAAACCAGATACAGCCCTTTGCACGTAATCATCTGTCATTCACACGGTGATCATAAACTCAGAAGTGTTGTCATAACCAGCCTTTAAAAAATATCGCGGATAATGGAACCAATGTTGTAGGTCGAGAGCTGGAGCACAAATAACTGAGTTTTCAGGTGCAGTGTCCTTGCCCACTTATGGTGATTCGATTCGATTCTTCGAAGCGTGATGGTGATATGACAGTTTCCCATTGCAACAAGTTCTTCTTTAG
>JAZEWU010000001.1:22665840-22681602 GCA_036362915.1 Geotria australis | reverse complement strand
AATAAATATAAATAATTTATCGAAGCAATTGAACCATACTTGTTCAGTAAATACGCATATCCAAACTTTTAGATATTTCATTGTGAAATCAAAAACGATTTATTCATGTTCACCTTCACAGTACATATACTTCAGTTGGTTCATGTTTTTGTGCAAGGCAAGTACGCTGTAGCATAATCAACTAAATCATTTAGTGCCAAGAATATGAACATTTAAATATTAATTCACTCGTATACTGTACAATACTTTATATCGTTTGCTGTAACTAGCAGGAAGCCCGTTGAAATTCAAGTTTCCTCCACCCATGTCTAACTGTTGTATGATTTTCAGGCATGCTTTGTCATTAATCTATTGTAAAGAGCAACGTGGATAGGTAGGACAAGGGGTCAAAATACATAATGTGTCAAATTCAGGTGATAAAGAATATTTTTTGTAATTCTGCCCATCTCTGCACCACATTTGAAATGACATCTCCTTTATTCAAATTGATCTAATAATTATCTGGACAAACATATTTGGATACATACAGTGAATGTCAATTGAACAACAGACTTGCACATTTGTTTTTAAGACAGACGTGATAAGTGAAATAAGTTGCAATCTGTGCAGCTAATTCGTGTTTTGGCCCTTGTTGTTCTTTAGGCCATTTTCTTTGCTCTGAGCTTGGACAGAAGAATTTCATTTTTGCGACACTCCTGCAAACGCACAGGGCAATGCAGACATTAGAGCCTGATACTTATCCTTTCATTACAATACCTGGCTGAATCAATGTAATTTAAATGATCTAAAAAGCCATTGTCTACTTATCATGCCAGCAATTAACCTACACTATTTAATACATGCACTAAAAATATTGTTACTGGTCGAATTAAATCAATTTTATTTGCAAATATTTAATTGTGCGCTCATTGGGTTTTAAAATAAATCTAATATAAATTTGATTGAAATGTACATATAAGCAGCATTACACAACTAAAATGTTCACACAACCAAAATGTTTTAAAATAATGCCAAAGGAAGCATTAATATTTGTGTTTTTACGTGGAAGGTTTAAAAAATAATAATTTGCAACTCCATTTGTTTTGGATTATAAATTACAATAGAGAATAACTCCAATGAATCTAAAAAGTTGCTAACCTCCTTGAAGTCCTTTACGGTTTTGAAATAAAGGCGTTGTTTGTCCAGGAGATCAAGATGTTCATCATTAAGTTGGTCCCTTCGCATCTTATTTTCTTGACGTTTCTTCTCCACCTGCAAGTTAATGACAGGGACAATTTGAAATTAAAATAAAAAGGTACACAAACCATATCAACAGACAATTATAAATTATTGTCCAATGAAATATAAGTGTCGTAATAAAACTCAATATCTTCATGGCCACTATATTTTGGCATCATTGCAGAAGGGTAATTCTCTTAGTGAGGCATATAATTCCGACCCTTGCACAGAGGGTTCTGTAAGAATATTCATAATTGCAGATGGTTTTATTTTCATGAAACCATGTCAATTATATAACTTACAAATATAAATTAGGGTATGCGTTGAAAATATCTAATACAAACTGTAGAATTGTCAGAAAATGCAATGATTATTTTGAGAATACCTTGTACATTTGAAAAAAGCAAATAGGTGACCAACAGACAATCCATGAACTAATTACTGGGATTTTGCTTTACATTTTTTTTACTCGCGTACCTTTACACGGCTTTGCTTGATCCCCTCTACAATCTGCTCCAGCTGTTTCAGAAACTGCTCTCTGCCACCTTGTGAAGCCATGGCCCTTGGGAAATCAATGCAGAGAAAATTCTTACAATTGAGATTTTAAAACGTCAATATAGTTTCAACAGCTTTTTCAAATGACTGAAGACATTATTTCTATACAACTGAGAACATACAATGAAAATAAAAATGTGTTCCACTCCTGATGGAAGATGAGACTAATCGTGTAGTAAATCTGATATTCTTTTATCACAATGGCTGACCTGTCAGTTATATAAAGTACAGCCAAATGTGAAAAATATGTTTTTCATGAGGGTTGTGGATGCAGTATTATGTTATGTATAGAAAAGAAGTGTAATTCTTAAATAGTTATTAACCACGCATGATGTAACCAGTCACCTATACATACTTACTGCTGAAAGTTGTCATGAATGGAATTCAGCAAATTAACCTAAGAAGAGAGTGAAAAGTGTTACTTGCATTCTATCAGGAACATTAATCGTTAACAATTGCTACGAATACACAACTCAGTTATATTTAAAGCAACGAAATATGTTTGTACATTTTCTATATCATTAATAACTGGTCTATGTTAATGATCTAAAGTAATGAAATGAGGCATGTTGCACAATATCTTAGTTAATACTTACAATAATACCATCAACATTTAGTTGATTTATATAACTAAGTTACGTAAAACTGTACAAAATAAACAAAAAGGCAGTCAGTATCCTTTATGTAAATAGGACTGTGACCTGGGAAGGTGTCAATATTGACTCCTTTTGAAACACTGAAAATGTAACGTGTTAGAATTACTCAAATTTACAAGTTCTTAACAAATCTGATCAAACGAATAACTTATGTTTTATATTTTATTACAGTATAAAATAGCATACCTCTTTTTCCAAATACAGCTTCTTGTCATCCAGTGTGTTGTAGAGAGTGTAAAACTGCTTTGTCTCTTTATGGGTGGCAGCGACTACACATCAGAGCAAAGGGGATTCTATACACTCTGGATCACAATATTGCATCGGAAATAATTAACACTTGGCTTAATGCCATAAAATAATATGGATTCGCACATTGATATAATAATAATCTACTTTTGTAACGCGTGCATTTTCTCTGGGCGCGTTGCATCGGTTGATTCGGACGCAACAACGCACACATATTTTAGCATAAAACTATACTGGATAAAATTGTGAATACATTTAGAGTTCCAAAAAAGACAAATTATCATCACCCTTTCATGCAAGTATAGCTGTTTTCTACTAAAATGGTTGACCTGTTAGTTATCTTCAGTAGAATCAAATGTGGTTAATGTTTAAATGTTTAACATGAGGGTGACGTACTTATTCTTTTGTAGGTGCAATACCATGTTTATATTCTTATTCTGTTATTATATAATTTCTTCCTACCCTGGCTGTAGAGCTCCACAAAGCGACGTTGGTACTGAGTCAGCTCAGCTCGGCTGGGGACTTCATCGATCTTACGCTGCAAGATTGCAATCTCTCGGTTTCTCCGCCCCTAAACATATGAAGCCAAAGTCAAGTATGAGGAATGATGCTTTGTAAAATCACAACGGACTTATACAAGTAAACCATTGGTATGTTATCACGTCCAAGTGTATGAATTCGTTCTTTGTTTCAGCAGTTTGTTACTTGCCAAGAGCATGCGTATCTTCTGAAGTTTCTCGATATCCATGAGGTATTGCTTTTCAATCAACTGGTCTTGTTCCTAAAAAAAAGAAAAATAATAATCGGAGCATACTAATATGATGTAACCAGGCCTCCTATGACTGGATTGGCATATGTATGGTTAAAGGATATTTGCACCCAAATTTGTTATGCATATATGTATAAGTAATGCGACGCAATATAAAGTTTAAACAAATCACACAATAAATTCTATATTCAATATATGTATAATTTCGAGATGAAAATAATTAAAGCATACATGTCATTTCCATGTTTCTCCATTTAATGTTAATGCGATTAAATACATCAATCCGTCCATTGTCAGAAACCGCTTAAGCCTGTACAGGGTTGTGGTGAGCCAGATCCTATCCTGGCAGAACAAGGCGCAAGGCAGGGCTATGCCCAATTTTCTAAATGGTTATCAAGTTCCATGTTTTTTAATGAAGCCAATTGATGCAAATGCAGATCATTTCCTTACAGCCTCTTCTCCAGTAGTATTGTTGGTCTGAAGCTTCAACTCTTCAACGCTGCTCTGCAGACGTGTCATTTCTTCCTATAAAAAAGAAAAATACATTTCATTTTATTTACAAACATGAATAAAATCAGTCATGCAAATATTAAAATAAGAGAACTACATCTCACCTTGCAGTGAGACCGGAACTCATGTTCCTGACTCTTGAGGCTTTCATTCATAGCCACCAGGGCTCTCAACTTCTGCAAGACACTAAAGCAGGCGTGAAATTAGTATTGAGACATTAACAGCAACTACTTTCCTACAGTTTCTAACAATGCAATACTACCACAAAACGGTGCTTTCCGTAATGGCTGTATAATAAATAAATGATGCCAAAATGGGAATGTTTAAATTGTAATGTCCTTTTAATTTCTAGGAGAAATATCTGCTTTATGAAATTATTTGTCTCACAATGTATTAGTGTTTGCATTAAGAATATCTTGCACTTAAATCAACCAGACTTAATAAATCATTTTTTTAGAATATTAATAGTACAAGTTCTGCCAATCAGATGGGTCCACAATATATCTGTAGCTATGTTTAAACAGTAAGATGTACAGTATCTCACCATTTAAATGGAGTCCTGATCAAGTTCTCATTAAAACGAATTAATGAAAAACTGATCGTTAAAAAACACATTAACAGTGAAAAAAGGGGAAGCTCAGAAATATTCAAGACTCTTACTTGAACCTTAATATTACATTCAATAAAGCATTTCACAAAATTGTTGTTATTAATCAAATGTATTTGTGTACATCTAATTATATCCTGACGCTTTTACACAGTGATATTGACTTTTATCAAATAGACATGAATTATGTATGCATATATACAATAGGCTTTCTTACGCTGAATCAGCCTGGCTTTCCATAGAATCCAACTGGGCCATCTCCTTCCTGAGAATCTCTCCTTGCTTCTCTACCTGCAAAACACACACTTAACATGTACATCCCCCAACAAACATCCTTCACATAAATGCAGCTGTGTTCCTATACATTTTAAAAATATATATTACTTTACTTACAACACCATGCCACTATGATTCTGAATAATTATACATGATCATCAAAATGGTGACATTCTTTTACAATTGTCTAAAGCAAATGTGACGTGCAGTAATACAATAACCATAATTGAGTTAAACATATCTGTATATAAATAAGGCGAGCTTCAATTGCATGCGTACCTCCGTAAGCTTCTCTTTCGCGGCTTCAAAGGCAACTTTCAACTCGGTATGCTTGGCCTTTATCTGTAACACACATGCTAGCCGATGAGAAAATATAGAAGGAAATAACACTACGATATATATAGATAAATGTCGTTATATTACCACGGGCATTTTAAGAAAATCGGCATTGATATTTACATTAACAAAAATTGAAATTACGTGAAAGAGTATTGTATACGAAGGGCTCTTATATAGAGGAACATAGATGCATTAAACAAGTAAAAATCAAATAGAAAAATACACCTAATAGTGTACAATGGCCTCTTTAAAATTAATGTCGCCAGTAAACTGATGTAGGATCAAGGGCCCATTTCTTTCCTTAGAGCTATTTTTTTAACTGTTTAGTCATACAGCATCCTTTTGTCAGTATTTTAATGCCATAGCCCAGATTTGACAAATGGGTTTTTTGGAAAAATAGACAACATCGTTTGCATGTATAGATAATGATCCTTACCTCCTCCAGCTGTTTTTCCTTCTGAGAAATCTGCTTGCCAAGCGAAGCAACCAAGCGTTTGTGCTGCTGTACTGGACCAAGCCTCTCTGTCTTGTCTTCAACTGCCAGCTCTGATTGCTGAAATAAAAATTTAGTACGTGAATCAGTACTCAAAGGAAACATTTTTACATAGAATTTTCTAACTGTAATAATGGAATTAAGCAATAACGCACGTGTAGTAGAATCAACTCTTACATTTTTACAAAATGATGTTGACCTTTTACTAAAGAAAATTATGTAAATGTCTGAAAAGTCATAGAAACAGCTTTAAAGATGTGAGTGGATTGGAAAACTCAGTGAGGTAACTTGTTGCTAGGGGGAAGTTATGAGCTTAGCCTAATTTCGCTGAGACTTCCACTCAGCTTTACCAAGCCCTGATGAAGCTGGGTGGAAGTCTCAGCGAAACGTCGGTACCATCTTTTAAGGTAAGTGCTGTATGTGCTCGCTCGTTTGCTCCAACATATCGACGGGTACACTACACTGACACACTTTTTCACGTGACCTAAACTCACAAACAGAGCTTCACTATGTGAAAAACTTGTTTAGAAAATTAATCTACTAGACAATGTAGGCCTAAATGATGTAGAGCAGCTTTATTGTGATAAAATGTCCAGTCTTACTTGAGGGAATATTTTTCAAAAACAAATTACGTAATTAGACAAGTTACGTAATTACCTTTTCTGCATATTCTGAAGCAATCTGTTTGATCTCCTCTGACTGAAGACCAACAATTTGACCAACTGTGCTGGCCGTTAAACGCCCCTGAAAGAAACACAACGCAGTGATTATTCGACAATGCTTATATAACAGGCATAGTTAGTACAATCAGAGAACCAAATACGGTGTTTTTAGTGTTAAAAAATCACTAAAATACAATTGTCTGTGAACATGGTTTCATATTGTGGAAAACATACTTCCTCCGTTGCCATGGCAGCCATGCTGCTCATGAGAGTCTTGATGCGAATCTGTAAAAATATACAACAAAGCTGTTCAGAGGTTTTCAGTGTGTATTGATTGTTTCATTACCACTTTGAATGTCATCAACAATTTCCTAGAAATTGTTTCTTGCGCACCAAATCGCCCCAGCGCCCTGCAGTGGACTGCCATTCCTTCACAAATATGTCCCTGCCTTGTGCCCTGTGTCTCCTGGGATAGGCTCCAGCCCCTGAGACCCTGTACATAATTAAGTGGGTTCTGAAATTATGATGACAATTGATCATTTGGTAAATAATCGCCACAAAAACTGTTTATAAAACATGATTCTAATAGCTTGACTTTATATCTTCGGAATATTTTAATCTATAGATACGACTTACTTCATCAGCAGCCTGCAGTTCCTCTTCCTCAGTCGTCTGTGCTTTCCCTCCTGCTCCAGCACCTGGCACTGTTTTTTTCCTATCATCCACCTAAAATACACACAAGGCAGAGGCACATGCTGTGCATAACTACACATAATTCACATTTACATTGGTTGACCGAACAATAATGTATTTTAAATGTTATAGTTCCGTTGTTAATATGGAAACAAAATAGTATAATTCATAAACGTGACATCTACTAACATTGTTTCCCATTTTTCTACGTATATGTCTAGTATGGGTGAACGTATTACAGTGCATTTTAGGAGTATATATTAATGTCATTAGGACAGTAACAATTACAGACTTTTAAAAACAATTACCTCACCTTTTCACTCTTGTTTTGAATAAAACAAAACCTCCTGTGAAAAGGGGCAAAGGGTGGGCCGCATAAAAGTAATCATTGGAATAAAGCAATTTGGGTGAAAGGTCATAATTATGATAAATGTTAAGTATTAAATTACAGTTTTAAACCCTTGCAGAGTTCAATAAAAATGCAAAGACCTGCGTCATATAACCATCACGCTTCGAAGAATCGAAAAGAAGAAGAATTCCTTGTCAGCTATACTTTTTATATTAATGATCAAGTGTAGCCAAGACATTTTGACTTATGAGCATGTCATGATAATTTTAATCTTGCTTCATTTAATGATATGGACACATATGCTCACTCACTAATTACCTGCCATACTCCAGAAGAGTAGACTGCACACGTGACTCCTCATCCAGGAGAGAGTCTGTTCCAATCTGTCGCCGATACCGCCTCTGGGGTTTGTATTCCTCCTGTGGATAGTGGTGACGTTAAAACGTGAGAGCAGCAGTGAAAGTATGATGTGGCAACATTTTGAAATGTCTATGTAGCTTCGTAAAGCAAACACTCTGGGTGGCCCCCAAATCCCCTTCCCCACCTATCACTGAACAAAACGTGCATGTAAAATTGGATTATTTTAGGATTGCATAGAATGTATTATTCATGAGATGTTGCATGCAGAAACTTGCAGCAGCAGATAGCAACGCCATGGTCGCCTTTCCTTTCCGCTCAAAGAATTCATCATCCTGACAAGAAAAATGCAATAACATTATTATTTTTGAAAACTTCACATGCATTTTTAGAAAGCTAAAATGGATTTTAGAATTCGTGAAATTCTTGCCTCTGGAAGTCTGCGGCTCTTGTTAAACTGGGAGATGGAGAAAGCGCGAATGTGGTCGCCCGTTTCCTCTCGTGTCTCGATGGCCCTCTTCACCAACCACTTAAACACAAACATTTGGTTGTATTTATACAGTTTGCACAGATGTACGTAAAACCATACCATGTGTTTAAATATAATACATTTTACTTACATGTGTTATGAAAGAAGGCGTTCACGTTTGTTTTGGAAAAATCCGGGTAGCAGAATGCGAAATGTTACAATATTGATAAAGTTACCTGGATAACAGGGAATATGTGTATGAAGTCCAAACCCTGGATCTGATGGGGTTCAATCCGATGAGGACACTTCATGCTTGGCAAAACAGACACTATCTTCTCGGTCAATGCTCTGTGAAGAGAATAAGCAATAGCACCAGTAACATCCTACAAGTAAAAATATTTCTCGTGGCAAATTACTAAAAAGTATACAATTTGTACACGCACATATGAATAACACGAGTGCAAAGTATTTACATGTATTATTACATCGATATCTTGGCAATAACATTAAAATCCTGTTATGCTTTTCCAAACCTCACATCTTTTGGCCGATGGTGGAGTTTTCCTGGAAGAGCAAGTCAACATCAATGTCAACACTGCACGTGGTGATGCACCATGTCATTCCTCCAACTACCTACAAACATAAAACAACACCTTTAATCAAAGCAGGATTATGTAACGGTGGCTTCAACATTTCACCAAATGTAAATATTGCAGTGAGCCCTTTTTGGCAGATAAATTAAATTGTCAAACAGTAATCTCAATCCTAACTGGGTCTTGCGTTTAAACATGGGTTGTCAGGTCGTTCGTACAATGAATATAAATGAATAAAGGCCTATGCAATAAATGAAACATGCACACGTCACTGCACATGTAAAAAAGACAAACCAGCAGCCCTACACTAGCAATGTTTTGCACATATAACATCGTTTTCAATACATCAGATATGACACCCTTTCTGTGTGGCGTTTGCATGTTCTCCCCGTGTCCGCGTGGGTTTTCGCTGGGCACTGGCACTCCGGTTTCCTACCACAGTCCAAAGACATGCTGCTGCATAGGTTAATTGGCCTGCAGAATAAATTGCCCCCGGTGCCCTGTGATGGATTGGCGTCCCATCCTAGGCACAGCCCTGCCTTGTGCCCTGTGTCTGTCAGGACAGGCTGCGGCTCACCGCTTACTCCAGTTTATGACAATGAATGGATGGATGAAACATAATACCAACCTTATCAAAGGATGAGAGCCCCTTAATGCGAGCACGGAAGTAGCCAGCAGCTACTAACAGCTCAAGGATCTCGGATAGTTTGACTCCTTGCTCTTCATCCTCTCGAGTCTCCACCTACAGAGTGATGAAATTAAATTATTGGTGCCACCATACCCTCCACAATGTACCCAACTGCTGCAGATTGTTTATGCTTTAAGTTTGTTACATTCGTTGTATCATCTTCTGATTTTACATATTCTTTATATTGGTTAATTCGCACGTTTGTTGTATCGGAGGAACCCCGCTTCCAGAACCTATAAGCTCACCGGGGGTTTTATGCTGTAATAATAAACATCTGTCTGTCTATCTGAGCACGCATCATAATGAGACTATTCCAACCTGTCCCATGCATGATGGCCTGAACAAGAGTCAAAACAGGGTGAATTATTTGGAAAGAAAAATAAATAAAAGTAAGCAACCGGAAGCAATTAGGCGACACGTCAACGCGATAGTGTGGGTTACATTTAATTTTAAACTATGGGCAGCGACACATTTTACTTTCAGCGTTAGTTCCGGGGCGCCGCAGCTAACTCGCAGGGGCGCCACGGGATATTCCAAATTTTCGATTAAAAAAAAATCCTGATACACATAGAGCGCCGTGAGCCGATAAAGTTTGGGAACCACTGGTATACAGTACGCACATTTCTCTACATGCCACTCTGTGTCTGCTTCCAAATATCTTTCCTCGCCCCTCTCGGTCGCTCCATGTAAATATCTCGTATTCTTTCCATCTCACCGTGTACCTCCAAGTCCCTCTCACTCCGTAACTACACCCTGACAGTCTCCTCTCGCTATGCCTGTGCATACAGTATGCCCCTCCATCTGTGTGTGCATGACTACCGATATCTCTCTCTCTCTCTGTAACCCTCCGCATAAGCATACACGTCTCGCTCTCAGTTCTATGTATCGCCTCTCCGCGTGTGTCTCACCTCGATGGGTCTCCCGTCCTGGTCGTACTGCGGCGCCGCCGCCACTCTGGATCCCGCGCGCGATCTCTGCACCGCCGCCGCCATCGCAGTCGCCCCACGTCACGTGACCTGCGCGAATTGCTGCTCACGTGATACACCACCCCCTCGTCACCCCCCCCCTCCAACAACAACCGCTGTTCGCCACTAGGTGGCGCTGACGTCACCACGGCGCCTGTGCCAGGCCAGGTTGCACCTTGAGGCTTTCACGCAGTGTCGAAGGCTCGTTGACAGCTCATGGTACGCCCGCTGCTCGCGTGATCACCCCCGCCGCGAGAGCTGCTCACGTGGTTGGAATTAACATTTCTGCCGAGATGTGATTGCAAATCTTGATTTGTGTTTAAAATGTTGCAAATGTTGAATAATACTACCTATAATTAGTTTTTTTCCCATTGCAATGCATAATTGTATTTTTACTTGTTTACTTGATCAAATGTGTTCAATGCTGAGTGTAAATGTTTTTTGTTTGGTTAATTCGCTTTTTAGATTTTAATTTCTTTTAAATATTTTTTTGTAAATTCGCATGTTTGTGTCGCAGGAATCCCGTAAAGAGCTTGCAAGCTCACTGGGTATTTTCCTGCTGTAATAATAAACATCTATTCACTTATCCGACGTACCACAGCGCTGTGGTACGATAGAATTCTAATTGCGGTGAAATTCACCGGAAGTAACAGACGTGGCCTGCCCATATAAGGAGTTTTTGTGTTGAATCGGCCAACGATTCAGAATTGAATCTGCTCACGCATGATTGAATCTGCCGGGATAGGCTCCGGCTCACCGCGACCCTGTACAGGATTAAGCGGTTTATGATAATTGGATGGGATGGATGGATAAAGATACAATAGTTTACACAGCTGACAGATATTTGGCTAAATTGCTTTGTTTTCACTTGTTACATGAGAGTATAACTGTATCTACCTTTCAATGAACAATCAAACCAACGATGACAGCTGTGTGCACACCTTGACTTTAATTATGATTTATCAGTGTTAAATGTTCTCTCAATCGCGCCTGCTAAAAATGAATAAATGAGAACATCCAGTCCTTACCTAGCATATTAAAAATCATAAAATAAAGCGGTATATTGTGTGCTACAAATAACAAAAACAAACCACATACAGTATAGAGTTTCCCATACACATGTGAATTTAAAATATACGTTTCAAAATAACGGAAAGATGAAAAGAACTACTCGTAAGAAGACGTGGCTTAAAATCAGAGAATCTTAAGATGAGCACACGGAGCACCATAAGCGAACCACTTAAAATTAATAATACATTTATAATATCCAATTTGCAGTTGCTAGATGTAACGCATGACACAATATTAAAACATTCATTGCCTAAAACAGCAACATGACACATTGAGACCAGCAATAAATTCCACCAGCAGGTGGCAACATGGTCACGTAAACCAGTTTTCAACATTTTGTACCGCAAAACCGACTTGGGTTTGATCTCCACAGACCACTAGGTGGCGCCCGCGACCCACCGGTTGAGAATGGCGAATGGAAACTACTTCCTACAGGTGGGAAAGACGACAATGTCCTAAATTTTTCTAATTCTCAACTCACCCACCTGACACTATCTATACCTCTCAGAGTGGTAGTATGTAATATCACCGGTAGAGTCTGGGTTCTGGAGTCTTAGTTGAAATAATTCCATATTTCTGGAATTTTAATGCAGTTTAACTTGTTACATTTTCGTAAAATGCCTAAAATCCACATGGTCACCTTGATATCGGATTATTATTTGAAAATAATAAGTACATGTAGCGAGTTCATTGCTATAAACAGAAACAATAGTTAACTGGACAGTATTTAGTTGCAAAAAGTTTACAAACACACTGTGATGTTTGGCACAGTTTTTAATAGACTGGGGAAACACAACACTGAGGCAGAAATGAATGTGGCAATCATTTTGGAACAATCATGACGAAACTGGCCTAAAGCATAATGTGACACGGCAACACTAACACTGGTAACATTTAACACTTAGTCACAAAAACGAGTCCATTAAAGTGCTTATTAAAGGAACATATTTACAGGACACTGATAAAAATCCAAGCAATTCAAAGCATTCACGGGCTATGCATTTTATGGACCAAAGAACTGCTACAAACATTAGAAATGCAAGACAAACTCTCAGAATCCTGAACTCTAGAGGACGTGCGCAATTTAACAAACATCTGGAGGCTCTGCACAGCTTCATACTGTATTATATGCATTGTGTGTAAAATATATGTAAAACTATCGCAGAAAGATTTTTGAAGTACAGCACTACACACTGCGAATGTACAGTACATTTGGTAAATTAAGCTAATATCTCGTAAAAATTAGGAAATTCACCTTTTACCCTGTGAATTGTCTGATGCATCAGATCATATGGATGTGTATCACGGAGACCTCCGAAAACTATCCACATATTCTGTATGAGAAATGCCATTCTTAAAAATGAAAGTCAAAAACGTGGTGAAATACTGGATAACTATTCAGGTGATGCAGTCGCAGATACTTTAGTTTTAATTTTAAGTACTGACATGGAATTTGGTTCTTTTGACTTGGATAAGGTATAATACTTTTTAAAAATATTTTCAAGGTAGAAAAAGATAATTTTAGTTAATGTATAGAGATTGCTTGCCTTCAATACAATGCCTACCTTGCATCATACAAGAAATAGGTAAATTTGAGTCAATTTGCTATTTAATAGCTTCACAGAATGGGTATTGAAAAGTAAATTATTTTCAGCATGTCATTATAGAATTTCATATGTGTTACCATTAACCATTCTATAATTAAATATTTGATTTAAATATTTACAAAAATACACTTGAATATATTGCACTTAATTGTTTTCTGGTGTTGTTTGCTCCCTTTACTGATGTTAAATTGGTTTCTATCTAATCCAACAGATGGCGCCGGTTGAGCCTATTCTCAATTGTTTTAGAGGGATTAATTTTAATAAATTATAATTGATGTAACAACATTTGTGCTATCGTGTAAAAAAAAACAACAACTAAAAACGGTGACCCTGTGGAACCCGATTGCATGTTAACGGGTTGTGGGAAATACATGCTCATAAACCCTCACAAGCTTAGGCTTATGAAATATTTCAGTATTTATTAACTCCATTTTCCAACCTTTCAGGCAGCTGTATTTTGCAAAAGCATTAGGTATGTGGTTCCACAGGATCATTTTATTTTCAACACCTTGGAAAACCCTACATCAATATAACACCACAGATTGTACAAAGATACCAAGCAGTATATTTAGTTACTATTGTTGTAGTTTTGTGCATAGTCCCAAAGGAAAATTAAGTAATTGGTGTAGAGAAATGAATACATATTTGAAACTGTAGTTGTCATCAACAATAACCAACTCAGCTAACGTATTAATTAGTCATTAATTTGAGATGAATGGTGTTTACAAGCATTATGATTTTTTGTTTCCATTTCCTTCAGATTACCGAAATATTAATTAATACGCATTCAACTTCTTTTGGAGTAACTATATTTTCAATCATGATGTGGCAATATAAAGAGACACAAGACATTGCTTAAAGAGAGCATGTTGTAAGTCCGTGCACATGTTGGAAAGCAATGGGAGGATGGGGACATCAAGGAGAATATTTAGAATGCAGGGTTTCTCATGTGGCTGCTCTGAGCTCCAACTACCATGCAGCGATGGTTGAATTTCTCAACATGACCACTCTCATGCTTGGATCAAATGATTATCGATCAATGTGACCACGAAATTACATACTCTGTGTATTGTATTTTTTTCAATGTATATGCAATATTGTACTGTACAAATATGAATAATTAAAAATAAAAACATTTTTTGTTATTTAAAATAAAACGTGTTTTAAAAGAGTTATTTACGCTATTTTTTATTTCACTTTAAAAGCATCACTTAGAGAACTGATGTGCTGAGTTATGAGTTACAAACTCTAGATACGATTTTACCAATAGCATATCAATGAGTTTACCTTGGGGAATTGGTGGAGGCATTTGTCCTCCTTTTATATTTCCTATGGAGCCCTAATTGAATGCACAAGTAAAACTAGTACAAACTAGAACAGAAGCTAGCAATTCTGGTACTGCCCCAATGAGAGTGCCTTCAAAATTGTTCAAACATATGGCCATCAAATAGCAGGGGAAACCCCATGAGAAGTGATGCACCCTATTGTGCCGCCCTCTGTCTCCATCCTTAGATATTACAAACACAGTTCACTCATCCTCGTCATCGTCGTCCTCGCGTTCGTCTCGTATACGCGGTGCCAGCTGGCTGAAGCAGTCAACAAAGAAGTCCGCCATTGTCTTATAGAGGTGCCGCCTCCACTTCAGTTCACGCACAGAGTTTCCCTCGTCTGGGTAGATCTGCAATGCAAAGTTTGCTTTGGTTTGTATTTTTTCCCTTGGGTACTATGTATACGGTTAAATTGGTATATTGATGGAATTGCCAAAAGACGTCACCTGATTTGGTGATTTACACCATTGTAGGTGCTTATAACAGCACAATTTTACTAAATATCTAAAGCGTAGGTATAGACATCAACACATGAATCAGTTCCATAGCATAGTGATGCCTGTTAACATCTACAGTTCTACACTATCTCATTATTTACTTTCATTTGTATTTTTAAAGTGAAAAATCTAGTATTTCGAAACACATAATCAATACGTACGTAAATATTGGTTTCGGTATCTAGAATGTTGCATTGCCAAAACTGATGATAACAAAATGTAATATTTGTTATTGTAAACTGTGATACTTGACCTGCAGTGTGTAGTTTGCATCAATGCTGATCAGATGTTTAATTAGTTCTGCTGTGTGCTGGAAGTGGACCATCTCTGAAAAATAAACATCACAGTATATTCAAAGAATTTCCCATAGCTTGGAAGTTCCAACACACTTGTACGAAATATCTTAATTCATGTGGTGTAGATGTGTCCAACATATTTGAATGGAGCAACCTTGGTGCTGGATATTATGAAGTGCATGGTTTGTAATGAGGACGTCTCCATTATTCACCTTCTTTAAAACTGGCCAGCAGAAGACGAAATAAGTAGGGGTAGACAGTGTTTTTTAGAATGGGTTATATTCCAATGTCCTGCATACTTGCTTTTGTATTATGAAGATTTTACATTGGGATAAAAATAGCTTAAGAGAAATATAACCAAATACAATGCTGAATACTGACATTTAAAAGTAGTAAAATTCCAAGTTAGAATAAAAAAAAAGTTCCTGTGTATTGTCAATCATCAAAGGACTGCACCTAATGTAGCAACATTAAACAATATGTACTTTTATATCCATGAGTGATGCCTATAATTAAGG
>JAZEWU010000001.1:22646603-22658535 GCA_036362915.1 Geotria australis | reverse complement strand
AGTCACTCCCTTCAGTCACTACCTAAGCATAATTGCAGTTCGTGATTTGAGCCTATCCCGGCCCTGTGTCTGCCGGGATAGGCTCCGGCTCACCGCGACCCTGTATAGGATTAAGCGGTTTCTGAAAATGGATGGATGGGATGGATTTGTGTTTGGGGTGTTACAGGTGTGGCACTTGCTCCCTCTAGATGTTAAATGAGCTACCTATGATCTGTTTTAGTTTTTCCCACCACAATGTATGGCTGTGTTTTTTAATTTGTTTATATGATTGGTTATGTGCAATGCTGTGTGTAAATGTTTTTTGGTTTGGTTAATTTGTTATGTTTATATTTTTATTAATATTTGTCAATGCGCATGTTTGTGTCGCAGAGAATCCCGTAAGAGCTTGCAAGCTGGCCTTGTGCTATTCCTCTGCGGAGTATGCATGTCCTGTCTGGGAGAGGTCAACCCATGCCAAGAAACTTGACCCGGCATTGAACAACACCTGCCGCCTGATCACTGGCTGCTTGAAACCCACACACACAAACAACCTGTACCTCCTCGCTGGCATTGCCCCTGCTGATATCCGACGGGAAGTGGCCAGTCGAGTCGAGATGACAAAGGCTACTAGCGATGAACGCCACCTCCTTCATGGACGTCAACCCCCGGCCCAACGACTGAAGTCAAGAAGAAGCTTCCTCAGCCATGTGCAGCCCCTAACAACATCTCGAGGGGAAACCAGACTCCAGCTCTGGACGGAAAAGCTTGAGAGTGACCCTCTGCAACTGGCATGGGAATCCCACCTGCTGAAGACTTCCCTCCTGGCTCAGATGCACCATGGATTCAGTGGAAGACACTCAACCGCCTGAGAACTAGAACGGGACGATCTAAAGATGCTTTGGTCAGATGGGGCTACAAGACCGGCCCAACCACCTGCGAATGTGGAGAAGCAGACCATACTATGGAACACTGCCTTGTCTGTGCTCTACTACCGAACCTCTGCAGCTCAAAAGACCTTGTGGAGTTCAATGAAAATGCAAGGGGCTGTGTAAGAAAATGTGAAACTGTAATTTGACCATCGCGCTGCTTCGAAGAATCGCTAAGAAGAAGAAGAAGAAGCTCACTGGGTGTTTTTCTGCTGTAGTAATAAACATCTATCGATCTATCGCTAGATGTGTGGTACGTACCGTATCGCGGTGACATAGTCGTGGTCCTCCACTGTGCCCAGCTTGCGATGCACCTCATGCAGGTAGCGACTGCCATGGAAACCCGCGCCGCGTCCGTCGAACCGCGCAACGATTGTTGCGTGCCCGCTCGCCAGTGCGGCTTCCCACGATAAACCGAACACCTCGGACACGCTCTGGTGCCCGGGCACGCCATCACTGTCACCGCGAACACGAGGGGCCGGGGTTACGTGTACACGTACAGCCCCTTTTGTCAATCCGGCGCAGCGTGGGGAGGCCGCCAGGGGTAAATGAAACGCAATTGATCATTGCTACGGCGCGGCTCTCTGCGAGGCCACGTGCACGCCATCAGGCAGGGTGGCACAGTGGTAACATCCGTGCCTCACAGAAAGAATGGTCTTACCCGAGGCGGTTCGATTCCCGCCTTGGGCACCTTTCTGTGTGCAGTTTGTGAGATCTGTCCCTGTTCTGCATAGGTTTCCTCCGGGTTCTCCGGTTTCCTCCCACAACTTAACAAAAAAACACTAATTAATTATTTGGCTGATAACCGCCTGGCTGCCTCCTCTGCCTCTCTGCGCTTTCCTCGTGCCTCTGAGTCGTTCTCTCGTCAAATGAATACCTTCGACATTGAATGAATATGTGAGCGTTATAAATTAAAAATTAGTATTATTATTATTAATTTGCATGCTTGCAAAAGGAGAGCACATTGACAATAGCCACTGTAATGAAGTGCAGTCGAATTGCCAGTGAAGCTCAAGGTAAAGCTGGAGCTGCAGCAAAGCCTCGAGGTATCTCTCCGTAATTCTCCTTCTGTACAAGGATCACTGTGGTGTAGTTTCATATCTCTCAGGGGAAGGACAATCCACGCAGGGTCAAAAAGCAATGCGATGAATGCACAGCAAATCAAAGGTGAATCTGAAATATAAGTCCTCAGAAAACAAAATCCCCATAGATCTTATTAGAATGGCATTGAGGTCTATAGGATTACTCTCATTATAGGACTCTTTTTATTACAAAAAGTCAATATGTGTAGAATACTAAAACAGTATAGACTGGGCAAAATCAAATATGCTAACTATGACAGTATGGTACACAAAGTGGACTAATGAAATTATGGTTTCTGAATTGACATTGTACAAAATATAAATCTATAGCACCTTATTATATATTCCTGTGAGCACCACAAATACATTTATAATATTTGAATTAGCTGGTGATTTGATTTTATTTTATTGTGACCCTCGGGTGAAAGGCGCTATATAAATTGAATTATTATTATTATTGTACGAGATGTATTGTAATGACTGGAGAGCACACTGCCAATAGCGATTCTCATGATGACAATTATGACCTCTTAGGCACTAGTTAATTTGAAATTTAAATCCTTCATGTTGATATTGGCAGAATATATATCCATCTGAATATCATACATATTACGAAAAAATGACAGATAAACCTGTTCAAATATATAAAGGTTTAGAATAGCAGTGGTGTGTGATGGTTGCTCTTGAGAGCTGTTCTTTCGGGATAGCGGTGTACACAAGAATGAGAAGGAGAATTATGGGTAAGATATTTCACATATGCACTTGCTATGTTCCTCTAACCTTCCAGTGGAATGGCAGACCCATTTTAATATACCTCGAATATACATATTATAGTTTTCATAGTGTATAGTTACGTTGACATTCTTAACGCCTGATGATGCTTCCAACGTGGGAGGCGAAACGTCACGAGGGACAGAGGGAAAGCACTTGACACGGCTATCCCGAAAGAACAGCTCTGAAGAGCAACCATCATGCATCGAGCCGTGAAAATCTACATGAGTACATTGGAGTGTGATTAAAAATAATGACGTGATATTTGCTGTATGCTCCGTTGCTGTTATTTTCATATGTAGTTACGCAATATGTACAGTGTATTGATTTAATGGGATAAGCAGCTGAAGTACGAGCATGCTTTCAGAATTTAAAACAGTCTGAAGGTCGATGCACTCACATGACAAGCAGAAGAGGATAGAGGAATTCTTCGGTAAACCCGGCAGGAAGCATCAACTGTAGTGGTACCACTGCAAAACACATAATTAATTCTTTCTTTCACTTTCCTTCATTTCATCAGCCTTTTGAGAAGCATTTTCATGAAATAAGCTATGTAAAATAGTAACCTTACTATTGTAGAATGTAACCCTTAACATGGAATTTGTTGGTTTAACACAAATTAACAGGGTACAGTGAAAATATTCTGGTATTGTATTTTAAAATGTATCAGTAAGAAGCCAACAAGCCATCAATTAAGAGGCATAGAATGAGTCAGCCCCACAGCAATGTGCTGAATTATCACAAATTGAGATCATGATTTGATTCAAGGCTCTTGCATGGATACGTTCTCATTGGTGTAGTTACATTTGCTCCATTCACATAAATATTGCATTATTATACATTTGCGTATAAATGATATGAGCCGGAAATTATTAATTCCCATATGCACAAATAAATGCATGTTTCCTAAGAATAATCAGTTTACATTGAAGAGTATATGCATCAGTATAAGCGCATTAATCACATATACACAATATAACTGCAATTATTATTGTTAGCCAAATGGTCAATTCAAAGGTAACAAAATTGCAGTAACAAAATATAATTATGATGACGTAATTATATATTTCATTTATATCACTAACCTGCTATGTAAGAACATGTATAATCACATAAAGACCAGATTATACTTATTTAAATTGTGTGTGATCAAGATATTCTGATACATGCTATAAAATAAATAAGAGAGCAGATACATTAATCAAAACCTGGTGGCCACAGATATGGTGCATTAAATGCCCTAATTGTGCTAATGGACACAAAACAGAAACATATAACAATTTCCACAATACAAAGCACACACCAAGGTAGTGATCTGTACACAGCGTTCCTCTCTCTATACCTGAGTCTCATTTAAATTAATCCATAGGAGTGGTCTGCTGCCTAAAACAGTGATTTATGAATGTAATTTATTAGTGTTTAATTTATCATGATCACATTGAATCTAACCTTTAACCTTCCATTAACCACCAAAGGGCTCCATAAATAATAATTATAATTGAATAAAATGGCAATTTAGTAGAACTTTGTAAGCAATATATTTGTATATTGATACAAATGTGACCCAGGAAGGAAAATGTGTGCAACAGAGTGCAGAAGGCTGATACTACAAGGCCATCATCATTAAACCATGTGGTGGTTTATTCAGATAAAATTAATAATGGCAAGATAGTTGACCATCCCATGTGTACACAATATCATTTCGTTGAATAAACTATTCAACTAGCAAATAAACTGTATCATGGTTATGTTAAAATTATTGCAATCCTTAACAGAAGCATAGGAATGTGGAAATATATTAATGTTCTGATGTAGGTTTTCACGGCTCAGTTCATGATGGTTGCTCTGCAAAGCTATTCGTTCGGGATAGCCGTGTCGAGTGCTCTTCCGTGCAACGTTTTGCCTCCTACGTTGGAAGCATCCTCAGGCGTACATTAATGTTTAGCAGCCATAGATTATTTTCTTATATATGAAGCAAAATATATATGGCCAAAAAAATAAACATAAAACCATAATCAACACAAAAATGTCATATTACAAATATTATATATGCCATGCACAGGTAATAGCATGTCAAAAGAATGCATGACATACAAGTCCAAATTATATAACCAACACACGGGTTGTTCAATATGAGGAACTGTAAAGAGTCGCATATAAGTCCTAACAATATTGGTTCTCACAGACTGTCTATTTGATGTGACAACTGGTGCTCTAAAAGCCTGGTTCAAACCCTGGGTTCCAAATGTTTTGTACATAAGCAAGAATCGACAAATCCCTCTGAGCCATCGTCGGACTCCTTAGCTTTGTTCTCTAATGGGTGCGAATGTCCTGTCACTCCACTCATAAGCTTTCCAACTCCTTTGTTGTTGTTTTTTCTACGTCTCAATTTCTGTTTTTCCTTTTGTTTTTATGCTGTTGTTGTTTTTCTTCTTCTGCATTTTGTAAGAAGTTTTGAAATGAATTAATATTTGAGTGCCGTACAAATGAAATTCGTTATATTTATTTAGATCTGTGACGACATCATCAAACTGAAACTGTTCTATGCAATATCTATTGAACTGCAACAATCTTCTTTTATCTATGCTACATTTGAATCAGGGCTTGTCAGAGCGAGCCTTCTTTTTGCTTGAACAAATGTACCAAAAACATGCTTGTAACATAAATGTCTGTGTGCGTCTGGGCCAGCATAGAAGTGTAGGCCAAAGACCCACTAGAGGGGCTCTATAGAGCTACCTCTGGTGGACGCCCTTCCACTGGGCTGCGCCTTTACCATTACCTTTTTTTATATACATACGATATCACACATACATACACATAAATATGCTAAAATATCCTCTTTTTCATTGTGCTTGTAATGGGAGGGGAAAAATGAATGACTTGCATACAACGTGACAGGAAAAGACTGGTGAAAATTATAATAATAATAATAGCATTTATAAAGCGCCTTATATTTTAGATGTGTGAAACAATAAGTTGCCTATGACACTGCATTATTCTTGATCATTTCCTCCACATGAAATAGACCATTTATCAAGAATTGCCTTTTTTACTACGAGGCTTTTTTGGTTGTAAATATGCAAACAATACATCTCCGTCATATATCTGTTTCTCCACGTAGAAAATAAAAGTATATTTTAAGTAGAAAGAGATCTGTGCAAGAGGTATATGGTCTCCTTATCTATTTTGTAACTGAAATGCTCCACGATGCTGACTATAATTTCTAGCCTCTCCAATTGAATTTTAATGAAGAAAATTATACTGCTGCAAAATCTTACTGCATTATCAGTGTGCTGAATTTTAAAAGTTGAATGTTTCTGAAATGCATTTTCTCCCTATGCAAAATAAACAGATTGTCTTTCTTTTAAAGTCTCACTTTTAGACAAATTAATGTAAAAGGTGACTGTCCAGTTGCATAGAAAGGCCCCCACACTATCACATCACTTCCAACAGCACGAACGTGAATCTAATCTGGTGCAGTGACATAGCTATGTACCTCCATTGCGTTGCTTCTACTTGTTGTCTCTGTCATGACCCATTTCTGCATCATTTTAATTTTTGCATATTTCAGTATATATTTTTTATAAATTTGGGTAAGACTGATTAAAATTCGGATGACATGACAAAATCATATTATTGGGCGAGGGAAAACTTGCTTAGAATAGACGTCAGAAGGGTATTTTCGCAAGGAATGTTGTTTAAGAGAAATCAGTAATAAGTAAAAGCATGAATTCTAATTTTGTAGAAGCACTGTATTGTTCAATTCCAGTTAACTAATGGTTGCCACAGCTGCCTAATGTACAACCAAATAAAACTACAATTTACATTCTATATTCAGATGTAACTGTGGAACACTATACTGTCAATTATTTATCCAAATGTAGGTTCCATATTCTACATACTGTAGATTTCACATTTACATTGTAAATTAGGTTTAGCTGTCATTAAATAATCATATTCCTTAAAGGAAAAAAAACCATGTTAAAAACCAAGCACATCGGTCTTAAAACTCATTCACTCTGAGCTCATCGATTCAGTGACCAGATAATTTAATAAGTCAGGCATTTTACTGGCTTCACCATAGGGTGCATGGTAATTAGGCCTCTTGCGGAGGTTATAAATATTTCAACGGATCGCCTCCTCTCCAGCAGTGCCCCTGTGCACATGCCTTACCGTAATCCTCGATGGTGACATTCCGATAGATAGTGGTGGGTGTCTGCCTCTGAGCCAGCATGTCTCTCAGCGCAGTGTTGTTTTCCAAAATGTGAAAGCCTGAAAAAATACACTGTTAGTTTGCAAGATATCCAGTCTACAAAAGATTTAATTATTGCTACATGTAGCAATTTATCCCCCTTTACGATTTAGTGAATTGCCACATGATTTAATGTCATCAGCTATTTATTTATACTCTGTGGTGGCTGCACAGCATCTAGTGGCTACAGGGTTCAGATGAACCAATTACATACAGCATATATGAAAACGAAAAAATACACTCCTGTGTAAAGATTCTATGCAAATATTGTCCATTTAAGAAGCAATTTTAACTGGTGAAATGTATAATTTCATGCCTAATTGTTTTGCTAAAAAAAAAGAATCTATAATTCCTAGTGATGAACTTGACTCATCATTAATTTAAATCGTTCGTAATTGCGTATTTAGAAAAGGTAGATAAATTAAAGTCATATAATGTCTTCTTCCTGCAGCATTAGCAATCAAATTCTCGTGACACAGCATGCGGTTAAAAGCATCAGCACTTACTGCCCGGGTTGTCTGTACTGTGCACTGTCACCATGGGGACAGTTGGGCCTGGAAATACATGTTAGGCAAACAGCAGAAAGCAAAAATATTGACATACATGTCTATAAACACACATTCGTACCTATAAAGTTAATGCTTCTCAATGCTCTACCAGGCACTAGCTGGTGCAAATTTTCATGCCTGTGTTTGCATTTCATCATAGTGTATGTGTGCCACTTCCCAGGTAAGATGCCATTTTGTGGGAACCCAATCATGGCCAGCCAAAGCCTGAGATGTGCCCTCCAAGATAAAGGTACAATCTGCCAGTGAATGAACACTTACGAGCGCACATGCACAGACAAAGATCCCCCGTATAGCCTTAACAAACTGTAGGGTCAAGTGCCGTTAGTGAGAACCTATGAAAGTCGACACGGCACACGAAGACGTGGGTGACCAACACCACGCCCGGCCGCCTTTGTCTCTCTAGTGGCAATGTTAACACACCGCACTAGGTACTCATTTGAGGCTGAGTTGACCTAGGGGAGGCCTGGGACCAGTTGAGAAAATCGCCACTGGTGTTGGCCGTGAGCGGGAATCGAACTCGAGTCGCTAGATTTGTAGCCCAGCGCGCTAACCACTGAGCCACTGCTCCCTACAGACGCACAGGCATACAGGCAGGCACACACTAGCTGTAAGCGTTCACGTCGCGACCCCTGTCAGGTAATACTTGGTGTTGCCTGCGAATTCTACCAAACACTTCGAAGCCAAGCTGAAAGACAACGATGTCCAGAAGCTGCCCATCGTGCTTTGAAGAATCGCAAAGAAGAAGACTAGCTGTTAAGCTTGGCACGGTACTGAGAGGTAATCAGCAATTTTCTGTTTAGCTGAAAGCCCTGTGGTGTAGCTGTGCCACTGTGCTTATGCTAGGCTTGTAAACGGTCAGACAGTTTAAAAAATAAATACTATTTTATATACCCACTCCCTCTGCCCCTACATTGTCTCCGAAAGATACAAAAAACATATAAGACTATGCTGTTCCTATGAGTCACTTATCTTATATATTGCAAGGGTATGCCACTGCAAAACTATTTAACCTCCATGACACTGTACTGCCATGAGCCAAGTTACCTTAAATCTCCCATGCCCGAAGAGCAATCTCCTGGGTGTTAAAAAAATATTGGGCCCAGGGATTTTTGTCAGTGTAGTATTGCCTCTTAGCAGCCCTGGATCAAGAGGCCCTTACACCAGATACTCCATAGTTCCAGCGAGCTCATCACTCTTCTCGCCTATGCTTCAGTTTACAAAAACACCAATTTTCTTATGCATGATAAACGTTGTTGTGATAAATTGGTCATAGTGGCAAATGCGTGTAGTACATCATTTAAAGTCGGGTTGGTGGATTCTGCAAATATAATTTTGTGTCTTCATGTCCAAGACTCACAGGCCTACAAGGCTGTCTGTAGATAGCATAACAGCAAATAGGTTAACAACCCATCTGTTTGGATTACTTAGTGTATTTTAGTTTTAACTTGGATTCTCCACGGAGAACTAGCCACCTCAAGCAGGAGGCCCTTCAAGAAGCGTTTTGAGACTAAACTGATGCTTTATACATTAAATCGAGGAAATTGTTTGCATGTTTGTTGTGTCGCAGGAACCCCGTAAAGAGCTTGTAAGCTCACTGGGTATTTTTATGCTGTGATAATAAACATCTATCTATTGTTATTGTAGAAGATTTATATAGGTAGCCCTCATGACTAAAATTACCTGGAATGTGCCCTATGCCCTCAGTTTTTGGAAATTAACCAGAGTTGAGCTTGGATAGTGTTTTTGGTCACCACCATGTGCGATAACAGTTGTAGGCTGCTGTAGGGCCACGTTGTGGGCAGCAAAGGGCAGTGAAGCAAAAAAAACCATTGTTGTCCTGTACTTTTATGCTGCCATGTGTGTATGCTCTCTGCTTACACGAAGCTCCAAGCATGGTGAAATAACCCATATGAACCGTACACCGTGGGGAGGCCCTCATGCAGTCGTGGATTGACACACGGGCTGTATAGTGAATATTATGTCATCGAAGTGAATATTATGAATACATGCAAATGGATAAAATCACGGTAAATATGTCTAAACATAAGGCATACCAGTAAAGAACAGCCTTTTAGTAATGTGCGTGATCTTCAATGGTTCTAGATATGCTTATTGGTGGCCACATCTACTGCCTGCTTCTGAATCAACTCACCATCACAGAAGAGCAGGAAGTGTTTGGCAGTGGGGCTGAAGGACACGTGGTGGAAGGAGCAGTTAGGGATGACTCCACAGCTGAGACACTGCCGCTCAAATGTGCCGCTCGTCTCCACACTGTGAGGGCCCAGAGGTCACGCATTGCTTAGCCACCACAGCTGCACAGTCACAGCCACGTTCACAAATTACAGCTCACCAAGACAAGAATCTATATATGATGCAGCAGTTGGGATGACATTTCAGATTCTTTCAGTGTTCCTGTTGGCTGGTCGTATGGCGTGATAACTCTGCAGAGGATTTCGCCAATCAGCTGTAGGCTGTTCTCTCGGCTCACAGCTCATTGCATCGCCATCTAGTGGTACTCGCTTCTTGAAAAGTTTACAACATTGGGCTGTGCATTTCGCACTCGGTCAGCACAGATCTGGCCTAGGCGGCCAAATAGTTGCCATAAATACCGAGTAACATTAACAATACGATGACCATGAAAGAACACTAGCTTTGGCAGTGGCTTTTGGTGCTGTCCTACTACAAAGACCACCGCAGTTTTTCTTCTGATTTATATTTGCATTTTTTTATATGATTTGTTTTGCTTTTGTCATTTTGGTGGCTCAGGTCACTCTTGAACAGCAAAGGATGGATGAAACTTGAACAGCAAAAGATGAATGATGAATGACATAAATGCCCAGTCCGGTGTTCACAAAATATATATTGAGTGGCAACCTGCAGGTGGCAGTGAGGTAGTGGTACTGAGCTGTTAGTGATGTTCATTAAACATGTTTTTCCACTCTACGGGTCAGATTACAACCCCTAAAAAGACAAAACTCAATTTTAAACATCCGTTTTTTGTCTTATAATTCTTCGTGCATTGCTCAAGCTTGCACAGTTTTCCGTTCTCGAATTACAAATCGAGTGATGGACATCTTTCAATAAGCCAGTTGTAGAGTGATGACTGAAAAGGATAGCTAAATAATAAACTAGTAAATCATGTAAGAAGAGTTAGAATTTTGTGAGGAGAAACCTTATTCTGGGTTTATGAGGTGTTTTTGCGGGATTATATAAATCATGGAGGAGACCCACCTGTACAGATGCCGATTTGTTGGTCCATCCTCAGTGCTCAGATAGTACCTACAGAATAATACAAATATATGTTAGTGTATATATTGATTAAAAAGCTTCATGCATTAAAACGTTTAAGTTGTTTATTGAATTTGAAATTATACACAATTTTAACACAACGATTATGGAATATTTATACCTCAGTGCAAATTTCAAGCAATATACCACATACACAGACACGCAAGCACACACAGACACGAGCACACGTACGTACAGCTTGCGCTGGGTCGGGTGGTGAGCCAGTAGGGCTGTCACCTCCCAGTCACCGGACGTGATAAACCGTACATCATGACCTCTCCTTTCCTGTATTCCACCGGCAAAGCAAGTTAAACATTTTCATTTATCAATTTCAACGCAAATCATTAGTACTGTGTACAAATATACTGCGTATAGATGCTTGGGTTTATACACACAAAGGTGTGTTTTGGATGTGTACAATCATTGAAGCTGCGTTCTGCTAGATCTCTCTCTATTTCATGTTTGAGAAAAATCATTTTCCCAAACAGACAGCTGGAATATGCCTAAATAAATAGAAAAGTACATGTATTCATTAAAAGACCATCAGTAATATGTTGCCTTCAGCATTGCACCTCTGCATAATGGCGATGATAAAGTAACTAAAATTAGCCTGTATAGGAGTGATTGTAAAACGTGTATTTTAATTTTAAATCTTATATCGTAAATCTTTTGTTAATTACAATGACATTATAAAGTGTTGATTAAATGTGTCTTGTGGCAATTATGTGTAAAGTAAATGTTAATATCGCAGTGTGACATGATTTCATAATTTGTGGTATGCCGGAAATCCCTTAAAACTGGAAAGGGCTCCCCCCCAATTATTCTGGCCTCGATAAGTATTGCTGCACGGTGTAGTTTTTTGACACGTGATCATTTCTTAACATCCGCTCCAGAACATAAATTAAAGATGTTCTAAGCACACTTGTTTTACCATGAAATGCAGATGTTAAATAGTGAGATTGGTTTGAGGGCACAGCTATGGCCAGAAATGACCAATGTTTGCATGTGTCTTTGGGCCGTTTGTTGGACAAACGTGGCAGGAGATGTTGGTAATAATAATAATAA
>JAZEWU010000001.1:22631499-22646488 GCA_036362915.1 Geotria australis | reverse complement strand
AAACAAATTAAAGCTAAATAAATACGTAAAACACAGGTAGCGGCAGCCCGCGCGCCCCCGCTGGGCGCGCTTAAAGGAACAATGATCTTTTGGGTACCTGCAAGCTGAACATTCCCAAGTGTTGGAAAGCCCCACGGCCACCCTGCTTTGCTGCTAATGGCAGGAAGAACTTCTTTCCATCCGGAGAGAAAAGCGGTGCCTCATTCTGCAGATAAATATCCAGATTATGCATAAACAATTAGCCATTAATAGGTAATACCGGAAGCCACCACTAGCCTCTCACACCCGCAAATCCTGTGACCACAGGTGGCCTTGTGGCTGAGATTTGTGAGTAATACCAAGGTATCAATGTTTTTAAAAGGAGTCCATTCAGATATATTTACATTTCAGATTACCAGCAAATGACTATATATGGATCATACATATAAATGATGGACTGTAGATGGGGGAATTATCGCGGGATCTGCGCAGGGGGTTGGTACTAAAATTCCAAAGTGTGCCCCTTAATGTCGAAGGAATTTGTCTGAATTGCTTTAAGTTTAATACACTACACCAGTGAAACATGTTCCGTTGAGCTCTAAACCATAGTACAATTAACACAAACACATACCTGTCCAGAAAGCCAGGCTTCAGAACTCTCTTTGTGTCGCTGAAAAAAAAGGATTACAAAAATCTTCAATGTCACAAAAAGACAAATCTCTCTTGAAGATAAATAAGATGCTTTATCAGTTTGTAAAACAAATATAAGGATACTACTGTGTATTGTGGGCCATCATTTCCTGTTCTTGTGTTCAGCTACTCGGTATCCCATGCAAAAGGGACAGATGCTTTGTTTTCATGGCCAGTGGGAATTGAGGTGGGCCGAACAGCTTAAGTTCAGAAATCAGCACTGCCTGGTAGAAAAATTGTTATTTTAACCCCAGATCTGAACTGATGAGCCCATTCTCAAATTGAACCACTTGCTCGAAACTTGACTGGAACCAGGAAAATATTATGGGAGTCGATGCTAAAGCAAGATACATGTGCATTGTTGTTTAGCTTCTTTTTACTGTCAGTGTTAAAAATAAATTGGCAGAAATGACGAACGTAATACATTTGAATTCAAAATACGTTAACACACTCCAAACCTTATTTCCCATTAATCTAAGCTATAGGTGTGAGTGAGGGGGTCAGAAAAGGTGGTGGGTGCAGGGGGCATTAGAAAACAGAACCTTACGCTTCATGGGCGCAATGACCCAAACCCTGGATCCCTTCATGTAGCCATAGCTGGTTCTGAAAAGTATGGTCCGCATGCTCTCACTTACTTTCTAAAGGTCAATTGTTTAATGCCACGACTGATTAATTCACAAAAACCTACTGCTGCAATAAACATTCAGGAAAAGAGCACATTATCGGTGTTTGTCCTCCACATTGGCCTGTCTCCCATAAAGGCCAAACAGTGTCAGGCAAGCCACACCTCGGTGCACACTCCAGATGAGGCATTGCAGAAAGTGAGGATGGAGAAGTTTTGAGCTCGGCTGAGCCAATTAACGGCCAGCATGCTGTTCATTACCCAGGACACCATGGGGATGTAAAATTCCCTGCAGAAAGAGGAACGTTGTTTTACTAGAGAGGAACACGTTCATGACAAAGCAACACATTAGTAAGACACAATCACACATTACTGATGACATTTTTATGGCACAAATATAGTGATGACATAGTTAAACACTAAAAATACACCAATTGCAAAGTGCCATAATTATGCAGTGACACATTCTTGAGGAGAAACAAAGCACATTAAATATTGCTTTGATAATGTATGATGATGATGTATGTATGCATTGTCCTTAAACCTGATTGGTCTTACCAGTTGCCAAATGCCGAGCAGCACAAGGCCAATGCAATAATTTATGACCAGCATAACATGTACAAAGGATGCAATGAATTGGGAGAATGCCGCCGTGTTAAAACGTAAAATTATAATAGCTAGTATTGCATAATGTATCAGGCTTACAGTAAAACCTTTGTAAGAATATAACGTGAGCTGCGCTCACTTGGGAATGTGAACTTCATGGGTCTGAGGTGGAAAGTGTGAGATTTCAAGGGGTGCAGCATCAGTAATCGCACCTCGGTTTCAGAGTCTCGGGAGGAAGAAGCTCTGTCGTGGTGGGGCTGGGCGAGCTCAGATCAGCCAAAAATAGTCGTGCTCTTGGGTTGTTCTGCCCTGCCTAAGCATGCACAACATTGACGGCATACGTGTTATATACTGAATGTTCATTAATAAAGGTGCTCATTTAAATTATACGAGCGACACGTATCTTCACAAGCCATTTTTGGTGTGCAATGACAGTACAGTGTGTATACAAACATCCCTAATTGAACCAAATGTATTATTTTTGGGAAAGTGCTGTTAGCAAGCACTCATTGAGGCAATGATGGAGGATAGTGCAGTGACATTTATAGCTTCCCCAGTTCCTACATTCACAAAGCAGGAGGCCTTCATTTAAGTTTTAGCAGATATTTAAGGTGGGGGGGGTGTCCAGGCCAGGTTTAAACAAACATTGCATGTGATAGCCATGAATATCACCTAAGTGGCCAGGACTGTAGTGCAGTAGGTTTTCACCGGGTTCTCCGGTTTCCTTCCACAACATAAAAAATAATTAATTAATTGGCTGATAACATAATAATATATAGGACGCAGTGTGTGGCAAAATGTTGGCACCAGCAAACTGCCTGGCTGCCTCCTCCGTCTCTCTGCAGCTTACTCGCACCTCTGAGTCGTTCTCTCTTCGAATTAATACCTTCGGCATTGAATGAATATGTACGCGTTATAAAGTGTAATTCGTATTATTAATTCTACTGCATACAGCTGTGGTTTTGTGTGTACACACGTATACAAACACTGCTGTAAAATGCAGCAGTCTCTATGGATACTTTTCATCTGTGCACAAACCCACTCTGAGAAATACAAATCTTCAGGATTGATTTTTAGAGAAATTAATTGTCAATCGAAACACTAGATGGAATTTTTGAAAATAATATACCCATACCTATTGTTAGTAATACCATTTTTTATATTTTAATTGAAATACGAGAAGTAAGCCATTTCCTTACAAACGGTATATATGGCACCCTTGATTGACTGGTCCATTAGGCCAACAAAGAGTGTGCTGATAGAGCACTTTATTTAGCATGATGACCATGGGAATGCAATTTTTATAATCGCATATAGCTACCACTCATATTAACGCCGGGGTGCCAGATAATATGCAGAGATCATTCCCTAGTGCTTGTGTGCTCTGTAATCCAGTGGACCAATGCACTGGCGGAACGGCAAAGTGGTTAAGTTGTTAATTTATTGGATATAATAATGAAAACATGTAAAAATATAAAACGTTAAATGTTAAATATTCTTTACTTGAAAAGGCTACTCAACTTCAGTGTACAGGTCAGATTACTACATTTGGTGGGACCCCTGTGCACGCTGGTGAGGATACAGAATTATTTAATGTATAACCTATTCTAAATACTAGCAGCAGTGTAAATGTAACATATAGCCTCTCTGCTGTTTGAACACATTATCCCTGACTTGCAGTCTGTGCGCACAAGTAGTTTAATGTATGTATATTGACAGCACATGTGCATTAGCTCTGTGTAGGTCGTACATGCTTCATACACCTACTCTTGGCAAGTGAAAAACATGTTTGCACATATATGTATCCATTTTAAGGGTACATCACATCGATGCTGAGCCCATTATTCCCAGAGGCTGCCTGATGATTGCGTCCGAGGACCTGTTTGTACTAAACCCCATGACGAGTGATACGCACATAGGCTGGTATACACAACGATCCCCTTCATGGCCTTAACACAATGTCGGGGCAAGTGCTATTAGCGAGCATACACTCAACATACAAGTGGGTAGGTGGCCACCACCATGCCTCCTCAGTGGTCATGCTTACACACTGCACCAGCTGCTAGTTTAAGGATCAAACGACCTAGGGGAGCCCCAGGACTGGTTCAGATATTCAAACTGATATTTGCTATGAGCGGGAATCGATACACTGACACACACACGCAGACGTTTACATGTACATAACAAAGATAAAGATCCCCGGTATAACCTTAACAGACTGTGTGGTCAACTAATGTTAGAGAGCACATATACAGGACAATAAATATGTACACTGCAAAACGCACGAGCATCAGTGTTTGTGTGTGCGTGCCCAGATACAGGCGTGTGTTGTGCATAATAGCTTTTGGTGCAAACGAAGTCCCTTGGATACGTATCGCGGAGCATGCATCCATGTCCCCTGTATGACCAGGATATCATTGACATGCAGGACATGGGTTCAGTCTTTCCGTTCGATGAAACAGAGTACCCAACCAGTAAAACGGCTTGCCGCTTGTACTCTGCTGGCCACTCGAGCGGGACAATCGCTCCATTCCAGGCACAGTATTATGGCTGTGATAGAAAGCTGGGCCACTAGATTTTAATTGGAGTTGCGGGTTTACATGGGAAATCCTTTGCCAGATGGTGCTCGCCAGCGATACTGCTTTCTGTCATTAGATTTTAAAAACTACATGCACCACTGTTTATCGATTCCTCAAAGGCTCATGGATTTGTTCATTAGTTATTTTCCAACTGATGACTATCCTCAAATTATGCTGTGGGCATAATGAGTCATCTGGAAAGTTGCACGTCCATCAATGCAAGACAATTAAAGCTGCAAAATGTTTCGATTTGGCAGTTCTGTGTTCTTGTGAAACATTACAAAGCACAACACCATGCAGCCGCGAGTAAAACGATATTAATTGGCTGAAAAGCTGTGAGCATATTTACAGAGCTTCATTTCATCCACCCCCGCACCACTATCACCAACCCACGCAAGGAATGAGAAGGAGACCACGCCTGTATTCTGAAGGTGACGTGCGCGGACATTAACAATCTGGACTTGTCACTACGGTTCTGCATCAGGGGTTCGCCAAATGGGAGAGGCGCTGTGAGCAATTTAAGTGCCAGGGGCGATTGGATTAGTGTAGCAATGGGCTCACTACGCTGTCCCCTCGAGGGATGGCATCCATACCGCGTCGAGTATGACGCACCAAAATGGTGAGAAATCTTGCCTGATCAGAAGCGTAAAAATGTATACATATACAAGCCCACCGGCTATAATTGCCTAATGTACTGTGAAGGCACTGGTATTAACTCCACAATTTTTGAAAAATAATTATTTGTTTACTTTCCTAATAACGTTTTAGTTTATAACATCG
Source organism: Geotria australis (assembly GCA_036362915.1). Lineage (NCBI taxonomy): Eukaryota > Metazoa > Chordata > Hyperoartia > Petromyzontiformes > Geotriidae > Geotria > Geotria australis. Next base: position 22,641,232 of record JAZEWU010000001.1, on the reverse strand, counting down.
GTTGTGTGAACGTGACAATTACTGTCAGACTTTTCCTAGTGTAATGTTTGATGAATTTGATGCTCTTTTAATTTGAATGCTGTCTCAGTGTATAATCTAACTTTTTAAAATTCGTCAATATGATTATTCGGAATTTAGGTGTCACAGAGATCTTCCAATTAATAATGTATACGTTTCTAAAACCTACACCTTACATTTACAATGCAACAGTAACATTACAGGTCCTATCAACATTCACTTTATTTACTACTTGTAAACAAATATACATCAATACGTGAATTCAGTTGAATTATAAGTGCTCACTACATCTTGAATCGCATGAAAGAATTGCACTTAATTTCAGCCAGCAGTCATGTACTATCAACAAATCAAGGCAAACAGCCATGGTTTATTGTGGATACCATCATCTGGTAACTTGCATGAGACTCACCTTGGGGTAAGGGTATTTTCTGCTGGTGGGGTAAACAGCCCCGGTGTATTGTGGGATTTCAGCGAGCGGGACATTTGAGTCGTTTATAGAGACGAAGGCAAGACGACTTCCATCCGGAGAGCACCAGTGAGCCACGGACGAGTGTAGCACTTCCTCTGCACAAACATAAACAGCACCCATGCGTTTCTGTGATGTGTTTTTGTATTGCAATGTGTGCTGTTCGGCATGGTGTCCAAAGTTCTTTACAACGAGCTCGAAACTTCGGACATGATGCCGATGCACATTGTACAAGTCTGTTAAACGTCAGAGACCCATACAGTATAAGCGTGAGAACATATGCAGTGTCTCCCACGTGGACTTACGGACTATAGGAGGAAGCGCCTCCAGTCTATGCCAGCCTATTAATGCCAGCATGGCACATGAGCAGTTGATGTGGCATACACAGTGCCTGGCTGCCTTTGTAAAAATATGCACATATTTGCAAGCCCACAGAATTTGTTTGTTTTTTATGTTCAAGCCCCACACATTAATGTTGGCCATGTTATTGTCAAATATATATACTTTTATTCATTCATTAATTGCCAGAAACTGCTTAATCCTGTATAGGGTTGTGGTGAGCCAGAGCCTATCCCGACAGACACAGGGCGCAAGGCAGGTATATTACCAAGATGGGACGCCATTCCATCACAGGGCACCAGGGACAATTTACTCAGCAGGCCAATTAACCTATGCAGCATCATGTCTTTGCAGTGTGGGAGGAAACCAGTGACCAGCGAAAACCCACACGGACACGGGGAGAACATGCAAACACCACACAGAAAGGCACCCGAGCCGGGATTCCAACCTGGGGGCTTCTTGCCGTGATGCGGCAGTGCTACTCACCGTGCCACCGTGCCGCCCTATATACTGTATACTTTTAAGTCTTAAAAATACATTACATTATGCAACAAACTCATACAGACAAATAGCCAACTTCAACATTTTTACGTCCTGTTTTGGGGACTTATACTTCAATTACCTTGAACGTGCAGTGGATAAAGAGCTATAATGTTAGCCTTGTAACTCTTGTCTGAAATGCTCTTGAAACCAAAGCCCTCTCTCTAGTTTACTATCACAAGAGGGGACTGCAATACAAAGGTATATCAATGCAGAGACTTCAGATCGATTTGCATATTTTACATTGAGACAACAAAGGAGATGAGAGCAAATATTCGAGTTCTCAGCAAGAAGGAACACCAAGCCGATCAACACTTTTTTTTAAAGAAGGGATGTAATAAATGAACGTCGAGATTTCATGCTCACCCATTCATTGGCAAACGACTTACAGCACCACAGCGTGTTGCGTGTATGTTGCTTCAACACGCACCGCAGTATACATTCAAAACCTGTCACCCCATAAATTTACTCGATGTTCATGACTAGGGAATACGAATGGATGATACATTTGAGGTCCTTGCCGTACATTCTTTTTTCACAATGCAGTACAAAGATCTGCTTTGTTATTCGCTCACTAACCATGCTACGCTGCTGTCTACACTTTGTACCTGTGCTTTATGATGATGAACTGAGCAAAAGATAATTGCCTTCACATCAGATTCTTGCGCAGTGCAACCGTTTTCCACGAATTTGCGCAGGCAGACATTAGACGTCTTTTGAGTACAATGCTAAACAAAGACCGAAAAGAAGCTTTATTTAGAATGTTTTATAGAGGGAATTAAGCACTGGCACAGTATGGTACCTCGTAGCCACCCTGCTGTTTGCACCGAGAGCTTGCTCCCACCATAAGTAAATGAAGCGCATCTTTGCTTCTGAACGGACATAAGTGCGCGTGAAGTCCTAGTCGAGCCCTTTCAATGGGACTGAAGATACCTTGCTCAACCGATGGAAAAGTCACTTCTGAACATGTAAACCTTTCTTTGCGTCTTCCTAAAACACCCATTAAGCCAGGACATAAGCATCTCACACCAAACATCAAGTTCTAAATACAATTCATGCACGCACATAAGTAAGTAGCACACAACCAACAATCATGTCTTTCATCCCCGTATCTTGGAGCGTTTGTGGCAAAAAGCACTGTGGGATCCTGATGTTATGAGTGGCTCCTATATCTATGCCTGCCCTGTGTTACCGTTCTGCCTTCGTTTAGCTGACAGATTACACTGCATGCAGAGCTGGAGGAGAGGGGCCTGGAGACGGATACTAGCTGTAACTTAAACCCCATTATAAAAGGTCAATGAAACAAATGATAATAATCTTCTTCTTCTTTGCGATTCTTCGAAGCACGATGGCTAGCTTCGGGACAGCGTTGTCTTTCAGCTTGGCTTCGAAGTGTTTGGTAGAATTCGCAAGCAATACCAAGTACTACCTGACAGGGATCGCGACGTGAACGCTTCTACCTTGACCCCCATGATAATAATAAGTTTACATTTATAACGCTCACATTTTAATTCACTGTTGAAGGTACTCATTCGACAAGAGAACGACTCAAGCGCGAGGAAAGCGCAGAGAGGCGGAGGAGGCAGCCAGGCGGTTTTGCCGGCGCCATATTGCCACACACTGCTTCCTATATATTATTATGTTATCGGCCAAATAATTAATGAGTTTTGTGCGAAACTTGAAAGCGTTGGGTGTTAACGCTCTGGGTGTGTCAAGTTGGAGTGTTGTGTGTCTTTAGGTTTAAGTCGAGTGTTTGAAGGTTAGGGTGTTAGACACATACTTCCAGAGCAGCAACAGCATAACTCATTTAAACTGCTATCGTTAAAATGGAACATTGATTATGTCCTCGTGCTTTATTCATAATGCCAATGTTAAACAATATTTTATTGAGCTATATTAGCTAATTAAATAATCCTACAAAAATATCTAAATGTCAATACACAGCATCTAGAATACAGTGTTACCACAAACATGATGAAAATCAAGGGCAGCACTGCAGTCAACTCTTGATTCTGCAGAGATGCTTCCTTCCTATGTCTAATGTCCCTTGTTGATTCTGCTGAGTCTATAGGTTCTGTCCTGTTCAACCCTATGTAACACCAAGAATGAATTCACACGTGGATTTTGAAATGAGAAGTTTTCTGAAATTATCCTCAGATTCCTATAATTCATGCCACATTGCAATCGTTTCGGATTTCTATTTTTATGAACAAAAGACACTGCAGGTTACACAGCAAGACAAGAAGATAGCGGGACCAAGATGTAACAACATATCATATGGTGAAATCATACCTTCATAGAGCCAGTCGGAAATCCCATTGTAGACTGAGCCCACCTTGCCAGTGGAGGTGATCTGGATGGGCGCAGTCAGCAAGTCCGGTTTGAAATAGAGGTCATTGTTATAAACGTACACCTGCCGAAAGAGAAAAAAGGCAAAACTCAGAAAAAAATGTCTACCAGCTTTTACCCGTGGTAAAATTATTATAATTAGGCTTGAACAATATCGGTCTTTGACACAATGACTCATATTATAATGAACAACGCAACACATTTGTCAACAACACTGTAGCGTTAATAGGAAAAAAACATGTAACAGGCGATGCTTTGCGCAATGCCCACCTTTCAAAGCACATACATGGCGAAGGACCATTGCCTGAAATTAAATCTACAGAATTGTGTGCTTTCTCTTTTAAGGTAGCGTTTTTGATGAATGGGTTGAATTTTTTGTTAATTCTATGTTAGATTAGATTAGACGTTTATTATTACAGCAGAACATACCCAGTGAGCTTGCATGTTCTGGATGCGGGATTCCTGCAAATCGTATAATGTACACGGTACTGGGCATCTCTAATGTATAATATTACTTAGGCTGTACCAATCGGATCAGGTCAAAATCATAACTTGCAGTATCATCAATCCATACAATCTATGTGCTGGTTTGGGAGCTCAATAAACAACATGGCTAAAATAGGAAATTATTATCATGACAATGAGATTGCATCAAAACGATTACATTGGGTATTTAATTTATTGTTTATACATTTAATTAATTAAAAACATTACACACAAGGGAAACAGTATAAACCTTATGACATATATTGCGTGGCTGTGAGTCATGTATAAAATACTTTTTAATCACACTGTAAAACAAATATCGATGCCATATACTTAACACGTCGGCTATCGTGACCAATGTTATGATTCAGAATTGATTTTTGGGTCAGATCGAGTGGTATAAAATGTGTCGTACATCCTCCTCCACAACATTGAACAATTGCTTAAGTGCTGAAGCATTAATAGGCACATTGACAACTTGGAAAATTTAGAAAATTGTCATGAAATATGTCAAATAACAAAAAGATTATTGAAATATATATATATTTTCTCTGATAAGTCATGCTATTAATGTACTTGGCTACACTGAGTACAAAATTATAAATTAAAATAATAGAATTGTAACTTTTTATGATTACTCCACGCATTACACTTCTGTGGTCAACTTCCACGATGACCAGCATAGCCATACAGCACAGCTGCAGTAAGTGTGAGTCCAAAGTTTGCACGGTTTGGTATCTGAATGACAGAATGGAAGACATGGAGGCTACAGCATTACTTTTGAGAAGGTAAGTGTGCAGAGGATGTTGTTGGTCTTAAATTGAGTATGACATTGGTGTTCACATAAATGTTGCAAAGCAGCATCAGTCTGCAAAAAAAGGCCATAAAGGTTGAAGGGGAAGAGGAACTGAAACCACAGATGCCAACATAAGCTACGAGCGGTAACATTTGAGTGCTTTACCAAGTGACTGAGGCACACAGCAGTAAAGATTGAGTGCACTGTCAGGTCTAAAATACCGTTCAGTCGTTCAAACTTTACTCCCAAATAATGTATTTTTTGGCGTCCCATCCTGGGTATAGCCCTGCCTTGCGCCCTGTGTCTACCGGGATAGGCTCCGGCTCACCGTGACCCTCTACAGGATTAAGCAGATTCCAACAATGGATGGATGGATGGATGAAAAAAAATTATCTAAAGTGCCATTGAATGCTGTAATATTAGACCTAAGATGCTGTAATATTAGACCAAATTTGGTAAATTTGGTAAATTTGGTCTTGTTAAAAAACATTTTCCAATGCGGACGTCTTAGGGTCGACAGCCATAATTCATGACACGATAGCAAACAATAGACAGATCACAGGCCCCGGCATTTACTATCGCGTTTGAAGATGACGACAGCAAGGTATTCCAGGCACGGCCCACTGGGCGGAGACCTAGAGGCCGACCCAGGATACGCTGGAGGGATTATATCCTTCGGCTGGCCTGGGAATCCCCCAGGTAGAGCTGGAATCTGTTGCTGAGGAAAGGAATGCCTGGTCCACTCTCCTTGGACTGCTGCCACCGCGACCCTGACCAGGACAAGCGGTTTAGAAAATGGATGGATGGATGGAAGATAAACGTATTTCGATAATTTAATTACGGTGACTTTTGCGTTTAAGAATTAAGAACTCTGAACATCAGTCGTTTAGAGACAATTATAACCAACTGCCAATTAGTTTGAAATGAAACAAATATTAAGACAAAAAAGTTACGACTATGTATAATGCGCACCCTAATTGTAACGTGATTTTCTGGTGAAAAAAGTGCGTATTATAGTAGATTTCACGGTATTGACAATTACTCCAAACAATTGACAACCCACACCACAGCTAATTTCCCTCTCACACGTAGTGGAGAAATTCTATTGTCAGAGAGGAATTATGTTAAGGACCTTCAATTCTCTGCAGTGGTGACAAACCTTACATGTATTAATCATAATTTGTGCAATAAAGTACGCAAATAAATAGGCTTTGTGGAATTGCAGCAGGCACTGCAGAGTCAAATAAAGTATTTATTTTCCTTAATTAAAGGGAGACCAGTGGCACTAATTAAGTTTAAATGTGCATCGAGTGTGGCTGACCATTATCAATCTGGACACATGAGCTGGGTGTGCAGGGAGTTGCTCAAAAATACATGCTTTTCTTATGCAAAACCCTAATTATATGAATTAATGTCTCTGGGAAGTAAGCTAATGGTGTTGTAATTAGCATATCCTCCCTTGTTACATTGTTGGATTTTGGACTGATGATTAATAGGCAGTCATAAAATTAACTCACAACCTTAAAATAATTAAATAATATATACTTTATTTTATCGATACATGATTGAGTGACTGTGTTAATTATTTGTTTCTATGTTCAAATACAGTTCATCTTCCATATTGGTGTCATATTGTGAGATGAAGTAACCGTTTGCAGTGTGTTGTAAAATTTGGTAATGCATTCCGCAGAAGTTAATGTCAGAGAACTACTCATGAGGCTGACCATCGTGCTTCACAGAACTACTCATGAGGCTGACCATCGTTCTTCGAAGAAACGCAAAGAAGAAGAAGACTGCCCAACAATATTTGTGCCAAGGATCTTAGCAGTAATGGCTTAGGGCACTAACCTACTGTACCTGACTGGATTGAACATGCTTGTTCTTTTAACAGGATCTCTAGAACCTTTGTTTGAGATACCTGATGAAGCTGATTGCAACGTTCAGCGAAACGTCGTATTTCATTGTAAATGTTGTGGGTTCGCTCTCCAACGGTGTGCTGAAGTAGTAAAGAATTGGGACGGTTTGTTCACGTGACAAACCTTACTAATTGGCTGTGCCGGGTGGAGGCGGGTTTACGACACTTACATTTTTAACGTGACCCAATCCATAGAGGGATATATTATGGAATTGCTTGTTCTTTATTCACTACATTAAGATCATGTTAACAAACATAAACAAAGAAAGCTTTCCAAGTCAATAGCGCATATCATTTTAATTTCAGGCACTCATAACTTCAGGAGAATATTGTATCCGTGTATACAGCTGAATGTACGGTCCTGCAAAACCATTTCGCTTCAACAAGACTGCTTTTGCATGTTTATTCGCTTGGCTAAGTGAGGCCTGCAGAAGAGAAAATTAACAGGCACTGACGCCCTACAGTTTCTTACTCACAGCCTAATTAGGGACAAACACAACAGTCAGACCCTTCCCAGGCAAGACTAATGGGGCCAGCACTTATGACCAGGCTACAAATGTCCCATATCATCAAGCCTTTCTCGAAGTAAATACACATCGTGAGCATCCGATATGTCATTGTGCCTTGCTCAGCAGTCGCCATCACGGGCTGCAATTTCGTGGGCCAGAGGCTGTGCCTCCACGCAGCAGTGTTTCCCAGTTGCGGTCCTAAATTACATTTCAGTGGCCTGCTGTGGCGGTGGGATATTTCAGATTGCATGACCTTCATAGTGGCGCCTAACTTCGATAAGTAAATGAACTGTACAAACAGTGCACACTAATGCATTTCGTTGACCTAACGCTCTTCATTTCACAATGTGAACTCTGAATATGTAACATGTATTTTGTGAACAAACTCAAGGGGTCAGACATACAAATATACAAAGATGTCTGTATTTGAAATGACTCTCTCACTCTAGAATGCTGAACTTAGCCCCAGTTTCTCCTACTGTATTTAGTATTTTCTCAATTTCTTAACAAGTGTTGCTCCAAAGAGCTAGGTCAGGGGTGTCCAAACTACGGCCCGCGGGCCAACTGCGGCCCACCATCCATTTTTAATTGGCACGTATCAAAGTCTAAAATATAATGGTCTATGGCCCACACATAATATTTGCGCTTAACTGTCTAGTGAGTGGCCCAGTCCTTTGGACACCCCTGAGCTAGGTCATCCACATACATGTGATTTGGTGTTCGATAAAGCATAATGTCTCACTATTGGAAGCTCTGCTGATAGGTACTGCAGCGCATGCTTGTGACATTAATACGTCATAAGAATATAATGGCTGCAAAAAGAATACACGTGAACAAATGTCAAACTTTCTAAAATATCTCTAATGCATAGGGTTGCCAAAAGGTAATTTTATACCCAGAACCATCCTCATTTTGAGGTAGCTTTCCAAGGAAATCTGCAAGTCCTTCTGGAATATTAAAGAATTAACATCCAAGTTTTTGTATATTACAAGCAATTGTCCTATTTTCCTATGATACACCCTGTTTTTGTATAGCTCAGCTGTAGGAATGCTGATAATGCACTTTTCCGTGAACAAATTAGGGATACATCTAATGTCCATATTGCCTTTACCAACCACAACGCAACACTGAACTACATGGAGAGAAATCTTCCCCTCTGATCAGCATCTCCAGTCATCCACCAATGCCTTTTTTTGAGCCGCTGAACAACTATGACCTCCACGACCGTGCAATGGATACCCGACCGTGTTTGCATGTGTGCGCTTACAAGGCAGACATGTGTTAGCACTTGCCATTTGGTGAGCATGACTGCACCAGCCAGCCAACTGCAGCCGTTCTCTCTCCTCCCCAGCAGGAAGCACATCGTGAAACTCCCTGGGAGAAACCGACAAGAGAGACAATTTCATCCTATAGATTGCAGAGCCTTAACCCATGGGAACAACACTGGGCATGAAGCAACATGGACCTACAAGGGGAAGACATGATCAGACAACAGAGAACTCAGAATGCCCGAAGATGCTCTGACGTGGGGGGCGAAATGTCAAAAAGAAGAGACAGGGAGCGCTCAACATGGTTATCCCAAAAGAACAGCTTTGAATAGCAACCATCATACAACCGTGAAAACATATATCAGTTACTGACAATTTGAATACTTAACGAAAATACAAAAGAAATCTATTTCCATTACAGTGAATATCATATAAAGAGGATCTTTTGCAGCTTGTGGCACATAGATGGACATCTGTGATGAAGCACGACTGGAGGAGAGGGTTGGTGGATCATACTAATTTGTGTTACTCCCAAACCTTGCTAGCCTGTGAGGTTGCTAGGAGATAGCAGTACAGAAAATACATTGAATTCATTTGTGTAATCCATCCCCTCATACACATGGGTATTTGCAGGGGACTGTAGTTTCGTCTCACATGCCAAACACTCATTAACAGAATTGGCCAAAATTCAGTACCCTCCTGAATGTGAGTCCAGAGACTCAGTGAGGCTCTCATGGATAAACAAAGCACATTATTATTATTATTCAACGCAGTTTCACAGGATTGGTAGACTACAGTATTCATGGAAATGCAAGGCAAAGTTGCCCAACAATAATTACTATAATTTAAGTAAACACAATAATAAGCAAATGCATTTTGAAGCTACAACATAAAATAAATGGTCGCATGGAATTTAGTGTTTATTGTCAATTTTAAATTATATACTTAAAAGCTGCCTAAAGGGTCACAATAGCTCTATTTTGAACAAAAAATAGCACGTTATCAATTCACCGGGTGGAATACAAATGCACAAGAGTAATGCGA
>JAZEWU010000001.1:22605621-22617130 GCA_036362915.1 Geotria australis | reverse complement strand
GCGGAAGCGCTACCCACTACGCCACCGTGCCGCCCCGTAAAAATATCGTACTTATTTAAAGTGGTTTGATGCCTCCTTGTGTGTGCTCTAATGCCATGGCTGCTCATCTCAGCAGGATAGTCAATGTCACACTGATCATTGTTGCATGCAGACAAGGTTTTGCATTTCCTTGCACAACAACCCAACCATTTGGCGTAAACATCCCAAGCTCACAACGTTACCGCCATTCGCTCAATGCAGCACAGCACAACAATGACAACAGACAACGGGTGGCATTCCCTATTGGCCTCGGCTTGTGCGTGTGAATTCAGTACGGAAATAGCCTTAGCGGCAGATGCAAATATGGAATTTGCTAATTAATGCTACGATAAACTGTAACTTTTGCAAAAAGTCATACAAGAAATACTACAAAAACATAACAAATGTGCTGTAGTTATGACAATGTGAGACCGCCTTCTGTGTTTGGGGCTGTTTGCTAAGCAGCCACGTCAAGGCTGAAAAAAGCGACTGTAAGCAGAGCACAATTTTGGTCTCGGGTGAGAATTATCACAATAGAATACATTCATTCATTCATTTTCAGAAACCGCTTAATCCTATACAGGGTCGCGGTGAGCCGGAGCCTATCCCGGCAGACACAGGGCGCAAGGCAGATGTTGAATTTTATATGAACATTTACCTCTTGTGCAGCTGCATGGATGAATATAAAACAGGAGATGAAGTGTTTTATACGTGGTGACAAGTGCTTGTTTGCATTTAAGAATGACAGAACCGCGTACGTTATTAGTCAAAACTGTAAACTAGAGGACAGATTTCTTATGTACAGCAACTAATATTTGTAAGCTACACGAATCAATGTCACATATGTCACTTACAGTGCTGTTGCCAAGTCTCCTTTGGCACATATTTTGGGGATAAAGAATCTTATCATCTCGGAAATGACACTGTTGATACAAAAGGCTGGAGGCTCATTACTTCTCCGATTTGGTGTTAATTATATTTTTAGATCAAAGAATGAGCTTTTGAAAGGATAAAAGACGTTTAAAAAATAGGAGCTGTCTGCATGAGAGGGCACATTCCAGATGACTAATTTTAAAACATGGATTTATCATCAAACACCTGCACCCGCTGAGCTCTGACTGCTGTACTGCATGCATGAGAATGTAAATATTATAAGGTTCATTCATCAACGCTGCGGTTAATAAGCCTTCACTGTAAAACATGTCAGCAATGTCCACACTGCTGTGTGTATATTAGCAGGTTTGGTAATCATGGCAGAATCGTTTCTGAGTTGGCTCTGCATCCCCTCGTTTTTTTCACCATTGTAGCTATATGCGAGCTTTTAAACCTTGTGCTAAAGGACAGGCTCTCATTCGTGTGCAGAAGGTCATCTTCAATGAGTACCTATTATGCATTTCCAGCCAGTGTATCTTTATTTTAATTGACAGTGTATTCTACAAATGACTATGGGACCGATTCCGCTCGCTATTTTTGTCTAATTCCACTACTTTTTGGCACCGCACTATGAACCCAAGTAACCTAGAGTAAGTTCTACTTCCAGCCACGGGTGATGCCAGTCAGTGGCAAGTGATTTCCGATTTGGTACTGGTTGCCCTCTTCCCCAACCAGCACTAACCAGCAGGGCCATCATTTAGCAGTAGTTTGACGAAGGACTATACATTATTAAGTAATAATCGTACAACCTTGCCCTGTGATGGACTGGCGTCCCATACGAGCTGAAAGACAACGATGTCCAGAAGCTAACCATCGTGCTTCGAAGAATCGCAAAGAAGAAGACTATACGCTTTATGATAACAAAGAGGTTAAGCAGTTTTCAACTGCCTACGTTTTAAATAATAATAGCATTTTATACAGCGCCTTTCACCCGAGGGTCACAAGCGCTGCACAAGGGCCGCGGAGAGCACGGCATGTCAACAACGACAGAAAACACAACTAATAAAAAAACACAAAGCAACCAAAATTAAATGATTTACTAGCAAACGAGTTGTTGCTTTCTTTCATATTTGAATTTAATCTTTTAGAATTTAACAATTAATTTTAGAGAGCATTTTTCAAGTCACTGCATGAGTCTTTGTATTTATATTTGGAGGGCAGTGGCACAGCGGTTGTGCATCATGCTATTATTGCATTGTGATACGTTTCGTTACTGAGAATATCGCACGTGAGTGGGACCTGTTCTAAGCTCCACCAAGGGCAACTCAGCATATAATGGAGACCTGGTGCGGTGTACACTTTCGAGGTGAGTACTGGTGGCTCACCTTGAGATAGGGGAGCACATTATAAGAGCTTCCCAGAAATACACTCTAAATGACTGTACAGTAGTTAAACATGTAAAACGTATTTTCCGACGAGCCACAGTTAATTTACGTCTCTTCTTGTACTATTTTTAAAATCTTGCATCGAACAAAAAATAATCGTGTAGAGCTGATACGCATTTTAATGGTTAAATAATTGGAATATTTAAATCATAAGGTTACTCCCTGTCTGCTGCTCATTTAAAAGTGTGAAAATAACCTTGATGTGTCGTCCACTATAATAGAAAACGCTGTGTCCTTGCCACAGCTGGGCCACCGCTTGGCTGTGTGGGGAGAGGATGCACCGACCCCACGAGTATAAGACCCGACCTAATGTTTTGCATCTGGTGCTTTCTCAGCCACCCGCTGCTAAAAATGGGCTCCGGTAACCTTGGCAACTGTTGGACCTTCTCTTCCTCCTCTGTGTGTCACACGGTATCCTGTGCAAGCATCAGCCCAGGAAACCCTCGGTCTTGTACTGTGCTCCCTTCATGCTCAGCTTCATCGACGTGAACACAAATCTGTCTTATTACATCTGATATAAATTGCAATATATCATCCATCCCTTTTCTAAACCGCTTGTCCTGGTAAGGGTCGTGGTGACAGCAGTCCAAGGAGAGTGGATCATGCTAAAGAAAATATATCAGATGTGAGATTGTACATGATGGAAGTGAATCTTGATTACCTTCATTGAAGCTTTAGAAAAGTACCATGTTAATTGTTTTCCATACACAACTGAAACTTTTAAATATAATTTGCTTAGCATTACATGCTCGTTTAAAGTACAGTGCATGCAATTGGCAATGGCTCTCACCACTTATCCACTTGACATCTGGCTCCTGAAGCTGGAAGTCGTCGCTGAATAGGTCCTCCAGGCTGATTTTAGCCTGGTTGAGGCTGGCATTTTCAGCTGCACAAAGAGACGAACACACATTATTAAAGCCATTTTCATTCCTCATGAAAATAACAAATATTCCATTTCATAACAAATCTTCCAAACAATGCTGGGAAAAGAAAGTGATGCAGAATCGCACAGCAAGTGATGCAGAATGTCAAACCACTGATGGACGAATGCCTCATCACACTATATCAGTCCTGGGAGTTGTCTGACCATACATCACTGCAGTGGCTAGTGCAGGTTTCTGGAGTGGTGGGATCCAGGACTGGTTCAGAGATCACAACCACTGATGTCAGCTATGGCCAATAATCTAATTCATAGTATAGCTCTTTTTATGGGTTAGGTCAAGTAAAAATAATAAGTGTCGTCAACCCCCTTCCACCCGACACAGCCAATTAGTAAGGTTTGTCACGTGAACAAAACGTGCCAATTCTTTACTACTTTAGCACACCGGTTTGTTGGAGAGCAAATCCACAACATTTATAATGAAGGTACGATGTTTCGCTGATAGTTGTAATCAGCTTGATCAGGAACAAATGTTCTGGCGAGAACCACCGCTCGGCTTCCCAGGCCCTCTATATTATAGGGGGAGGGAAAGGAGGGAGGGGTTTACGGTTTGGGTGTTGTGATGTTATCGCTGTGTGCCAACGTATGCATGGGAGTCCGGAGATAATGAAATAACATTAATTATGTTAATTCTCACCACGTGTGAAATAACTGAATTACACACGTGTTGCAAATACCTTGCATCAGCTCCTTATTTAAGAATTATTACTTAATAATACGTTTCCAAGCTCCACCTCTCAAAGTAACACCAAAAAATAATAAATATAAATGGGGGTTTCAAGAGTTTTCGCCAAACGAAGATGCATGTTATGGGCTGCTTTGCATTAAAATACTAAATTAAGCAGGTCATCACCTCAGGGTCCTTAATGCCTTCCCCATCATTATTATGGAATGATTTTTCCAGACATAACCTTCAACGCTTTCCCTGTTAAACGCATGCTGACAGCTACCCAAGTTACAATGCTTAATCACTGTAGCACCCTTTGGAAAATGAGATGTCATACTCATTCAAAGACCTGTCAAAATGATTGCAAAATGTCATCAAGATATTCATAAAGAGAATCAGATGCAGAAAACACAGAGTACATTTTGACAGTTGACTGTGGAGGCTTGGCTCTGATAAAAATGATATGCATTTATTTCAAGATCTGAATTCATTAGCTCTATGTGACTACTTAAATTCTACTTATTAAGTGTATAAAAAATATAAATGATAATTGTTGAATGTAACATGACCTGAAGAGTGTCTTTTAACATTCACAGTGCTCCTTCAAGAAAAATTTTTTGAAAATGCTTTATTTTTTCGTTTGTAGGAAACTGAGATGCCTGCCGCCATTTGAAACCAGGGCATTATTTTATGCAAAGTAAGAGTCCATTATAACAGAAGGATAATCTTGCTTCCTGGGCCCATGAGAGAACGGCACAGAAATGCATCGCCGCATGTTTGTTTAATGCTTGTGGCCGAGATTTGCTATCAAGTTCACCATGAAGCAGGGATTACTGTATGCATGGTAAACCTGCATACGGACCTACGTCAGTGACAAACTCGCATAACCGTTATCACTTTGGCGATGTAAGCCATAAAAAGCTGGCATAAAATAATCTACCGCAGAGAAGGTATAATTTAATTAAGTCCATAAAATCGCCCAGTATGATAATTGTAAACCAAAAGCAAAAGGACCTTCCTGCTCAAGAGAGCCGAAGGTGGTACTCTTGGCTACGTGCATCCCTGAGCCACAGCTGACAGTTACACATTACTGTGGTGCAGCCCAGACTCGCCATGAAAGAAAACCACAAAGCAAGACCGAATATATTAACCTGATTGACCCCAGAGGGTTGGTCAATTGCAACTAAGATTAGAGCTCATGACTAGACTGTTAAGCAATCAGTCTTTGTTTATATAGCGCGCTTCACATCAATTAACGCATCTCTAAGCACCTTTACATAAAATAAAATGTATTCGATAATTATAATACATGAGATGCAAGGCATCTGGCTAAGAAACAACGCTTAGCAATGTCTCCTAAGAAATATAATATAATAAATTATGATGGTATCATTGTACTGATGTAGGTTTTCACAGCTCGATTAATGATGGTTGCTCTTTCGGGATAGCCGTGTCGAGCGATCTCCCTCTCTCCCTCGCAACGTTTTGCCTCCCATGTTGGAAGCATCATCAACGCGGGAGGCCAAACATCGCGAGGGAGAGAGGGAGGTCGCTCGACACGGCTATCCCGCTGAAGAGCAACCATAATGATATCATTATGAGTTGAATGCTCCAAGTACAGTGCCACCCAACCAAATGAAACCCTCCTGTCCTTCACTTAAAAGACCATGGCCCACATATGTGACCACTTGTGTTTGTACCGTTGTTTGCCTACCTGCAAGTTCAAAAGTAGGCTCATACATCTATTTATGTATTATTTATTTATTGCAAAGCCATGGTATGCATTAAAGCCATCACTACATCCTTTATTCATATCACCTGAAATATATGTGTGCTGCATCAAGTCCCCGGAGAGACACGCATCATTCACAGGGACGTCTAATCCACACACTGGCTCTGTTTATTTTGCACATTAAAGTTGTATGGGACTCTGGATAGGCCGGGTAGTTTATTGACCTGCAGCAGCAGGACTTTTGGGTGGAACACTGTAGATAGTGTTACCTTTTAATTATAATGTGCAATTAAATATTTAGCGGTCTCCATCTATACAGCCAGCACAATTCAATGGGTTATCAGAGTTATGTTACGTCTTGGCACCCACTAAGCTTTGATACCAGATGAAACTCCATCCCAGGGGGAGAAAGTTTATAACCAATTGTCACAACATCACTCATCCAAGTCAATCAGCTGCATCCAGTGTGCCACCCTTCAAAGTACAATCCATACCCACCCGTGCTTATCTTCTGACACCCTGAA
The DNA here is from genome assembly GCA_036362915.1 of Geotria australis. Classification (NCBI taxonomy): domain Eukaryota; kingdom Metazoa; phylum Chordata; class Hyperoartia; order Petromyzontiformes; family Geotriidae; genus Geotria; species Geotria australis. The sequence continues at coordinate 22,610,931 of JAZEWU010000001.1, read as the reverse complement.
CAAAACATGAAACCCTTTTGATGATAATGTTGTTTGGAGAAGGGGCAAAATGTGGTTGCCTGTACAAGTACGCTTTGCAGGTACATGCCTGCAAGCACTCTTGATAAAGAATAATATAGTCAATTATTTTTACCAAGGAAAACCTCTCGGAGGCTCAATACTAATTTTTCAGGCGATTTCTACATCGGAATATTTGGACAAATTCACGAATAGGTGTTTGGTTGCATGTGGGTGGAAACAATAATATCCTGCTTAAAAGGAGGTGACACTCGGCCCTGTCATCTCCTGGAGACCTCATATCTCCGCATCCACGAAACCCGTCATGCTCTGGTGGTCATCCGTTCAAGCACTAACCACTCATCCCTGTTCAGATCTGCCACGGCTGGACACATTTATGATGATTTATTCTTGGGCATGTGGGTGCTCACACGACATTCACCGGGAGTGAGCAGAACGATGGAGGCGACGATAAGCGAGCAGACGAAGACGATGACCAGCAGGGCAATGGCCATGCCCTTCCAGTTGCGGTTGTTGCTCTCATTGCTGGACAGCTCCTGCATGCAGGCACATAAGCCACATGTTCAAGCAATATAGCATGCTGTGTGATATAGCCTGGTGGATCAAGGTGGCTAATATCATGACAGAACACTGAGCCTGCCCTGCAGAGATCCGAGGTTCGAATCCAGACAGCCCCAAGTGCTCAAACGTCGCGATCCCTGTCAGGTAATACTTGGTATTGCCTGCGAATTCTACCAAACACTTCGAGGCCGAGCTGAAAGACAACGATGTCCAGAGGCTGACCATCGTGCTTCGAAGAATCGCAAAGAAGAACATCGTATTTTACTTATTTCAGGCGAGTCTGAGAATTCAAATAAAACATTTGACATTTTTTTCAACATTCTTTACAAGACATATAAAATGTGCCTCCAAAATGCATAATATAGCAGGTGATGTACTGCTAGCTGTGATGGTTGTGAATAGAAATGTTATGCCAATGACAGTATTTGAATATATGGTCGGAGAAAAAAAATCAGGTCTGACTTTTCCATTATTCCAACTGTGTTATAGTGTACAGCCCAGCTCTCAAGGGGGGTCACAGGAGCAGAGCCTCATTACTCTGAATGATGATGCTGAGATCAAGAATAGACTGAAATCGTGGTGCGCCCAGCCAGGAGAGTGTGATTACCCAGTAGCCAAAGCCGACTGCTGACTGTGGCATAATGTAGCTCACAATCTGGTGGGTGATATTAGAAACATAGGTTAAGAAGGGGCCCAGGTATAGTCGAGGCTTAGGGCCTAAAATAGCCTTTAACATAAGCTTGGTTAATGTCTAACTTAGACTAAATAAATACAAACACTGTTAAATCTATCTGTAATGTTGACTGTTTCTCAACACTGGATATGAACATACCAGTAAAGTTCCACGTAAATAAATCACATTAGCTCATTGTTAAGTAAAAAATATCACGGACTGATGTTGCTTATCAGAACATTGCTGATCAATTCCAACACCTCAATTATCAGTCAAATTCTGCTATGAACTCTCACTGACCAGGGATCTGTTTTGTTATCAGGACTCAGCTTAAGCTGGATAACATCCAAACAATAATTATCACAGCAGAAAGGGGCTCTCAGGCAGCAGGATGCACTCCCACACCATCAGACTACTTCAATCAGAAGGGAGAGAGAAGTGAACTGCTGCAGGTGAAGTTACGATGACGCAAGTATAGGCTCTGCAAGTTGGTAAATTTCAGCCGGTGTTGTTTGTGATATTACGTATCCAATCATGAAGAAAATTGCTCATGAAGTAGTGACTGATGTAAATTGTAATAATGTTCTGGCAGGGTTATAAGAACGCAAGTTAGCACAAATATAGTTGAATGTATGCTTATTACTACAAACATCCAAAGAAAAACTATATCTAATTTGGGTTTGTCAAAAAATATGGCGTGGAGGTTTAGTGGTTTCACTTATTGGGCAGGGGTCTGCCTAGAGTTCTAAATAGATTTAAGTCCGATGCTAAACACCTATAAATCTACATCCCCATCATCAGTGAACCACATAATTCTCCTACATTGTCATGTGATGTCACATTCACAAAGTAGGAAAAAGCTGCCACTGGTTACTATTACCGTGTAAAATACGGATATTTCTTAATTTAATGGAATACAAATTTATGAGATAAGAGTAAATGGAGAAAACGTATCTACCATGCACTCATTATGAAATCAAGGGAGTCTGATGTACTATCATGATCAATTTGATCTAGCCACTTTCCCACAGTAGAACAGTATATCTAGCGCCCACACATGAGCTTATTCATAACCCGATATCCGCATTGGATGTCCACTAGGGCAGAGGTGCCTTTTGCACCTCAAGGCCCACTTGGATATGTTCTCCACGAACCACTCTGTGGTTCTTACAGCCCACTGGTGGGTCGCAACCCACCGGTTGACAATGGCAGCTCTAGGGCATCTTGTCCTCTATGGCTCGTCCTCTATGCGGCTGCGATTATGTCGTTAGTCACAATCACTGGCCATCATCCCTTCTAGCCATGTGTTCTGTTCAAGCACACTTGTTTTCTTAACAGTCAATATGATGCCTCTAATGTGCAATTGCTCTCGAATCCATGCTTTTCTACTTCTGTATTTCACTGCAATTTCAAGCAAGAATCTCTCCACTCTTCTTTGTGCAATTTTCAGCTTTTGTTCAATTTTCATGGTCAATGTCCATGTTTCTCATCCACATGTCACAGCAGTTAGTACGTACTGAATACAAACGTGTATGCACTGAACACAAGCCTCCTGTAGGTGAACGGTGCATTCCTACACTCTGCACTCACATATGGAAATTATCAAAGGGACATCGCTACACTCATAGTTCTGTATGTAGCTCGCACTGCTATTGAATGTAATATAATTTCGAAACGCGGGAGGTGAAACATCACAAAGTAATGAGGAAGAACCCTCGACATGGCTATCCCGAAAGAGCAGCTCTTAAGATTAATTTTCATACCAAAAACTTACATCACTGTATTTCCATATTTTGTTTTTAAGCTAGGATAGTGGACTTTAAGGGCTGTTTAATATGGAATAGTAACAAAAGTAAGGGAACTTGAGCAGGACACGTCGCTAGATGGGTTGATGGCAGGTTACTTGAGACTTACTAAGGAGTGGCATCCAAAGGTCGTCACAGAGAGAAGTTCCTGCCTGAGGCGGTTCGATTCCCCCTGGAGCGCCTTTCTGTGTGGAGTTTGTGTGTCCTCTCCCTGTTCCGAATGGATTTCCTCCGGGTTCTCCAACTTCCTCCCATAACTAAAATACACTCACTAATTGGCCGAAAACATCATAGTACATATGACAGTGTCTGTCAAATGTTGGCGCCTGCTACCCACGTGGCTACCTTCTTCCCGATTTCCTCGTGCACCAAATCGTACTCTCTTCAAACGAACACTGTCGACATTCGACGAACACTGTGCACGTTGTAAATTGTAAAACTATTCTTAGGTGGGAACATGCCTGAGAGAACGCTCACCACGGTTTGATCGATGTTTTCCTGCAGCTCAGGGAAGCAAACGGAGATGTTTAAGTGCCGTTATTGGGGCTGGGGGGTGTGAGGGAGAGACCAGTGGTCTTGATTGAGAAGCCCCATACCAATTAAGGTTGATAACGACTGCTCTAGGGAGACGGATAGCACCATAATTCAAGACATGGTACCTTTAGGTTCGTGGAGGAACTTTTTGCAGATCTCTTTTGCAAAAAAATGAATCAAACCGGTTTTCAGTAGAAAATGAGAACATCGCAGATGTGGCACTTCAAGAAATAAACTCAGATTTTTACAGCATGAAAAATAATCTCAGGGACCTGTATTTGTAACTGTGGACATCATGAAATAGGTGGGCTCAGTTGTTGAAGCAAAATGAGTTGACCTATTTACTAAATGTTACACAAAAATGGAGTACTTCAGTCATGGAATAATGCCTCAATTTCTTCTTATTTAAAAAAAGGGAATGACTCGAAGAACTACAGACCTATGTGCTTGGTATCACATGTATATAAATTGTTCACGAAGATCAATGGGAACAGAATAACGGAACATTTATAGGCCAACCAACCGGAGCAACAAACGCAGCGTAGCAAAGGTTTTTACACCATTGACTGTGCAGAAACAATCAATCAGATACTGAAAAAGGCCTATGTTTGGCCTCTAAACTTCAAAAAGGCATTTGAGTCAGTAGTAATTAATGCAGTCATCCAAGCTCTCACAAAAACAATGCTTAAATAAAAACGTATATATAACATTGGATAAATACTCGACATGGCTATCCTGAAACAGCAGCTCTGAGCCATTCTCGTAATAAAAACCACTCATAGGATGGAACAGCTATACTGTTGTATTGAACAGTGTCAAATTAAATATGCTGCACTGTGAATGCTGGGCAGTAATATAGAAACATGTCTATAAATGTTTAAAAACCAATACGTTGCATTAAAAAAAAACACGTTAAAGGGGAAAAACTTGGGGCCGGAGTACCGGACGGCTTACGAAATTCTATAAACTGGGCAGGCCACGATTTCTCGCACTTTCAATTGCCCACGGGATCTACGCACTTGGATGGCATACATTTCCGTGAGAATGTATGAGTGATCGCGAGCGGCCGTAGGTCTGGCATCATTCTCTGACAAAAGCTGCTGTGTGGAAGGAGAGATCTCTGCGCTTGTGGTTGAACAGTTGTGTGTGTGTGTCTTCTCTGTGGCTGTCGTGTTCTTGTGTGTTTGTAGTTGCGTTTGAGCGGTTGCATTTGCTTGTGTAGTTGTGTTGGCGTGCATTTTATAATATATGAATGTGGTTTGAGTGGTTTACTGGTTGTGGTTGTTTGAGCACTTGTTGTGGCCTATGGTTGTGGCTTGTTGAGTGGTTACTGTCAACATTAACTTTATTTATAACAAGATAAACTATTATAACATTAACAACATTGCATTTAGCACATAATATATAATGGTATAATAAATTATTGCATGGCACCCACTGCTACCGCTAAATGCTGGGTTATTTTTTCACAGAGGTGGACAAAGAAAAAGATCCCCCGTAAAACCTTAAAAATGTGTAAGGGGAAAGTGCCGTTGGCGAGCACCTGTGATGGCCGAGACAGCACATGAGGGGTTGGGTAGCCAGCGTCATGCCCGGCCGCCTTTGTCTTCCTAGTGGCAATGTTTACACACCGCACTAGGTACATATTTGAGGCTGAATCGACCTAGGGGAGGCTCAGGAACGGTTCAGAAAATCACCACGGGTGTTGGCCGTGAGCAG
>JAZEWU010000001.1:22560963-22595378 GCA_036362915.1 Geotria australis | reverse complement strand
TTTGGTATTGCCTGCGAATTCTACCAAACACTTCGAGGCCGAGCTGAAAGACAACGATGTCCAGAAGCTGACCATAGTGCTTCGAAGAATCGCAAAGGAGAAGAACGTATACAAATATAAAGTGGCAAGAGTCCAGTTACAGTGTACAACAACTGACATCACCAGCATCAGATTAAAATTAATAAAAAAATGCATTTTCTGAGCAGCGCAGTATGCTAATATGTGGCTATGTTGATACAGCCACTAATGGGGAAATTCTCATCTGGACACATTGGGTAATTGAGTAAATCCCGCGAGGACAGCTACTTTATACGTACATATTTCACGCAATTAATTATAAACGTGCACCTTCTCAAAGCTGCCGTGTTATCGCGTAAACACATTGTGAATGTTGTCATGTGTAAAGAAAAATGGTGCTACTCTCATCACATTCGTGTAACCTTGTGCAGCATGGCCCATAACAGTGCGTCAGTATTCGAGTGGAACATAGCGGACAACCTGAATAAACACCTAATTTGAGACCCAAACATCATCACAGTGTCCGGCTTTGACATTCCTTGAAAAAGCTGGTGTAACATCCACCGCAACAGAACATCAATAGGCTAATGTGCACATTCCCTGCAAACATGGAAAATTAAAGACAACCCCCAGTGGGACTGTGGCTATGCAACCCAAACTATGGACCATATAGTCTGCACTCAACTGACAACAAATAGCAAAACTACAAGAACTCTTTGCTCTATATTGGCATTTCGCTCCTGAACATATTTCCATATGCAGGAAGATAATAGTGTTTTATTTAACTACGTAATTAATATTTAAATCTCCATAATAACAACAAGAATACTGTCATGAAATATGTCCTTATTAAATAGTTGGTAGAGCAGTATTTACACATTAGGGTTATGAGATCACAACCCAGGCCAGCCACATTATGGGTAAATAAAATGCGTTACTACTATGACCATTACCGGTGCTTTATAGCTGTAAAATACTTTAACAGTCAGCTTTTTTTTAATGGCACTTCTTCACAGCAGAGATGGTGAAGTATTTTTAAAATGGTGCCGATACGCTACAGTCCCCTGAGTACATGATTAAGGTGGCCAACTCATTTTCATTTGCAAATACAAATACGTTCTATTCTTAGCCAAATATTTCAATGAGGCTTCTAAAGATAAAAAGATCATTTAATAAAAGTATAGAAAACGCTAAGTCAATATTTTAACGTTATAAGCTCCCATGTCTTGCTCAACTCAAGGTGAGGTAAATGCAACAATATCTGGTCAGCTATCAGTAATAACAGCGATAGAATAAGCTGTAAGGCCAGGAATGCACGTACATAGAAGCGTTCACGTCGCGATCCCTGTCAGGTAGTACTTGGTATTGCCTGCGAATTCTACCAAACACTTCGAAGCCAAGCTGAAAGACAACGATGTCCAGAAGCTAGCCATCGTGCTTCGAAGAATCGCAAAGAAGAAGAAGTTCGTATTGACAGGATCATTGTGAGTACATGGAAAATATGGGAAATTAAATATTCACAAAAATCCAAATTAATTAATTATGAGTGGATTGTGTCAACTGCTTACACCATCCCATCCTCGCAGGGATGTAAACCCCATGTTACACACCAAATGTACGTTTCAAAGTTGAATTCTCATTGCCAGGTGCTGAACACGAGAGGCATTGTGCACGTACACGTACATAGATAGATAGGCGTGGGCATTCCACATTTAGTGTCCTTTGTTGCACGGTAATGTGAGCCTCCTTTGAGATGAGACCTGGAAGTGTGATGAGGTTACAGCTTGCTTCTCGCGCGTCACCTCACAGGCTGAGCGAGGGTGGCTCTCTGATTGTTTTGCTCTGAAAATGGGTTTGAATACATGACCTTACATTGTACAAAACCTCCAACAATGACCCATGATCCTGAGTAAATCGCAGACTGAGCGAAAAATATTAGGAAATAAAAAGGTATATATACCTATATGCCAAATTTTGGTACATATGGCCAGAGGAGATGTGAAATAATCATATTCCTGGTGTTCTTAAAAACTGGGGTTCATTTTCTGAGTACAAATCCAATTTCTTTTTGTGCCAAAACTCACGATTAAAATGCCTAAGGAAATATACTGCTAAAAATATGAGACATGTTTCTATAAAATATATATTTTTATATGAAAGTAACACATATCTGAACCCATTAAACTACTTTATAATGTCATGTTATTAAAAATGTCACCTTCACTCTGGAATATTATTTCCTTGGTTGCATAGTTACAACTTTGACTAAAGTGACGGTTAAACTCATATATTTTGTGTTAATTAATGTTGTGGTAATCTAAACAGCACATACCCCCCCAAAAATGTTTGCTGATTTTCCGTTCTCTGTCATTGTTGACATGCCGTTCTCTCCGCACCCCTGTGCAGCGCTTTGTGACCCTCGGGTGAAAAGCGCTCTATGAATGCTATTATTATTATTACGCAGTCTACTTTACTGTTTAATTACTTAAGTAATGTAAGATAGTTAACGGCTGTTAATGAAACAGTAAGCCACATGGCTTTCTAGGTTGAAATACACAGTTTATCCAAGCATTACTCATTTTAAATTCCATGCACTTTTAAGCCTACATGCAGGTAGAAACAACGGTTGACCTGCCCACCTATATAAAAATGTGTATCAATAAATTCCAGAAGAATTCAACATTTTCATAAAAAATACCCCTTATAAGCATTCAAGCCAAAGCTAAAAGTCCAATCCTACATGCGCATCTATAAATATGAAATGTCGACACATACATTTTACATACATATTTTCCTAAAATAAAAAGTGGGACATTTCATCACTAATAGTATAATTAACAGGCATGTTCATATAAAACACCTTAAGTTTAATTGTATGAACGGTTTTATTACGAGTACAAAAATGAACATTGTACCTGCTAGGTCAAGAGAACGGAGAGCCTGCTTTGAATATCAATGATGGCTTTCAAAGCCCTTAGCATATGCAGTTTAAATTCCATTGGGAATTACAAAATCTGTACTGTGAACTGTGATTCGTAAATCGTTGGAATAGGTATTTGACGTACGTTGTATGTGCGTGATATTTTGCTGGACAGAATACATCAGTGTGTGCAGAAATGCATTATGAAACAACATCAAATCAATAACTAAGCATGACATTACATATAAAGCAGTAAAGAAAGAGTATCAATAATCTAGATATTAACATCACCTTGCCTGATTTATGTTAACATGACTAGTTTGAATACATTGGCATGCTGTAAATTACAGACATTGATTTATTGATTTATTTTTACATTACGAATTATTATTTTTACCTACTGGGTTATTATTGCTAGAATATTACTGACTGTCGGGGAATTTCGAATCATCCAAAAACTCATTGCCATATGAAACTATGTAATCTGAAAATGGATTTGCACGAATATTTAATTATTTCACGTAAAATAATCTCGCCTGTTGCTCAGCTCTTGACGTCTTCAGAATCAACCCATCATAATAGAGAATTGCTCTTAAGAGCTGCTCTTTCTGGACAGCCGTGTCGAGTATCCCTCCTCTCGCTTGACACAGCTATCCTGAGAGGGTAGCCCTTAAGAGCAATTCTCATACACCGAGCCGCAAAAGCCTACATCAACCCATCATCATACAAGCACGCAGCAATTCTCTGCAGATCGTATTTAAGGGAGCGGGCAGTCATCGGTAGCAGGCTATTTTTAGCAACACATCGTCCACCTTCCAGCACGAGAAACTATCCGCGGGATATATAAAATGCAATTGTATATGCAATGTTTTATATATAACATTAAGATCCTTCCAATTGTCAGCAACGGAAGCTGTGTTTGAAAGTCACCCACCTTTACATAATAAACGTGTGATTTTACATCACAGCTGACTAATCACACTTCATTGGCTGCAGTGGTTTGTCATTAATTGAGCTGTTGCTGGGATCTTTGTTCATTTGTTGTGTGGTCAAGCACGCTTATTGATTGTGTGCACTAAGCGTATTAACATCACCCAAAGCACAGGCACGGAGCCAAGCTCGGGTCAGCCCGCTATCACTAATGCCGTTGATGCCTTTCATGGCCTGTGTTGGACGGCCACGGCCACTGTGCCATGGATAAGCATCGTTTCACATGGTAAAGCTTTGCTCACTCGTGAGCCACAACGGAACGGCTAAAGCTCAGTCCAATAGCTTGCGGGGCAGCGTAGAGGCCTGTATATTTCAATGCATATGGATGGTCGTATTAACGTGTCGACGGTTTCCATTATGTGTTTGCTTTAGATTACAGTACTATACAGGTATAGTGACCCCCCTGTAACACATTATATATTGTAAATACTGTATGTACAACCTAAGATTTATAATCTGGCATAAATATCAAGGTTATTGTCGTGTTATGACGCCAGCAACGCTTTCCGTATCGTCTGCAGTTTCAATCCTAGTCTAAACGTCAAACAAAACGGCCGTCAATTGCCAAGCATTGCAAACGGTACCATGGACAGCGCCACGCAGTTTACTGTTAAGGGTACCCGATATCATTCTGCCTTTGAAGCATTTTATGTTAACGTCACCTCTTCAAACAATTATCAATTCTTCCGTATTGTGTTTACAGTATTTGTATTGATATACGTTTTATGTATCTGTCTGAAATTGAAAACACGGGCGTCGTTAGACGACTGTAAAGGCTTAAAGGAAAACACTAAACGATGGTACAGGCGCATATATTAACATGCCAATATCATGACGTGAAATCGGTATCGCGTAATACAACTCTATGGACGCAATCGTATTTCAAATAATTGGGCATCAACAGCATTGAGCGCACAGTACAGCTCGGCGGAAAGGTACGAAACTATTCTGGAAGCTCCGAATGATTAGCATGCAACTTGCACTTTCAAGAAGTTTATTGCCACGGTATGTTGGAATACTAAAATACATTACATGTTGGCGAATTAAGTGTCGTGCACATTATTATATGCTTAGGATCAATCAGTGTATACTGCATATACTGCACACCGTAATGCATTACTACCAAGAGCTATTGTGCGGTACACGCAACAAAAACTTGCAGCGGGTGGCTTCTTTAGCATTGCGCAAACGGCTCCCGAAATTCACGGCGCAAACTCTGACACTCGCGGCCCTAAAACGGCACTCCAATGCGCCAATAAAAGCCAAACGGAGCAGCCAATGTGTTTGGCAGGTCAGTACACGTCATGCGATCGGACCGATGCGCGGAGAACAACGTGGTGGGGGGTTTAGGATTGTTATATTATTATTATTACTACGACTATTATTACTACTACCTACCTACCCCCTTCCCTCTGTCAGGGATTCTCTCTCCGGCTCACGCGTTCACACTCAGCCCCCCCGGAGGCCGCGTCGCGCGGAGCGTCGCTCGCTCGCCCGCCCGGCACTCACGTAGTCGTCGTCAGAGTCGCTGGCGTGTCCGTCGGGAAGGCCGGCTTTGGCGGGCTGGTAGCGCCGCGGGGGGCCCGCCGGCGCCGCGCCCTCTTCAGGGTTCGTTCCGGCGCCGAGCAGTCGGCTGCCCTCGGCCGACAGCGGGAACGAGTGGGACGTGTTGATTTTCCCCGAGAAACGCTGGTAGAGCGAAGCCATGGTCGCACACGCTCGCTGGCTCTTGCCTCGCCAGCCAGCTCGCTCGCTCGCTACTGCAGCAGCGCGCGGGACCCCCCCTCTCGCATCCCACGCTCGGCAGCGCCGTGGAATGTTCGCTTGCGAGCCTCGTGTGAGCTAATAGGCAGACGGCGGAGCGCTGCGCTGGTGTCGGCGGCCACTGGCAACTGGAGCGCGCACAGGCGAGCGCAGACAAAGGCGGTGGCGGGGGTGGGAGGCGGCGGAGCGCCGAGGAACGCGAAACGCGGCCGAATTGGGCGCCGCTCGCTCCATTCACCCGCAACGGGCCGGGATGGCGGCGGTGATGCGCGGCGCTCAGGTCCGCAAACTATTTGACATGCCGGGATGTGTGAGCTTCTCTCTCCGCCCAGCCGCGCATGCCCCCTTCCCTCGCGTTCCCTCTGTTGGCGGAGCGGCGCGGCTCGCGTCTCGTTACCACCACCGCCGCCGCCGCCACCACCACCACCACTCACCCCTCGCTTGCGGCGGATATATTCTCCTCACACGGCTGAGAGATCGTGTTTCTCTGTCGATGCCACCGGGCAAGGAGGGTCGCCAGTGCGACGAGCTCTGACCCGCGCCGAACCCGTGCGTCACACGCAGCTCGCGAGGCTTAGCACGGTCGAAGCGCGGGCTGGGATGAAGGCGCTGGGGGGTAGGGGTGGGATAGGTGTGGGATGGGGTAGGATAGCGGGGGATATGGCAAGCGCAGGGGCGTTATCTGACACTGGATGAGAACGAACGAACGAAGCGGCCCCGTGGGCTCAGATCGTTATTGTTTTGCCTTTAGGGTATTGGTCGGTGGCGGAATGTATCAATAGCGGTGCGGCAGACAATCGGGACGTATCGTGACAGCGTTAGGGATTTCAGCCCACACATAGGGACCTCCTTCTGTGAATCGCTGAACCAGACAGAGATAATTAAATGTCTCATCCAGTGAACTGTCTATAAAAAATAAAAAACCAACGGGTTATTTTTGTTCGGTAAAATTGTTTTGCTTTTAGAAATAGATGCCCTGTGCTGATGTTACGAACGCAACGATTCTTTAAACCGCCCAGGTGCATAATACACGCACATTCTACAGGGATATCGATTTATGGATACCGCTGTGATTTGTAATGACCCCGGTGTGTCGTGCAGCGCGTGATTGGTTACAAAAGACGTGCGTGTTAGATTGGGACGAGGTGGAACAATTGCGTGACTCACCGTTCGCCTGTCATAACCCTGCTGGATTCTCTCTGGTGGGGCCATATGCATGACCTCATGTGTACGCGACAAGACCGTAGCTTATCAAGTTAGTTCAGTTTGTGCATCTTTTGATGCAAGCAAACCACACCTGCTATGTCGGACAAGATTTATAAGACGTGTACTGTACAGTACTTGTGAGTGGTGGGAGATGTGGAGGCTTTAAACTATAATGGTATGTTTTCCATAATGTGTGTCTATAGTGGCAAATTTAGAAAAAATAACTCACTTTGGGAACGCACCCGGCTCCTCATTCTCGGGTTGTCCTCCCCCAGAAATATTTGAGTTTATCACAACACGTTTCCTGCATTTCCTGTGACTGTAAAATAACAATCCAAATTGAAGACCATGAAAACCTAATACGTTACCTTTGGGATTTTCACTCTCAAAACGGCTTTCACGTGCGTTCCGGCCCAATTACACTCCTGGCTATTTAGTAGATCAGTCGTCTTATATCAAACACACTGCTGATGAGAGACTGTCGAAACTGTTCCAGAGTTAACTTGCCTTAAATCATTGCTGCTGGTATGCACTCCTGGGAAGACCATGTGGCTGGTGGTTTTTGTGAGAAATCCTTTTAATGTATTTTGTAGGTCGAGAGACGGATATACAAAGGAGACATTGCTTATCAATTTTGTACGAAACACATACGATGGACCTTATGCAACCCACGACTTGCCTGGGTCACGCAAACGCCAGACTGACTCAAACACGCTGTCATTTCGTGAAGTACATGCATTAATATCCATAAGGAAGTTGCGAGATGTCTACAAATAGGACACCACAGCCTGACGACTGGGAGCGACACCAATGAAGCGGTCGAAGCGAGGTACACGTGGCGGCTGACGACGGGCTCTCTCGGTTAATCAATTATGGAACACGCGCAGCTCTTTCGAAATATGATTGTTACAAGTCGTGCTCAGCAATCAAATCATACTCGTGTACTGTATAAGAAAAAAACACGAGCCGGGACGCGCCAGAGCTCGTCAGGGATAGTGCTTCGATGAGCGGCCACATTGCACAGTTAAACAGGCGCTACATGCTGCGAAGGGGCTACGCGGTGGACAGCAGCAGATGGCAAAGCAGCAAACGCCATCACACTAAACTCAGCTCCCACGGCTGTGCTGCTCCTCGCTTCCAACCCGCACTGATTGTCTTGCCGGATTATGGTCAAGTAACCCCCACACCCCGCATGGCGTTGCGAGGCACTCATCCAGCAGTGGATTAGCACATGTGCTTTTCCACATCTACATTAGGGATTATACAGAACTCGATTGCCCCCACACTTTGGCAAATAACAATTTCTCCTCTTTTACAATCCGTTAGTCAATCAACTGATGATGTGAAGGCTTCCCCATGCCGTGCCGTCATTGGAGTTGTTTGACCATACTTCACCACGCTGGCCAGACTGCTGGGAGATGAAGTGAAAAAAACGTGTGCCCGTCAGCTAATGGCAGAGTTGAGGACTAGTCTAGTCAGTCCGTAACTCGGACCACTTTATAACTACGAGACGTGGTTATTAAGTCGTAGGCTAGTGGTAATATCCTAAGTTGGTTGTAATGATGAAGCCCCTTCCGTGTGCAGTATGTAAACGGGGTCCTCATTAATGGTAATAACTGATGTTCGAGTTTATATTTAACGTTGGGTATCCGGTAATTTCCGCAGTAATTACAGTAGTGCAGAGGCGGACAGCCTCTGAACTACTAGTGTTTGAAGTGTGGAAATAACGCTCAAGGCTGCCGTGCTACACATAACGTGTGGTTTTAACTTCAGGAAGCATCTTTAAACCATACTCAGACGCTTAGTCCATGCTTTAATGTTAAATTCCAGCTTATGTTCCATTAAAACTATGCTTAATAATATTTATCGGTCGGTGCCTATTTGGTGAATTATTTACCTCAAAAGAAACCGCTTGTGAGATGAAACGTCTCGTTTTCACATCTGCTGTGAAACTGATCAACTGGGAGGGAAACAGAAGTAACAGCAGCATTTTCAGAGATTTTCAAATATTAGTACTTTTGTTACAACAAAATTGTGGGGTGGAGCGGTGGCGCGGCAGTTGTCGCACTGTGCTATGAACTTAGCGACTGAACGTAGATTTCCGGTTACACGGTAAAATATTAATCGCAAAATAAAAACCTAAAGAAATGATTGCAATCCAAAAAAAAACACTGACAAATTATGCACAGCTTCTTGTTGGTGCGTGCTTCTATTCGAAAAGGCAGCTGTAGCAGCATTTGCATTATTGGTATGATAAAACAAATATAAATGGGCAACGAAAATTACACAGAAACACAAAGCGTGACAGTTCATTACCTTGATTTACCGCGCGTGTTACGATTCGTGATTCAGAAATGGGAAGAGCAACTCGCTTGATGTGTTATATTTGTGTTTTCTCCACTGTATGATGTTTGGCTTTTACCCCAATTTTATCCTGATCATGCCATCGGGCTCATGGGATCAGATGAAGATGCCTCACCCATTCTGATCTCTCGTAGTTCAGTGCGTCGCCCTTGCAAAGTTATGGAACGGCTCCCGGAAGCTGATATCACTGAACTACCTCTCAAGATCCCTCCCTCTGGATGACTCAGTAGGGGGCAGCACTTTCTTACTCGTTCTGCCAATGTCAAGTGTTACAATAATGGCCGTAACGTCTCCCTAGGACCACCCGGTATATATTTCAGTAGCTTAGGTCACATTGAGACAGCTAATACCTTTTGAAAATGAGATAATCTAGGGAAAATCTACTTTAAAAAACATCACGTTAAAGCATGGTTCAGAACATTATACTGCAGCACTAGGACATGGGACAATCGTAGATTTAGAAAAACAAGAAAAAAACGCTACAAATAAATTATGACCAGGACACATACAGTACAGTATTCAAAAATACGTCCGGGTTCAAGTCCGTAAATTCACTGCGTTAAACTGAAAATTAATAGCAATGAATAATGAATAAATCAAGTTCAATGGCACGTGTTCTGTGATTGCCTGCATTATTGTGACAGCCCGGACACGAGCGAAGCAAGCCGGTGTGTAGATGGTGACGGAGCACCTCGGTGTCGCGGTGACGCGCCTCGCTGTGCCCAGCATCATCACGGATTATCGCCGGGCACAGCAGGGCGCTGCGCCATCCATCATCATGAGCGACAGCAGCGCCGTGCGTGAGCCGAGAGCGCCCCTTGGCGTTCATCACGTGTAAATTATTGCCATTATCACCGCTATCAGCAACCATCATCATCATCACTGTCATCACAACCGTCCCAACCATTGTCAGAACCGCCACCGTCATTATCGGTCAGCGCGCCATTGTCACAGACGTTATAGTCATCGTCCGCACACTCCACGCGCACCTGCCCCAAAAGAATCGAGCATGTTGCAGAGATTCGAAGGTCTCAGCCTTCGTGAGTGCAGCGAGATGACACAGTGCGCTGGGCCGCTTCATTAGCCACGATGTGTAGCGATAATGAGTGTTTGCTCGCGGCGTGCAGAGCGAGGGTCTGGCGTTTAGCCCTGGTGACGGGCCGTGCGTGATTAATCGAGCTCGAGTTCGCTAGCGCACGGGCTTCATCACACTACAATTGGCCCACGCTGTTAGAGACCTATATTGCTATGTTAGCTGAGCTGCGAATGTTCATAAGACACTCGTTCCAGCAGACACCTCCCCCCCCCCCAGACGTAATTTGAAAAGTTTGCGGACTCGCGCGGCGCCCGATCCATTATTTAACAAAATATTTTTTTAAAAACGACCGCAAAAGTCAAGTTGGATTTTCACAAAATTCACTCCCGACAAACCCCGAAGGGCATACAATAAGTGTCGCAAATATTTTCGACACACGCCTGAAATTGCGTGTTACGTAAAGTGCACGGCGTGAGCTTCGCCGCGACTTCACAATTTACACGTTGGGACCTTTCTCACTCCACTTTGGCCGCGTGACAAGTCGCCAGATGTCATTATTACAAAACGCCGTGGCGGCGGAGGCGCTCGTACGTGTTTTACAGGGGAAATATCGGCTCCTCGTTGGCATGTCCTCCCCGTATCCGCGTTGGTTTTCGCCAGACACTCCGGTTTTCTCCCACAGTCCAAATACATGTTGCTGCATAGGTTAATTGGCCTGCGGACTAAATTGCCCCTGGTGCCCTGTGATGGACTGGCGTCCCATCCTGGGTTTATACCTGCCCTGCGCCCTGTGTCTGCCGGGATAGGCTCCGGCTCACCGCAACCCTGTACACAGATTAAGCGGTTTCTGACAATGGATGGATGGATGGATATCGGTTCCTCTGTACTCGGACATCTCAAGTCGTGTTGCCTTAAGCTGCGAAAATCAAAGCTTCAGAGGCACCGAGTAAACATGGTAAGTAAGGACAACGTTTGTCCAACGTTGGCTCACTAGTTCCAACGACATGCTAATGTTATCCCAACATTGTATGTTTACTGGGCAGGTGTAGTAGCGTTGGGGCACAAGTGACTTGGGAATGAATAAATGCACGCCCGATTTATCCCTGTGAAGCCAAACCAAATGGATTATTCGGCATGATTCGCGCATACTTTGATTTGCCGATCCAATCTCCCGGAGCTGCGGTTGAAACAATGGGGCAAGTCCCTCAAATCGTGGCCGGTCAATCGGCAGGTCACGTGTGGTGGGATAAAGTGTGGGTCCTTGCACCTATTCTAAGAAAATGGGTAAGCTTGAAAGAGTGGGCCAGATGAATTCTGGTGGGGCTCTCTGGAGCTTCCGCACGTGGGGCCCCTTCCGCCAGCAGTGGCGTGAGCGAGCAGTTGCACCTTTACCTTCAGCCACTCAGAATGCAATTGACAAACCTGCAGCTGCCAATTTGGTCTAGGTTAGCGTCATAAACGTGAAAATTACACGGTGCTAAAGCGTTGATTTAAACCTCCCCTCATGGGAAAAAAAACGGTCATCCCCGTGTTATTAAAGAGTGCTCGTTTCAACCGTGGGCTTTTCTTTGCTGGTGTGATTGACGTTATATCCATGTCGTGTCCGTGTGCGATTGTTTACAACTTTCACTTTAAATAAACTCCTTTGGGTTTGGTCACGTATTTTTTTACGGGATACAACCCAAGAGTGCTTTATTATGGATAATAGTGGTCCCGAAAGCCTTCGTGTTAGCTTTCAGTTTACAGTTTACGGCCCGTTGTCATCTGGGCAAGGCTCATTGAGCTGAGCAGCTTTCACAAAAGCCGACCACAGACGGTCGCTGGTGGCGGCAGTTACGGGACGCGGCCGGGTGGGAATGTGCAAATCAACAAGAGCAGAGGCAACACATTAATTACCCGAAATCCATGCCAAAACTTACTGGAATTACGATAAACAAGCATTTAAAACAAATAAAATACACTTCTGTTTGAACAACCGACATATATCTGTTTATCAATGATATGAATACTGCACGGTGGCGTGGTGAGTAGCGCTGCCGCTTCACAGCAAGAAGGAACCGGGTTCAAATCCCGGGTCGGGGGCCTTTCTGTGTGGCCTTTGCATGTTCTCCCCGTGTACGTGTGGGTTTTCGCCGGGCACTCTAGTTTCCTCCCACAGTCCAAAGACGTGCTGCTGCATAGGTTAATTGGCCTGCGGACTAAATTGCCCCCGGTGCCCTGTGATGGATTAGCGTCCCATCCTGTGTATAGCCCTACCTTGCCCCCTGTGTCTGGTGAGATAGGCTCCGGCTTACCGCGACCCTGTACAGGATTAAACGGTTTCTGATCATGGATGGATGGATGTATTTACTTTTCAGCGACACGTGACGACGCCATCAAACACTTTGGGGAAATATACCACGTTGACCTTTGGCCTGTCTAAAGCGTAATAGCGATGCAGGTGAGCGCTTGAATGAACAAACGAATACTCAATCCAACGTTCCGCCTAGCGTCAATGTCTAGCTGCACCGATCCATATGCAATAGCGAGTAGAACATCTGCCCGGATAATAGGGCACCCGATGTCATGTTTGAATACGCGTCTATACGCCGCACCTGGATTTGGAGAATAATGCATAAATAATGAGGTATTGTTTTATTGTGGGAGGAAACTGGAGAACCCGGAGGAAACCCACGCAGAACAGGGGGAGAACACACACACTCCACACAGAAAGGCACCCAAGGCAGGAATCGAACCGCCTCGGGCAAGACCATTA
The DNA here is from genome assembly GCA_036362915.1 of Geotria australis. Lineage (NCBI taxonomy): Eukaryota > Metazoa > Chordata > Hyperoartia > Petromyzontiformes > Geotriidae > Geotria > Geotria australis. The sequence goes on along the minus strand of JAZEWU010000001.1, from coordinate 22,582,325 downwards.
TTCGGATGTTACCACTGCACTCGATTTATTGTAACCTCCATCCATTGTCAGAAACCGCTTAATCCTGTTACAGGGTCGCGGTGAGCCGAGGCCTATCTCGGCAGACACAGGGCGCAAGGCATGCCTAAACCCACGATAGGACGCCAGTCCATCACAGGGCACCGGGGGCAATTTAGTCAAGCCAATTCACCTATGCAGCAGCATGTCTTTGGACTGTGGGAGGAAACTGGAGTTCCCGGCGAAAACCCACGCGGACATGGAGAGAACATGCAAACGCCACACAGAAAGGCACCCGAGCCGGGATTCGAACCCGGGTCCTTCTTGCTGTGAGGCGGCAGTACTATTCACCGCGCCACGGTGCCATCCTACCTGTGCTGCAGAATCAGAGAACGCGTGTAAACGTTGTTCTCCCGATGGGAGCGAGAGATACGGATTGAAGTACGCTACTTACACTGCATTTAAATGTGCAGTGCCTCCACTTTCCCGTTCTCCCATCTCCCGTGAATAGGCTTCTGCTAATCGACAACGCGTTCAATGAGAAATCAGCAGGGACGCAATCTATGATAAAGCAGTTGGGGAAATTGGGTTGAGCGAGAGGGGGAGGCGGCAGCATCTTCTGTGGAATGTTCTAATCCACCGAAGTAGCTTTTTAAACCATCGTCAAAAAATAATTCCAATCAATCAAACACGTATTGATGGAAATAATTAACGCGCCTGCACTCTGTTAATTATGCACCGGCTTGCAATTAGCGAGGTATTCCGAAGCCACACGTGACAAGGCGCTGCCGTCTCTGATCCCCGGAGGTGTTCACCTCGGGCGGCAGGGTGGCGCAGTGCTGACATCCGCGCCTCCCCACGTTCTGCGTGGGTTTCCTCCGGGTTCTCCGGTTTCCTCCCACAACTTAAAAAAACCACTCATTAATTAGTTGGCCGATAACATCATAAGATATAGGAAGCAGTGTGTGGCAATATGTTGGCGCCGGCAAACCGCCTGGCTGCTTCCTCTGCGCTTTTCTCGCGCCTCTGAGTCGTTCTCTCTTCGAATTAATACCTTCGACATTGAATGAATACGTGGGCGTTATGAATGTTAAATTATTGTTAATTATTCTTATTATTATTAGGTGCGCGTGAGTCGTCGGAGCGAGCGATCAAAACACGGGCTATTCAGCGCAAGTTACCGAATCTGCCAGCTAAGATCGAAACGCGCGCGGTGTGGGCGAGAGAGCGGTAAGCGCATAGAATATTTAAGTCCGCAGAGACTTAGCAAACGCACTCGCTTGTTTAATACTGTATTTTCCCGGCAGCGGATCGTGGAGAGGAAGGTTTGGGGGAGATGGTGTGGGGGGAAGGGGGGCTGGCTTGGAGCCAGTAAACTCTGGATGGTGTAGCAGCACCAGGCGCGCGTTCTGCTGCAATGCCATTCATGCGCATTGCACTCCGCGCTGTGAAATTGCATCAGCGTCTGTTGGCGAACCGCGATGCGCCAGGCCAGATGATGTTACAGACGAGGTGAACGCGAGTCGCTTCCGATTGAAATCTAGGAAGTGGTCTCTTGTGGTGATAAGAGCGCCGCTACAGTGGATGAACGCTCTCGCTCTCACTACGGCAGCGCACGGTGCCACGCAGGACAGGAGCACAGCAGCCGTGTTACAGCTGTTTAGAAGTGCCGCGTGGATTTATGATTTCACTAAGCAAAGCGGAGAGATAGCATACAGCGTGACCCGCGCGGCCGTGAATGATTACAGACAGACACCTGTTCTCAATCCGCACGAGATGCCTCGCTATTTATGCAAAGATTTGTTGTTGAAAATCGTGCATGATTTTTCATTCAATAGAAATTCGTTGGTTTATTCCGTTGTTTTTTTTTATCACTTGAAAGATTGCTTGCTTAACTTGGTGGAAAATTAGTCACTGTCTTAACAGAAGACCGCCTATACCGAAATCCTGGAGATGAAGAAGATGCACGCGAAGATGCACACCTGGAGCAAAAGTAGGACATGTCTAAACATCGTTGACAGCAATTGATCTAATCTAATTTTAACCGGACATATTTTCAAACAAACCAGGACGCTGTTCCCTTCCAGACAAGCGATGGACATGTCCACGTTCCTGCAGTCAATCCACGGGACAACCACGATTGACTTTCCCACCAAGCGGAGCTCACTCTGCAAGCTTGAAGAGTCGAGTCTTGAACTCGTGAGCACGCGGTGAGAGGCGTGGGGAGACAATGGACGCAGCTGCTGTACACAGGGCCCCCCCCCATAGCCATCATCGCTGCTGCCGCCGTAGATTTCCGCTCCTCGTGAGGTGAGTGGCAGCTCTGCAAGCAGCAGCACCTTTCCGTGCAGCCGTGCGCCCTTCCGACTGCGCCGCGAAAACCCCGCGTATTACGCGAACTCCGGTGCAATCCAGCCAATAGCGCCGGCCACGCGTGCATCTTTAGACAGTGATTGTGGTCGCGCTCCCTGTCGCCGCGAAGGGAGCACAATTGTGCCGGTGCCCGTGTTGCAGCGTGATTGGTATTCGTGTCGTGGAACATTGCCAAGGCGAGATAGTGTCACCTCGTACGCCCGCCTCCCTCTTTCCACGCGCCTCCAGGTGTGTAAACACGACGATTTATCCCATCGGATTGAAAAAGCGCGCTTTTTGATTAAAGTCACTGAACGGCACGTTGTTGGCGCTCCTATCATCACCTTGTATCTCACCGCTGGAGTTTCAAACAACGTCTTGCCAGGTGCACTATTAATGACCATCACGCACGACATTACATTAAACACACACAAATTAATCCCGGCAACTGTTCGTTCACATAATTCCTCTTTATTATTATCATACTACACTGCAACTGCAATGCAGATCACTCACACTCTGCTGATGTGCCTCCGCCGATGACTCGTGGCGTTAGCCTTTGATCTCTGCTCGCGAGACGGTCGTCTCTGTTCTCTCACGGCTGTCACAATTTCACTTCTTTTCGATGCATCTCAAAACACCTGCAATCTCCCTCGGCACCTCGCAACATTTTCAGTCCGTGTTCCTCCGGGGCCCCCGTTTTCCACACGGAGCTCCCCGCGTTATTGTCTCCATACATAATACATGTGTGCATGTACACAGTGTGTTGTGTGCGCGCGTGTACCCTAATTACGCATGCATCCTCTGCGCGTACTCGCGTGAAAGACACAGGGACGCCCAAGTGGCGAGCCGGTTGCCAAGTTCAGCGCTCGGCCACGTTCTGTAATCGTGCCAATTCCGACACGCTAACGAGAGGCACTTTATTAGGCGACAGAAGAGCAACGGAGAGGGGAACTCCCAGATGCTGTTCACACTCGCCGACGGCCTTTCTCAGCCACGCGTGTACTAATTGCACGAGCATGCAGTGGGAGTGAATTAACAACGCGGCGGACCATCGCCGGAGCGGTGACGCTGGCGCGCAACCCGTGAGGTGAAGCTGACGAGGCATCCCGCGGCTCACCTTGCCCAGGCTGATGGAGCCGCTCTGACTCCGCGCCACGTTGCTCACGGTGGCCGTTTGATTCATCTCGAGAACGCGGCGACACCACGGAGGCAGCGATGAGAACGCGGCGGCGACCGGCGGCAGCGGTGGAGGTAGCGGCCACGTAACAAGAGACGCTCGATTGCGCACTCGGAGCCCACCCGAGGGGGGCAGATAATCCCGAGACTCAGAGAGAGAGAGCGAGCGAGTGAATGAACGAATGAAGAGAGAAAAAGAGAGGACAAATATCTGATGCGTGCACTCCCCGAAGACCCCTCCCTTGATAGTTCTCAGATAAAGAGCCGCGCGCATGGGCGTACAATCACGACAGATTAACGCAGCTGGGGCTACACCGCTGCCCCCAAAAGGGTGCTTTAGAAGCAAGTCCTGGATGGGAGCGAGAGAGGGGAGGAGTGGAGATACGGAGCGAGAAGTCGGGGGAGGAGGAGGCGGTGGGGGGTTAGCTAGGAGGGAGGGTGAAGTCCGTGCGCTGAGAACCCAGCCCCCCGTTCGCGTGTTCCTTGATGTAGCGTGGGATGTGCATGTGCATGCAGTGAGTGCATTAATTTTGCGCGTTTGAGTGCTCTTGAAGAAGAACGCCCCTTGTCCCCACGTGTACGTGCATTTGTACTCCCATTGTGTGTGTGTGTGTGTGCAGCCGTGGGGAACGGTGGCTCAGTGGTTAGCGCGCTGGGCTACGAACCTGGCGACCCGAGTTCAGTTCCCGCTCACGGCCAACATCAGTGATGATTTTCGGAACCGGTCCTGGGCCTCCCCTAGGTCGACTCAGCCTCAAATGAGTACCGAGTGCGGTGTATATGCATCGCCACTAGGGAGACAACGGCGTGCCGGGCGTAGTGTTGGCCACCCACCCCCTTGTGGTGCCATGCTGGCCTTCATAGGTGCTCGCCAACAGCACTTGACCCTACAGTCTGTTACGGCTATACGGGGGACTTTTGTGTACAGCTGTGCCGGCCTTCACAGGTGCTCGCTAACAGCACTTGCCCCAACGGTCTGGAAAAGGCTCTAGGGGGGGAGATTGTTTTTTGTTTGTGTGGAGTGTCAGCGCCGTGACTCGCGCACACTGCCTTAGGAACACGGACACCTGCGTTAGATCCCCGGCCACTGACATCAGTGGAATTTTTTAAGCCGATTCTGAGCCTCCCCCGCCAAGATCGACTCAGCCTTAAATGAGAACCTGGCGCAGTGTGTATCGGCTCATCCTGGTGGCTACGTGGTCGAGCAGTGAACAGCTCGCAATCGAAAGGTTTCGAGTTCATGGCTTTTGCTTGGGGGTTGATTTAGCACATCATCCAGCCGGGGTAGATAAAATAGCTTATACTCTGGGGTAAAATCGATCGTGATTGTTCTATGGATACACGCGCCCCCGTCTAATGATTGTGCAATTCATACCAGTGGCTCAGAACTGTGAAAGGGAGATGAGCACCGTCTAAATGCATGTTTAAGCAATGAAGCACTTTGACTTCAGTGTTGTTCTTGCGCGTGATCAATGGGCACTTGAGAAAGAGAGGCGACCGGGCACAACGCTGGCCACACCACGCACCTTCATGCGCGTTCTAGCCTTGTTAAGTGCTCACCAACATCACTTGCACCGAAAGCCCGTGTAGGTTATTGGCGAATATCTTCCTTTGTGTCGAAAGTAATATCGCTGCGCCAGCAGCTATTCGCATTCGATTGCCGGTCGTATTACACAAGTGCTACCTGAAGACAGCCGGGATAATTGTCCCCTCGGTCGACTCGGCTTCAAATGAGCGTTACCTAACAAAGCTGTTATGAATATAACAGCTGCAAACAAAACGTTGGTCACACGCAATCCCGGCGGGTACAACTAGTGCAGTGCTTGGCCTAAGCAGATGCTCGCTGGCAACACGTGCACCGCACATTGTACACATTTCGCTGGGGGATCGATGCCTCCGCGCGTGAAATGAAAAAACATTGGGAAGGGAGCAGAAGACGCGTCCTTGTCGCGCCTGCTCCGACATCGCTCGCGCGTCTCGGTGCCCATCAATCGCCGCTTGCGAGCGGAAGGTGGCGTCGCGTCGGCCTCAGCCGAATCCCCCGGCTCCTCCGCTCGTCTCCTCGTCAGCTGCGGCCGCTTTATTCATTTGCAGCGACCCTCATCAGGCGCTTATGCGGCGTGCGGCGTAATGCGTCTTAAGGCGCACGCAAATGTTTCCGCTCGCATCGATGTCCCATTAGCGCATTCCCCTTTAGGATATACGACTCCCACGCCGGCGTGCCCTTACATTTCCAATTCCGTTAAGGGCACAGGGCGAGCGACTCCGTTAATTATCGTCAACGTGGAGCAGGGAGGTCGTGAGCGAGTGAGCACCGCGCGTTCATTTGTTTGCGTCGCGGTAAATTGCAGCGCTCGAGACCGTGTGGCGTGGAGTCCGCCTCATCCATTGAGGGATGCCAGGCTCTGGCAAGAGAGATAAAGGGGCCTGGGTTTGAGCCACTTTTACCATTTACCTTGGGTGACAGGGCCCAGTGGTAGGCTCACAGTTCGAATCCAACGGCAGCCCTGATTAAGACTGCGAGTAGAAAATAAGTGGGAATCCCATCGTGTAATCTGCATGAGTAGGCCATAGCGTGCCGGCGTCATGATCCAAATGTGCCAAATTGGGAAATGTACTCAATTGTGATTACACATACCAAGAATCGCCCCCCTACTGGTAGACCACAGAGCTTGGGATATAGTTGGTGCCGGTTTCTGGCTGCAGTCCAGTTGGTCTCTGATTTCCTGCACTAATGAGCGTGATGGACAGAATTGCTCTCTCTCATTAGTAACCTCTATGATATTCTCATATATCCTGGCCTCTGGCCCAGTGAACTGCACATTACTAAAATGCTAAATGCTCAACCACGTGATGGATTTTCTGTCTATGATATATTAGGCAGTGGCCACCAGGTGTGTATGCAGTGGCACGGCTGCCACTTAGAGGTGGGGTTGATGGATCACGCAGAGATGGAACTTGTCTAATTCAACCGTCTGGCTGAGGAGGTGGCTTTAACATCAGTATATCTAAACTCGGGGTTTGGCACATATGAAATGTATTCAAATGTTATCTGGTACGCATCGGGTTGTTTGCGATTGTTCCAGTTTCCGCCTACAGGAAAAGTGTGAAATTGGCTCTTCTAAGCAGTGAGCCATGAGACGCGGTGATTCCTTCCTCAATAAAGGGGAATATTACCTTTGTATATTTTGCTCCTGCATTATTTACCATCGCAAAATATGATGATTAGCTGTTTCCTGGCTAATGTTATCGTTGCAAGCTACTATAAAAACCCCTTGACCCTTTTCGACGGAAGAATAAGGATGTTTTTCCAAATGCTTAATAGGCATACAAAGAAATTAAATGACACATGGTGCGTGCGTCACCATGGAGTGAGTCTGTAAACAATGAAGAGGGTAGCTTAGGAGTAAAACAAGAATAAACCATTGTGCATTCACTGTTTTGACATGAATGTGACAATTACTATTATGCATTTTCACTTCGTACCTCGCATAACCATAATACAGAGCTGTATGGAACACTGGATACAGCATAGTATGACCTGCAACCTTCTGGGATAAATCACGAGTGGTGCCAGAATGGATTGTACGGCCGCCAAGCCCATAAAAAAGGATTAAGTGCCGGAAATATCTCATTGGAGATTCTCTTTCTTTGTGATGCTTGGATTAAAATGATAGAATCAGGTGGCGGAATATGTACGGGGGATGTGGGAATATCAACATGCAGATTGGGATGAAATTCAGTAGCCAATGCACTTGTGCTTGTGACCTGAAATGACACCGAAAGTCTTGTGGCTGTCTTACGCTGCACACATGCACACATTAATCCACGATATAATCATCTCAGTCCTAGTCGAGCGCTGTCGCTTTGCCCAAATGAAGTGCACGAAGATACTCATGCAGACACTACATTTTTTTCCTTACATTGCTAGAGCCAATGGTCATTTCCGTACTTCGATGGAGCGCGATATACTCTATCACTCCCTTAATCCTCCTATCAAACGCATCTCTGTCCAAGATGACCACAAGGTCATGTCTGTATCTGTTAACATCAGCCAGTGTCCAGTCTATATCTGACCGTATCTGTCGGCAACGCTACAAATGCAGTGCTGATCTCCGTAGAAAGCGGGTCAGATGTGTTGCGCGGCTAAGAAAAGGGGTCAGGTAAAGCATTCTACAGCCAGGGGCTTCACTGCAGGTTCTCCATAATGAACTCGCATAAGCAAGCAATTCCAGCAGGAAGGAATCCATAGGAGAGCGATTTTGTATGAGAGCAGGTGTGTTCAGTGATATAATCTCTATGCTGATCAACAGGCAGCTTTTAACGTCTCCCTCCCACCAGGAATATCGAGCAGAAGCACGGGATATGTGCAGTTATGATGTACTTTTAACAAGTATAGATAGTGCAAGCGGTTTTTGTTAAGCACAAAAATAATGTAGGTTTTCTCAGCTCGATGCATGAGAATTGCAAGCATAGCTGTTCTTTCGGGATAACCGTGTAAAATCCCTGATGATGCCTCCAATGTGGGAGGCGATGGTGAGGGTAGGAACACTTGACACGGCTATCCCAAAAGAGCATCTATGGAGAGCAATTCTCAAGAACTAAAATATTAATTGTTATGAAATGATCTCATTACACGTAATTTTTGTCTCGAAAGCTTATTGGGTATTAATTTTCTATACAATAATATTCAAATTTAGTTAAAACGATGTATTTTGCCATGTAGTATCAAAACAGCCTAAGATTGTGCATATCTAAATGCTGAACAGCTGGTTGTATTAATACACCATGGATCACACATTTACATAATGTGAATTTAAAAAGATTAATTCAATAAACCAAAGCAATTACAGATATGGCTGAATAATGTACCAAATGTGAAATACGCAGTGTATACAATAAATATGCCTGTTGTTTCTGTGCAGCGTCCTGAAATGTGGTTGCGATTAGATGCTATATAAATACAAATTGTGTTGTAATAAACACACTTATGAATACATGCATGCTCTCGCAATACGCATTGACTTTTTTTTACTGAATAACCAAGACCTTTTTTAGCGCCCTGCTTGTTTCTGTTTAGCCAATCTAGTTATTGTTTTTGAGTGGGAACGGAAACTGCAGTACTTGGAAGAAACTCACACGTACAAGAATTCAATGCTCAAAAAAAATCGGTAAAACGTGTCAGCAACTTACTCACTGTGCTACTGACTTCTACAGGCCACCACACAGTTCTGCAAATGTGTCGCGCACAAAATAATGTCTGTGTGATCCACCAACCCTGCCTTAAAAGCACTGGATTACAGGAGAGTGCTGTCACACCTGGACCAACTTACAAATGAACCGTAAATTTACTATGAATGGTAGATCTCTCATTCGCGTTTTTTTCCGTTCTTAATTACGAATGGTATCTATTCTTCATAAACCAATTCTGCCTGCTGCCAGCAAACTTTATGTAGACTATAAGTTTCCTGGATATCGCAGTTCGGTACTCGCCTGAATCCACCATACATGTCATTGGTAATGTGTGTATAAATTGTCCAATTTTCCTGTAGAACAAGGAAAACAAATTAAAAACGTTCCTCGTCCAGTTACAAAACAGCTCCCACACAAAATACCAAAATCAGTTCTTGGCGGCAGCTGAACACTTTGATATCATCTGTCTGGTGCAGTGATGGATGTTGATTCAGTTGATTGCACAGTACTTGAGCTCTCTTTTACCCCAGAGAATGCCACCCACAAGTTTGACTTCTCTAGTTTGTCGTAACGATCATTCTTCAAGCCACAACAATAAACATTCTCTGGTCTCTGCGTATTTGCACGCGTGGCAATATCTCACATATTAAACCAAGACCTACTAGATGGCCGTCCCTCCGGCAGTGTTTGTAGCTTTGTAATTGTTTAAACATTTTCCTAATAATTTGAGAAGTACAATTGCCACAGGTGGTCATTGTGCTTGTTCACAGGCGACAATTATGGTACAGCGTGTACTCGTAACTGGCCCAACATGTGCTAGTGCTGCAGGCCATCGCCAGCGCGTGCTGGGTGCCATCGAGAAGTCACTGCATTATTCACCATCGCATTGTGTATTAGCACCTTGGACAGCATTCTAATTACATGCGAGTATCTCATCAATTGTACAAAATTATCTTAGTAAACATATCTCACGTAAGTTTCAGATTGAAAAATAAACTAGTGCAGTAGTGGCTTGAGAATTTAGCAAACGTGAGGTCGTGATCTCATTACAACAAGGCACTATTTTTTACTCACAGCGAGGCATCCAGCCATACACTAGACTGCGTCTGTCCTAACGTGAAACCAATATTTGCATTTTAAACATCCGTAATGCCTCCTGCATGCAGCAACACGAGCAAATACGTTTAATACTTGCTGTAAACAACATAACAGCGTGTCTGCGTCAAGAACAGCTTAAAATGTGTCAATAGAGAGAACTGGAAAAGAAATTCCATTTCGCCGTTCATATTACAGCTCATCCCAACACGGGTCCTGTCATGGCTCTGACAACGCCGCGTGGCAGCCAGCGATGTCTCATCGGTGATGTATGCTGCTGGCGTCTGTAACTTTCACTCAAAAAGGTAATTGAATTGCACAAAGGGTGATCCCTGTGGGAAAAGTAGTACTTTTTTTTTATTTTCGACATTTATTAACAGGAGCCAGTAGTATCCACTGTGGCAAATATGCTATACTTTATTATTTCCAGAAGATCATTCTTTTTTTCTTCAAAAGCACCGAGGCAGAGCCCTGTAAATTACCAGCACCAGCAGTGCTGAGAGCAGCTTCCATCATGGATCGTGAGCAGTATTGTGAGTTGCTGCATCAGCATTTAAAGCAGTTGATCACTGTGGAAATACATTGCCATCTCAGTACTTTCAAAAGCAGTATCAGGGAACTTCTCATGCCACTGCAACCTGTCAAAATTGGCTTATAATTGTAAGTTGTAGACACGCTGTACCGTCGATTCCAACATACTGCATTTGCAGTTGTAATCTAGGCAGCACGTTATATTGAACCATGGTGGACAAGAATTGGTTTCACTTTACATTTGTTTACACACGTAAAAACAAATTGCGATGCATGTAAAGATGTGCGGATGTTGATACGTCCACATGTGCCTGTGATCCTCTATACATTAGCGCATGTGGGTTTGTGAAGATGTACGATATGAATGATTAGTATTCCACTGTTGAATATTACCACTATAAATCAACGCCTATTCAACAGAGGATATCAAGTATCACATGAAATCAAGCGGTTTTTACGTTGCTTTCTTATATAACAGCATGAAAGTTTTGAGCGTAGTAATAAGAGTAAGTCAATTTTGTAAAAAAATAAAAGCTGTATATAACTTCCCTGCTGGCAGCCTTGTGTACTCTATGGTCATAAATACGTCCGACAGTTATTTGGTGATATAGCGTTGGCAGTGGTGGACCAGCACAATTAACCAAACAAAAACTCAACACATTTATCAATAAGACTATATAATAGGCAATGTTTTGGCTAACGGCCTTTCTTCATAGCATATATATTTGTTTCTTGTTTTTGATTAATTTAATGAGGCTTAAAAAAACTAATGATGCATCATGATGTGGTGAATTCGGCCAATTCAACGAGTTATGCGACATATATGCAGTTCTGAAAACAACAGCAGGTTTAACGAATCAAAGCTGATTTTTCTATTTGACAGCAGACTACTATACAAACGTTACCACCCAAAGGTTGTCTCTCATCACTTTTGTTTATTTCACAATAATAAGTATTCGCTAAAGCTTTAACCTATGTTGTACATTTTTGGCCTTTCCACAAATTAAGTTGTCGTTGATAAAACCTTACACAGTATTCAGCTCTATGGTTATGGCCACAAACTAGTGTTACAAGAATACGCGATTCGACAAGAGATCGGCAAAAATCGTCCAATTTGCTAAATATCCTACTGTGATTATTGTTGCTCGTTTTATATTTAATTTCCGGACGAATATTTATGAAACAATAATTAAAGTTGACAGTAATTATTAAAGATTGGAATAATTAGCTGTTCCCCATTAAATGTGTCCTTTGTTAGACCATTTCCAGATAATGACATCATCATCATGATCATAATCTTTTGACAGCATGCACTTTTTAGGCATTATAGATTGCAGTTATTATCAATAGAAATACATCCTGAAGGCCTATGTTGAGTGAACTCTAGGTGAATAACTTATCTACTCATACACGATGTAGATCTAAGCACAAAAACAATTTCATGAAAAATGCTAGGTCACAAAGTGAAGAGACACTTACATTGCAATAATCGTCAGTGTGAAATCTAACAATATACCGTATGATACAAAAATATACAAAAATATACGCTGGCAACCATCACCAAAACTTTCCCAGCTTTAGCACAATTCGCAAAATCCATCTTTGAGCTCTGTGAGAAAAACATGCATTCTGAAACTGCAATATATTACACTGTACTGTATTCAGTGTAATAACATTACGTTTGTATAAATCACTCGTGGCACTACAATTCATTGTGTTTATGAATTATCCTAGTGAGAACATTTAAAATGCTTTTGTCTCAAACACTTTATTATAAAAATAATAATCATTAGCATCAAGGGTCTATCAATTTCATTTCAGACGTGTGAAATACATTGGGGAACCAAATAAAACTTGTCAGCCACAAAAGAAGACCTAGAATTTACGACCAATTAACGTGTACGGGTGGGTCTGGTGATAAACGAGTCTTTAAATTAAAACTGCTTTGTGACATGGTGCAGCAGTAGCACGTTCGCCGCTCGTTATAGAGGTACACAGTTTGATTCCAGGGACAGGCATTAGTCCTGTTTATTTAATACTCATAATAATACGACACGCCATCTGCTTTAAAGATGAGGCTAAAGATCCCCTGATGTTATTCACAAGAGTAGGCCACTGTGTGCCGTCGCTTGGATGCATGTTTGAGCAATTCGAAATTACCCGCAGATTGTTCGTTTGGGATTTTAGATGGCATTCATTGTCTCCTGTAAACTAATGCCGCAGGTCAATTTTGCAAATGAGGCTGTACTGGTCTCTTGAATTCTCACCTGATTAAACAAGATAAACGTGAAACCCATGCAACAGTGGTAGGATAATGGAAAACAATTGTGCCAACTTACTTTGTCCAGAAAAGACTTTCGATTTGCTTAGGAACACATTGCACATTTGTACACAGGCTTCTGCTTATTCAGAAGCCAGTGTGCTTACTTTCAACAAATCAGTATATGTAATTTGGTGCAACGTAATTCAGTTTGTATAAACAAATGTGACGTTTGTATAAACGAGATACAAATAAGAAACCCACATAAAAATCTAAAATACGAAATGTTTAACATTTCCACGAGCATTTACGTATGTTTTCCTTATTCGTTTGTATTACCAATGATGCTTTATTACAAAGTGTTTACGAAAATGTATGCAGTAGTTACGTGTAAAAAGCAACCATCTCTGAATGAGCAAAACATGGCATGTGACCATGTGCTCTGGAAATATTGTTCACGTGAAGTGGACATAAGTGGTTACGCTTTGAAATTTCACAGTATCCCTTGAATCAAGTTTTAATCTAACTTTTATGTGATCAGCATTGTAATGGACCTATAATTTAGGGGCAAACACAGATGGCCTTTCAACAACCAATGAGAATGTGACTTAAACATGAATTTAAGGCACGAACCACCGATTTATTGTTGTTATTGAGGATCGCAGTATATTCTTCTTTCACAATTCATCAAGTAACCCCTGCCAACATCCATCATGTAGCGGTGCGTGTCGTAACATATGAATGTGCATTGCATATTTTAGCTGAAGAAGCAATGTGTACTTAGTATCTGCTCCGCCAAGAGGTGGCTGTTCTGTAAAGACAATTGTGCAGTGTCCTCGACTTCCCTCGCTAACATTTAATTTATATCAAAACACAGTAAAATATGGAACCAATTTCCTTTTTCCAGTGAGTGACGCTCCATTTGGATGGTGCGTTCTTGTCTGGTCCTGTGTTGTGATCTGCCGAACCGTGAAATCAGTTTGCTCAGAGAAATAGGGCTTGAGCACCCTCATTTCTCCGGGGATCAGAAGATACATGTGCTTATCCGCAAAGCAAACCATTCTGTGCATGCAAAGCAAAATTGGGGAAAGTTTGTGAGGACAGAGCAGCCACACGTGGCCCCAGATTATCATAATTAACATTTCGACAACTCTCGCAGCCGGAGAGGAATCGGACAAATTTTAATGCGAACAAGTACACAATGCACCAAAGTGTATTTTGTACATTATCAAAACACAGTGATCATTACTCAGCAACGTCCAATGGTTGTTTTAAAAAAAAACTTTCTGAAGGTTACACTAAGAACAAAGTTAGTGTTCCAAAATCAATTTGAACAGAACATGCCTACCCTGGCTGACTGCTTTGCTGTGCTTTTGTTTCCTCTCTGGTTTTCTGTTGAATGTAACTCAAAGTCCTCTCCTATCTGACATCCTGAATACATGGCCATCCCATCGGAGTCATTATTCCAGATTTATCACAGCATCAGTAAGTGGAGTGCGCTCCAATCTATCACAGAGCTCAACTTCAGTTACATGACCCTGCCATTAAATGTAATGAATATCACAAATACAGACTTTTGAGAGGTCTATAGCTTTTCTATTCCTCTTTTACAAATTACCCTGTACCATATCTATTCGTTGTCAGCACTGATGAATTAAACATCGTTCGTGTAATCTACATGTTTTGTTATCACATTTTACTCTGTGCTGGTAATGCAGCATTTTAGATATCCAATGATAGTTGGGGGGGGGGTTTCATCATTTTAAAATTATTTCCCAGAGAGCTTACTGCAGTTATTATTTGTATTTAGGGGCTCGCTTTCATCTAGAGGGTCATGCCATGGATTACCTCCTTCTTTTAGTCCTAAATACATCCTCTAATTTAAGTTCGTCTATTCATATTATCCAACCACTAGGGCATTTCTTGAGCTCAACACCCATGGTTCAAGTAAAATGTTAATGATGTGCCCATTACACCAATGCAACATTAACGTCTCAGAATCTCATCAAAGAAGAGTTTTGCACGAAGCAGCTTTCTTCAAATTCTGCCTTGTATGTCTGGCTAGCTGACCAGCTTGTCTTTATGGTCTTCTCCAGCACCCTCACTTTGAACCTGTGTACGTTGTTCTTTTTCTCACTGTCCATGTCCATTAGGCCCTGTCGATATGGCCCCATATTCTAAAATGACTGAACCAGCACTCTTGTTCATTCAAGTGTGTCTGCCTGCTAATGCACTAATTAGGCTGCTGGATATTAACCTGATAATTGTTACCTTACAATTAGTTTTTTGCTGTTCTAGTTGAACATATTTCAGATAGGGATTAAACATTTAGCCCAAATAATATTGTAATAAATTCCCAAAATGTAACGTGAGTATACGTCAATGAATTTTGCATTACACACAAATTTGCTTGTACTGTCATTTGTATCTTCAAGAAAGTGTTCCACTGCATAAATGTAATAAAGTGAGGCATAACTTCACAACCGCATTCCACAAGAGAAGAGCTTCATATTTTCCATCAAAGCACATCTGCACACCATAGTCTATAAAATAATTCCATGAGAACCATTCTCACATTGAGAAAAGTATAACACTAAAGGAAGGGTACAAATAACAAACGGTAGCTTACTGTGTGATTACACTGCACATGAAGGCACCTATAATAATACAAACGTTTCACTTTTGTCCCAGAAAGTCCATTAAAAGTGATTGCTTCCTTGGGGGGGTTCATGCTGTCCAGCTGCACCGTATTACCTATACAACTCTGTGGCTGAAACATTTGTTAAGTGGTTCTGAAGCTTTGTGTATTCCAAGCTCACAGAAATGGCCCGGGGAGCTGCATCGGCCACTAAAGTTCGTCACACAAAACTGATTCATGGCATCAATGTCCCTTGCCATTGGTTTACGAGCCTCGTGTATTATGTGCCTTCTATTGACCATCTGCTGGCTTATGTCAGATACGAGATGGTGAGAGTTGTCTTTGTTGTGCCATATTTCAAGCTTAGGACAATAATGCTTTTGCACCATCAAGGCCACAGTAAACGTGAAATGTTGCATTTCAGATGCATTCTCTTGCTAACAAACAAAGCAGATACGTTAACTTTCAAACGTTCTCTCCTCCATTAAGATAACCCATTGTACTAGACCAGTAACATTATAAGTGTTTATAACATAAGTGTTGAACCAGCAGCAACTGTCAGGGTCCAGAAAAATAGAGTTTGTATTATTTGCTCTTTTCCAGATCTGACTTCGCACCTTTACATTCCTGGTTTCGGGAAGTGTGTACTTTTTGACAGAAAGTGAAAATAGACAAACACTTCCACTTTCTCACCCACAGGCACATAAAATAATCAAACATTAAATCCAAAAACAAAGGATCCGGATTCTAACTTTATTCTAATAAAGCCTCCAGAAACCTTATGTTTCAGTAAAATTATTTTTTAGAAATTGTACCCAAATCGTGCGCTCTGAAATAAGATTGTGTACGATACAGTTCAAAGGCCGTACTGAATGTATGGCTCTTTTGTAACTACTCAGATCAACCTAACTTTATTAGAATTTGTACAAATAAAAATATCAATCCAACAATTGCAGCCCTCATAATCATCATATAAACGTTATCAGTTTACACACTTCAAACATTTATCCAAATATGCAGGATACTATACACCATACATTACTCATTCTTGTTGCTAATATGTACTGTATATAAAAACATCTATTTTGGCTTTTTTTACTTGATATTTTTAACAATGCTCTTTCATTTCTGCTATAGAGCTGTCAATTCTCTATTTCCCCCGAAGTAACTCTGATGAAGTTTTCACACCACAACCTCACAGCAATCCTACACGACTGACCAACAGGCGTTGTGGTGGTGACATAGGAATGGGACACTGGTCGGAGCTTTCAAAAAGGTGTCAGATTGATGTGCTATAGCAACTCAAGAAACTCTGTTTGATCTCCATATCAAGGAAATGTCAGACGTTGTTTACTATGTATGAATTCTGGTCACTTGGATTGTTTTCAAGATTGGCTTTGGCAGATACCCAATGCTGTAACAACTGAACGCATGCTCAATGTATATTATTTTGCATGTTCTTTCCAAACTAAAATAAAGTGTGATAAACAGATAGTCACCCATTTACACAAAATGAGCACTGTTACTAAACAGCAAGAACCATTTTTTGCAAAAAGTCTTCATTTTCATGTTAGTTGGGAGAAGACACAGAGGCAGGGGTCTTGGATTTGGGGTGAGAATAGTCGTGTTGGTGAATTGAGGTCATGGGATCTAGAGGATGCTCAGGGCTAAAATGGGTCCATGAGAGGGGTTCTCCCTGCAAGGCTCATATCCCCGCGGGCTTCTTACTGGTTGGGCAGGTGGCACGGCTTGCTTTGGAATCACACCCTGCTCAGGTGGTGTAATTCATTGCCAGGTCCATTACTTAACAGACAGCAGTAATTACGCATCATGATGAGACATCTGACTTGGCTCGTGTCACCGAGACCTGGATGGATGAAAATGCTGGCCTAGGTTTTTAAATGAGCATTTCCATCTGGGTTGTGAGTATTGCACAGCCTATCGGTGAATCTTTAAGGCGGGGTGTAACCACATGCTTGAGGTAAAAAATTGGACAGAGGAGATTTTACAATGGGAGAGACCCTTAAAGAGTATGTCTCCAGATCGTCTGGTGGTCGTGCTAGACCTCGGTTAATTTGATATAATAACGCTGTAACCTGAGCTATGGACTCCAGAGCTCAAGTTTCCATTTACCACCCCACCCTTCATCCTCATGAGGCCTTGAGGAGGCTAAAGCGAGTTGGATGGAGGATGGAGTGGTAACCACGGAAATCAGACCTTGATGCTGACAGACTTAGGATGATAGCCCACTTTTAAAAGCGATTAATAGTCCCATTAAAGACAGGTTTTATAACCAATAAGATCGCAGTTGCACGGTGTAAGCCAACTCAGATTGTTGGAACAGTTGACACATTTCACGGCTCGATTCATGATGGTTACTTTTCAAAGATGTTCTTTCAACACCTGAAGATGCCTCCAACGTGGGACGCAAAACATCGCAAGAGAAAGAGTTGACATTTTGTCCATTCAGCGTGACTGTAGTCTCGGAGAGCACTTTCACAATGTAGGTTTAATGAGGGTCTTTGCCGATCTGTGATCGGTGCAGTTCACTCTCCCTCGATTGGATGCAGTAGTTGGTGGGAGGCTGCATGTCCTCAATTTGTCTGGGCACATTTTGATTGTGGATGTTATGCGGGTCATCAGGGTTATTCTACCGACCTCCTGTATCCTGGATCCCAAATAAACTCGCGTCCTTGTGGGGTCTTTTGACATCGCATGGCCGTAATTGACAAAGTCTGGTGCTCGTTAAAGACGGGTATGTTTTTCCGACTCCCTGAAGGAGGCAGTTGTGACACCTTAGGAAACCTTCTGTCAACAAAGTCTGTCCTGCTAAATACAGACCTGTCTCTAATCCTGCCACTTGCAGTTGGCACAGAATGCGGCCACCAGGGTGCTGACTGGCTTACCTCAAGCATGCCATGTCACGCCCACACTCCGTGTTCGTGGACTGGTTGCCCTTTTGTGGCGGATCACCTGTGTGGTCGGTTTACTGACCTACCAGACTTACACCATCAGCCACCGAATATTTGCAAGACCTTCATCACCCCTATTGCCCCCTCTACTCGCTCCACCCGGCTGTAGAGGAATTGCCATTGCTAGAGGTTCCCAGGGTCCGTTGGAGAACATCGCGTGTTTGAGATGTTACGTTTGTGGCCCCTACCCTGTGGGACTCTCTGTAACATTAGATAAGAGAGTGCATTTCTCTGGAGAGATTTAAGTTTGTCTTAAAGTCTCACCTTTTTAATCTTGCTGTATCTAAGATTTTAATGCATGTTTGGCTACACTGACCTATTTTAATACTTATTAGACTTTGATTGTGATTTTATTTCTACACACAGACGCTGTGATACATTTTGTGAATTGGCCTTTTCGATACTGAATAATAATAAATTAATTGGTACATTTACGAGTTTGTTCACAAGCGAAACATTGGTGAAATATTTCTAGCTGCCAGTTCTAGATAATCAATTGAGAAAATGTATTTTTCCTGCAGAGATCTGGAATCTAATGGCGCTGCATGTCGCAAAGTCATGTCGCCACAGAGCATTTCTCAGTATCCATTTTAAACTGCTGTGATAATAATGTGCAATGAGCCCTCTTCATGGATACTACACTCACATCATTACCACATTGCCAACGGGGAATTAATTTAATTACGCTAAGAAGCAAAAGATGAAGAACAAAATAATTACACCTATTCATAGAATGTTCTACCTTAATGTCTGGGTATGCTTTACAGTATAAACAATTGTATATGTATGACGTAACTTTACATATCTGACTATGATGACAAGTGTCGCATTTTCTTTTCAGCTTCTTATCCAACTTTTTTGTTCGCGTCTATATTTCTGACACGTGTCATAGCACATACATGTCCAGTCTCGAGAATTACCCTTGAGACTCATTTGTTTTTCACACATTGTGAGTGTCTCGCGGTCGTGCAATGGATTCTCACTTTTTTTTTGTTTTTTTTAAAATAATTCACTCAATGTCTTGCAGGGCACCGACAGCAGCCAATGGTTCTGGTCTTACGTGAGGTTTTGCTTCAAAAATGCTATATTTGCTTACAGCGTTTATACGAGAAAAAATGTTGCAATTCATAACAGCTATTCAAGGTTATTATTATTATTATTTACTATGGGGATGTTTACTAAGTGGTATACATTAACCTATTGCTTCTACGTCAACTGATTTAGGAACTACAATAAGGAGGTGTGCTCTTCAGAGCTGTTCCTTCGGGATAGCCGTGTCGAGCGTTCTCTCTCTCATGATGATGCTTCCCATGTGGGAGGCGAAACGTCGCGACGGAGGACGCTCGACACGGCTATCCCGAAAAAACAGCTCTGAAAAGCAACCATCATGAATCCAGCCGTGCTAACCAACATCAGTACAATAAGCAGGTGTTTCCATGGTTCATAAAGTTACGAGTTATCACACACGCTGGGCAGGTATTTCCCAGAAATGTACATTTCTGCTCAGCTGGAATTCTGATGTAGAAATCAGAAAAGCTCATGAAGGAAAAGTGAGCCCAAGAATGGAGGCTTTCTGTCCAAAATGTACAGCAAACTTAAAGGCTAAAAAATGACTCGAGTTCCGTGGTTCGGGAAATGGGGTTTATGTATGCAATACTCTCATCGCCAGTTCTCCCTATGAGGTTTTAATGATAGTTATTTC
Organism: Geotria australis; assembly: GCA_036362915.1. NCBI lineage: Eukaryota > Metazoa > Chordata > Hyperoartia > Petromyzontiformes > Geotriidae > Geotria > Geotria australis. The sequence continues at coordinate 22,562,406 of JAZEWU010000001.1, read as the reverse complement.
ATTAGTATTTCTCACAATATTTAGTTTTATTTTCTCTCCGCCTGTGGCTGGCCTGGTGCCTATACAGCCTCCTGACCTTTCCTCATAATATGCACTCTTCCTGGGCATGCTGCAACCATACCGCGATGGCATAGGGCCTATTTTATTCCTCCCCAGTGAAAATGTGTGTATTTTGAAATTTCATTTAATTATAAGGCCCTTTGAGATTCGGAAGCATTTCTACGTGCTTATCCTTACATCCTTAGATGTATGGATTGTGCGCATTTTAATAAACAAAAGAGCTGTTCCTTACATCTGCACCATATTTATTGAAATTGACATACTTTTGACACATTCTTTTTTTTTTTCTGTAAAACAAATTTGACTATTGGTACAGGGGCATAAATACATGATTGGTTATCTGAACATACTTTATAATTTGATGTTATGAGGCCGTGGGTTGTGTCTTCATCGTTCATGCTGAACACTTACAAAAATAATATTGCTGTAAACTGCTCATGAGAAATGTTTGACATTCACACATAATTAATAGTTATGCAAGATACAAAAAACTGAGCAAAGCAAAAGAGTTGTGACAAACTGAAAATTAATGGTTTCATCAATATCATGACACTGACGCAAAGGGTGCTAAAGGCAATCGTGATATTTTCTTATATTAGCGCATTCGTAAATTTCATTGCAATTAAGTATACACATAATTAAATCCACATCTTTGCCAAACACCTGAAGGATCTTAAAAGTCACTTTGTAAAGCAAGATAATGTGAATGAGCAGAACCGGTGTCAGAGCCGCAAATTGCCACTGATACATTTAACAACTCTATCGTTATTCCTTTAATACATTTTAATCCATAAGCAGACGTAACGTATAAATTGTGTACACTGTCTCATCAGCAACGCTCCAGAGGAATGTCTAGGTGTTATTTTTGGTGCTTTATGATTTAATTTCCTCATTGGGATGAAAATGTTCAAATCAGATCCAACAAGCATCTCATGTAAACGGAACTTCTTTTCAGTCAGCTTACTTCTGCTCTACCTGCGCTCTCTTAACTTGATATGTTTCAAGTTTATATATTCCTTCTTCAAAGGAAACATTTTGCAAGCATGCAATACACTGCACGTGTTCATCAAAGCACCTGAATTCCTTACTTATGCACAGTAATAGCGATACTCTAATTTGTAAGACATTACTGTAGTTATTTTGAATACATTAGGTAACAACAGATGGTAAGATAACAATGACAAATATAGACAAAGCGGTATAAAACACAACATATAAACAAACAATGGTCCAATTAAATAAGACAATGTTTTGGTACAGCCTTAGGAGGCAACAACATGCTTCCCTTCCACTCTTCTTCTTTGCGATTCTTCGAAGCGCGATGTTAAATTACAGTTTCCCATTTTCTTACACAGCCCCTTGCATTTTCATTGAACTCCGCAA
>JAZEWU010000001.1:22506388-22560910 GCA_036362915.1 Geotria australis | reverse complement strand
AGTCTGGTTTCCCCTCGAGATGTTGTTAGAGGCTGCACATGGCTGAGGAAGCTTCTTCTTGACTTCAGTCGTTGGGCCGGGGGTTGACGTCCATGAAGCATTCATTTCCAAAGAACCGTTCAGTCTTGATCAGTATTTTACCTATTCCTTGGTTCACTGTACAAACAAAATAAATCCAAATACTGTACATGTAATATTATGCTTTTAAAATGTAGATATTAAATAAATCGTGACCTCATTAAAACACAAGTGTTTTTTCAATTACGTTGTATTTGTTTCATTCTAGTCGTCTTCTTTGCGATTCTTCGAAGCACGATGGTCAGCTTCTGGACAATGTTGTCTTTCAGCTCGGCTTCGAAGTGTTTGGTAGAATTCGCAGGCAATAGCAAGTACTACCTGACAGGGATCGCGACGTGAACGCTTCTACCTTGACCCCCTTCATTCTAGTTATTGCACTGTACCGTATACAAACTCATTTACTATTAAAAATGTTTTATCTCAGCACAGAGTGCTGCTGGTGCAGAGGGGCCAGATTCAGACGAAGGAATCTCAGAGGTTGGGGGACTGTATAAGAAAAGATGGACACGGTGGCAGCCTCCTTTGTAATCTTGCATTTTGGAGGCAAGGGTTGGTGGAACACACACATTTGTGAAAAGCCCAACTCTGCCAGGCTGTGAAGTGACCAGGAGATGGCGATATAGCAAAGGGACTCTTGAATCCTTCTGTGTGGGGTTTTTTGGATGCAATACTTCAGTTTCCTCCCTCAGGCCAAAGGCTTATTAATGGAAGTGGCAAAACATCCCGGTACAAGACCCTTTGGGAAAATAATCTTGAAGCTTAGTGAGATTTTACAGGATAAATAAAGGGGATAATACGATTGCTTATTGCTCAGAACCATCGCAGTCCCCTGAGAACAAGTTATCATTTTGAAATCAACGACAATTGTTTTCCCTGGCCTCTAATGTATTCAAGCGTAATTAACTCAAATGTAATATCAATATTTAATTTAAGGTATTTAAGTATTCAATCGGCCTGTATTGATTTGCTTGTTTTCTGTTTTATATAACAATATTAAGAGTAGTTTCTGTAATAAGATTAAGTTGATTATTTTGGCACTCTTTATTCACTGAACTATTTAGTGTTTATACTTTGAGTTATATCTTGAGGAATAAAACAGCGCACATTACGCAACTATATTCATATAATTGTGTATAGAGTGCAGTAGCAATTATTCAATAACATACACATATCACGCAATTGACTTTACAATTAAATAACCACAAAACTAAAATACACAGACTTTGCTCAATGTGCATTTAAAATGAATAATGTAATTCTAGAATAGTCACAGAGAGTGCATTAAAAGTGGGGGGAAGGTTAAAAAGCAAATGGAAAATATATCTGAGACCACAAAAGACATGCAGAGAAAGAGGATCGATATAAAAAGAGACGGAGATGCGAAACAAATGTTAGAAAATACGCGGCACTCGATTGGGAATAAAATTGTAAAATGAATCAAAACAACACAAAAATAATTGAAGATGTCATAACAATGGGCGCATGAATGCAGCAACAATTGGGATGATGATTGCAAATTCACAAAGGGTGGCCCTTAGTAAGAAAGACGGACCCATAACATGAAGGAAAAATAATCTTAAAAGTAGTGGATTAATTTTCTCCAGATCTCTTTAGATCTGTCTCGCTTTCGAAACAAAATTTAATACTTTAATATAATTTGAAATAATCCTTCGATAATGGTTTATCTACTATGAAGAAGGGGCATTGCCCAATACGTCTCCTATTATATATTCACGCTTTTATCATCATATTTTATGCTGAGATAAAGTAAGTGGGCTTAGGGAGGACACGTTTGATGGCTGGTGGCAGCCAAGATAGGGAACACTCACACCGACGAAGACACATTCCTTTTTGTGGGGGCAAGTCATTCCAGTGTTGATTTAAAAAAAACTTGTGGTAGTACCGTGGAAGGATGACCGTGTGAGTGGACCCCAGACCAGGATATGAGCTCGTTCACTTTCAATTTCAAGCCGCACACTCCACCTCTGCACGACTCGGCCATATTATTTATCACATTGGGAGTACTAAATATAGAAATGAAGGCGAGCGAGCTATGCAATGTCACACGCCTTTAATCGGCACTGCAGCAAAGTATTTTGTGTCACTGCACAGCTCTACAGAACTGCTTAGCGCTATTGCATAACATGGCAGGAGAGACGGATGGGGTGGCAGCACTTGATCAGCAGTCTATCTTTATAGGGAGTAGCTTGACTGCACTGCGTAAACAACGAGCTTATTTACAGTGATAGCAATATAAGGCAATATATATAATGCCAAGTGGTTGATATCGCTCTGAGGCTGACAACACTGTGAAATTCTGTTTTAAGCAAAGCATGTATTTGGATCTTGAATGTGTGCAAGCGAATATGGCATTAATCCAATACCCGAAAATTCCCGCCTTATATCGGACTTGGCCTCTGTGAGGTTCGACTAACAAAGTGGTTTGGCACTCAAGCACAAAATACAACAATCCTTCTTTAAGCTTTGACTGTTCGGGCAAGTGCCATCAGCGAGCACCTATTATGGCTGGTGCGGCACATCGGTCTCTAGTGTGCTAGCCATCACTCTACCCAGACAACTTTTTAATCCAGGAAACCTTTAAAGATTTATTGTTACTGGTCTGTATGACTCAGAATTAAAATTTGTATCACTGACCTTAGCCCACTGAGCTAGCCACTCTGCCATCTCTCCTAGAGCAGACTTTAAAAAAAATACAGCACACCCTCTTAAAAAAATAAGAAGTACAAACCGTAGACTAATATAAATCACGAACGTCTAATCAATACACAAACAACAACACAATTATAGTCTATGGGTACCTTTTTGCCAGTACAGATGATGTAAAAAAGAAACAAGGTTTTACCATTTGCGAAAAGTGTCCAATTACTGCCAGAAAGGGTTAAGACATCAACACAATGATAGGTTTGTTTTACTAATGTAAATGATTTCCCATAAAGAAATCCATACAATAACGTTGAGTTTATGAAGGATAGGCTGCACTGTACACGTGTTCCCAATAAAATGGATTGTGTGACGGTGCAACCGATGTGAGTGGGCCTCGTGGCTTCACGCAATGGCCGCGCTCAGTGGAACAAGGCTATTTTTGTCACCAAACAGGGCTTGACCTCACCTGGTCTCAGTGCCACTTTCTGCCCTTGTATTGCGTTACACAGCTGCACACATCTGCACTCGTTGCCACCCTGACATTGCACTTTGCTGGCGAAGCTCCGTGCAGGGGATGGCAAGAATCTACCTGGTTTCCTTTTGGAAACACAATAGTCGGCATTCACGCCGGCAATACGTAATTGTTTGAATGCAATGAGCACGCGGTTTATGTGCTCGCGGGATGATATAACCCAACGTGATTTTAATTTGTCCCAAATGGCCACTTGGATTCATCTGTGATAAATCGTGTACTATATTCCCATTTCCAAATCCATTATTTTCACAGCTATTTCAATGGATGTCATATATTTTACATCATGAATGTTGATTTCAGATTTTTCTCGTTTTATTGGATTAAAGTCTGATGTATATTTGCGATATTCGTGGCATATTATGTTGTACAAGCAGGTAAATTGTAAGCACGTTTCAAATCAACTACATCAGCTGGGCCTGCAAATGCAATACAACTGGTAAAATACATGCATTGCGGCAACATTTTTGGTGAGTTTAATTTTTACAGTACGGGATGCTTATTTCTCTTTGGTAATTGTTTATTTTGTAATAACATGGATACACTTTCCTGTAGTTGAATTGAAATATTGGGACTTTGAAGTAAAATCATCCTAACACCTAAATATTGTCTGCTATTGAATATCCTCTTCCAATGTATCATGTATTTTACAACACAAACATGACCACCATCAACGTGATGGGCTTTTTATTTTAATCATATTGCATAAATGTCATTATTTATTGGCGATATGTTAGTCTATGTGTTATACTTAAAGTTAGGTAAATAAATTTACATTACATAAATCTTTACTCAATATTCGGTCGTGATGCACAACATAGCAACTTTTCACACGAGTAACTAGGCTTAGGCATGATTAAATGGGTAGTTTCTACTAAATTATATAGTGCACATTTTCATGGCAGTTTAATTGCAAGTCTGCACTCCAGTGTGACAATGCATCATTAGACCATGTGGCAGGGGGCATGTGGAGACAGTGATTTCTGTTCACTGCATTGTATGAGAATTAACATTGGCTGCCCTGTTCCATATCAGGAGGTGAAGCTACAAACTACATCCTGTCAGATGCAGGGAAACTGCCAACCGGCACCAAGCAACAGCTGAGATAAACGTTATTTACAGAAACCCGGCATGGGGCTGGGGACAGATATGGGTTGGTGCCGACCCCAAGGATAGCAGAGTTAGGCATATGGCTTCTGCTGTCTTTGCATTCGCTTGTTTGGTAACAAGATACGTTTGTAATGCGAAACACAGTTGTGAATTTCAGAACATTGTGGCCGGTTCACATCCTAAATGCAGATCCGTCAACCCCACACGAAAAAAGACATCAATATAGCAATCATATACGCCTGTTTGCGTTCCTCTTAATTAGGGGTGACTCTAATCCATGGTCTCACGCTCAGACGAAAACATTATATTGACAGTGTAACGTTTGAAATCGCGTCATACCCAGGCATCGGTGGCATCTCTGGAGCCAAGCCACTTTGCCAAAAGCCTAGCTGTAAAGGAAGCTATCCTGCGCAGAGCCATGACAGATAATTCATTCCCCAAAAGTAATCAGCTGGAACTACCCTGCGCAGAGTCAGAGTGCTTCCCTTCAACATGACTTTAGGCTTCAAAGAGAAATGGCATTGAGATGGAAACCACAGCACCTGGCACGCGGCAAACTGCTCATGGACATACCCTGGGGGGGCCCTTTTAAGTCGCCGGAGGCTAAAATCCCCATGGCTGCCTGCAAACCCCTGCGCTGGCAGAAAAGGCTTTTGCTCTGAGACAGACTGTGCTGAACTTGGGCCCTGCTAAATATAGCTTGTGCTAGACGCACCGAGAAGGGAGAGAGACGCACCACGGCAGAGCTTGGCGGGCAGAGCCGGTGTAAGTCTTCGTTGTGGTGGCCTGGCAAAGGACGAAACCACTGCAGGTTTACTTTAACCCTGTCAAGCGTCGAAGTGGTTGCTTTTTAAAACTGGGTGCAGTTACATAGGGCATGCTGGAGACGCTACATTGGTATGAAGACCAAGGTAAGTGTGAGAGAAACCGGTGGCAAGCACATTGACTTACCGTACGAACTGGTAAAAGTAGTATCACTACTCAGTCAATTGAGTAATGCATGATTATTGGCATGTACTTTAAGTGTGTGTTGTGTATGTATATACAGTGGGCACATTCTTTACGCTTCACGTTCTGTGTGTGATATGTATGTAATGAGAAGTGATACAATTGGCAACTTGAATTCGGCTCAAAAGCAAAATACCAAATTTCCTTAATGTGTAATGCCACCAAAGTCATATTGTGACACCGTCAACCGTTACATGCAGTGCTGCTCTGCAGCAAAGTTGTCCCTTAATCAACAGTAAGGCACGTCTTTAAATAAAGAGCACCAGTGCATTCTAATCGGCACACACAGCTGCCGGGTGGCGATGTTTCTGGCTCAGCGGAGGAGGGAGAGGAGAGCGTCTACAGCCGTTTGATGAAGGCCCAATGCTGCTATGAGGTCATCCCCACCAGCTCCAAGCTCGTGGTGTTTGACACCTCCCTGCAGGCAAGTCAACACGAACGCCTCTCAACGCTTTCACCTGGAAATAGTCTTCTTCCTGCTCTGCGTCTCGGCAGACGCACCCGAGGGGCTGTTTCATTGACGTGTCTCGCATTGTGTGATGACATAATAGAGGACAATAAGAAGGCACACATGAAGCGAACGTTGCTAAGGCCGTGTGTATGGTCAGGTGAGGAAGTGCAGCTGTTGCTTACCTGACAGCGATTCATCTCCGGCTCGTGCGCACACAATTGCACCTGTTGGTACAAAATAACGAGTATTTTTTTTACTATCTTTTCAAAAGTGTACTTTTATAGGAATTTATGTTTAAACTGTTTCATATTGAAAATGTAATTATAAAGGCGACATGTGCTCAATTGGTGCGTTTACATTAGGACAATTGTTATAGGGGAAATTCTTATATACTTAATTTCTCACCCTAGTTGCAGACATACAAATACAAAAGTACAAAAACCCATTACGTTAAACTGCACTGGAAATAATTACGCTTGAGGCGTTAATATCACATGTAGTTAAATCCCAACTGGAAAACATGAGTTATGTAATTGAAATGCATGCCGTGTGAACATTTGTTTCAAATTATTTAAAATTTGACTTAAAAACATGGTGCAGATTGACCGTCATATGGGTCAATCAGACTCAATTATATTTTGGAAGTGGTGGGATTTGCTGCATTGCCTTTGGCAGCGAAAGGATCACCTAAGGAACTCTTATTAAGCCGCTGAATCGAAGCCATTCACACTAAGAAACACTAATAGAATGCAGAAATGTATGGAATATTTAATAATGGGATTTTTTCATTTCCAGAATTTCTCCTTGCAGCTTTTGATAACTGGGAACACTGCCCCAATCCAGAATTGGAAATAAGCAGCCTCTGTGATGTGACACATGGGCTGATATAACCTCGGCAGTAGCAATTGTCACCACAGCAATCAGGCATGGGTGTTTAACATATAGAAGTTCACACTGAGCTCCTGTTGCCCTAGTTTCAGTTTTTCTACCTTCATCTGTATTGAGGCTGCGGTACAACAGGGTATATTAAACTCCCCCTAAGAGCACTGCCTTTATTTCTAAGGAGAAAAAAAAATCTATACACGGCCTCATTTGTTTATATTATTAATACAATTGTAGGGTGGGGGACACAAGAAATGCCACATAGCATTGATGTAAAATGAAAGGAAAAATAACCCCTGACAACCTTCCTCATGTCTTCACTGATGTGGATGCAGTAGCAAATGCACATCACGAAAGGGAATAATGCAGGTCGTTTATGTATGTGGCAAAAGGAAAAGGTGCACCTTGCACAGAAAACAGTACTGCAGCTGCACGCTTTCAGCAGCACTCAGGGCACACACCTCCTTATTGCATCTCCGATAATAACAATAATAATCCGTATTTGAGATGCATTTCCATATAACGTGTGGAGATGCAGTCGCATTTAGACACTGCTGTATATAATAATAATAATATCAATTTATATAGCGCCTTTCACCCGAGGGTCACAAAGCGCTGCAACCAAACTGTGTAGTATGTGTTTTGTATAACAAATTCCGAGCTTACAGTATAACCGTTATATAAGGCATTTTTGTATAAGCTTTACAATCAGATATCTTCTGATCAACTGCTCACATCAAATGAAAAACAACAGAAATAACTTTTAAACAGCACCTGCTGTGTAATCTCAGAGAGAGTAGATTTACTTATTAAATCCGCCCACATACGAATCATTTACAGATAACAAAAGACACACAAAGATGCGGCTAATTCAATTACCGCATATATACCGCAGATCGTAATAACAGTCTTTCTAATCGATTTATACATTGTTACCGGATCATGTGGTTTATTTTTCCAAATTAGTTAGTTTTTGAGACAATTCTAATTTCCTTTACGATTTTAATTTTCTCTACAGTAGTTATAGCAAAACTGCGTCCTGCTCGCAATATTAATGAGAATGTCTCGTATGTGAGAAACACCCACATTAAGCCACCTCACTCACTGATTTCAACAACCACTTATTGCACATTCTTACTCGTTCGAAGCTAATAATATTTTCACCCAAAAGGACAAATGTGTTTTGGGAATACGCACAGACTGCTCAGGATAATGATATTCATGTATTTTTGAAAGTGGTAAAACTGATCTATTCTACGGCAACCTTCATTTATCAGACTGCCTTACTTTTCAATATCCGTTTCATTTTACAATGCACAAGGCTTTCAAGTCAAACAATATTACCCACCAATTTAATGCAACACAAGTAGAGAAATGGATGAAAGCGGGCAACAGACAAATTGTAGGTGGTAGATTAACTCATTTCGAGACCAAAGAAGTGTTAAAAGGAATGTTTTTCGGACAAGTGCTGCTGCACATGCAGATAGAGCAGAGCGGGAGCACAGGGAATGAACATCAACACTTTTCTGCACACAAAACAAAAGCAATACACTTATTGTACAATCTCTTTGCGCATGTTACTTTTTAACAAGCTGCCTGTGCCTCTTAGGGTTTACTTCAATACAGATGTTACACGGGCAACTCGGTTATTACAGAGCCACGGCCAGCCAATGCACACGTTGCCGCTGGCTTTCTGCTGCACGCCATGAGCGCGATAGCGGGGCACGCTGGTGGCAGTCAGGCAAACGCCAGAGGCTCACATCACAGCCCGGCCGCACGACTGCACCGCCTCGCTTATTATCAGGCGTGCCGCGGGTCGTCCGCGTGGGGCAGCGTAGGCGGTCTTGTGCCGTGTAGGGTTGCCACCTCGAAGGCACAAAACAGACCCCGGGGCAAACAGAATAAGAGAGCGAGGACTGTATACCCTGTGTCAGTGGCAAAAAGCCAGACTTTGAACGACTTGGTCCGTGAGAACTTGCCGATTTCCCAGGACAGTTGCCTCAAAAAGGAGGATGATCCAGGGAAAAACTAGGACAGGTGGCAACGCTATCTGCTGTGTAATGTGTGTGGAATGCAGGTAAAGAAGGCATTCTTCGCCCTGGTGGACAGTGGCGTGAGGGCGGCACCCCTCTGGGACAGCAAGCTCCAGTCATTTGTGGGTAGGCAAAGTGTGGCTTGAGAAGCGAGAGCAGGCACAGACTGTCACACGGCTATTTCCCCGTCTATTTTACATGGGAGATCCGTGGTGTGTGAGCTCAGCAGCAGCAAGAGCAACACACAACAGAGCAGCAATACGGCAGAGAACGATTACAACAGGGTCCTTCAAGAACAGTGCACAACAAACTGGGTATTTATATTAGAGCAACATGTGCCAAAAAAATTGGTTAGGTGCAGGTGTAAATAAGCTCTATTTTCTTGTCTAATACAGACATAAACACACACATATAAAACAAGATACAGTGCAACATAATGTTTGAGCAAGAGGCTCCAGACAGATGGGAGGAGGTTTGGTTACAGGCCGGGGTGAGTGGTTAAAGGTCAATCTTAACCTTGCATACTTTTGATTATTTTTGTTGGGCGAACATGGAAGGTGACATTTTCGTCACGGACATTTTTTGTTACAATTTAGTTATTTACTTATGAACTGGTAGACACAGCAATCTCTTTAGTGGATATCCTTCCACCAGCAGTGACGTGGAGAGAAATTGCAGACCTGCACCTTTAACACACAGTTGGCTTATTGGGTAGCAATCTTTTCCCTTTCTGCGCACGCCTTCCCTATTTTTTTATTTTATTTGCATTCAGCATTTGTATATATTCATACACAAATCTCCCTATACCTTACCTGACATTATATATTAATCTGTTATGACTAATTATTGTCTAGGCATCTTTGTACTTTGGCACTAAATAAAACATGGATTTGTTTTGCACGTGTGTGTTTGTGTGTGTGAATAAATATAACTCGTTTGCAGTTAAATTGCTGAATTTGTTTTCCTAATGTTGTACATTTTATTTGATTGAGCGCCAGAGGGAATGCAGGTCAAGATATTTGGAATGAATGGCTTGGCGCTCCAGTTGATGTGTGCTTGCCTTCACTCATATCCGCACTTTGGCATCTCAGAGTCTGACGATGTATTAGTAGAATATTATCATTACTTGAGATGTGGAGGCATTATTAGTGGGTACATAAGTTCTGCCATTCCATCGTCACTGTGGAAACAACAGGTCACAGCAAACGCATTTCTCGAAAGTAGGCCAACGAGCCAGAATGTGTTACCATACAGTACATTCCTATTCATGCCATGCCACACTCGTCGGTGAGATAAGAACTCAAACTAAATCAACTTTATGCACTCAGTGGGGTTACCCTGTATACAAATGTGTACTATTATTTAGCATTGCTTTTGCAGAAAGGTTGTACATCTCAACCATTTTCTTTGAAGGTGAGCACTCCCAACACTGCACGTTCCCCGTAAGCCTGAGTGTGCTGTATACATGGCTAGCATGCCACGCGTGTCGCAGCTCGGACACAGTGCACGTCCATCTGCGGATCAAGGGAAGCAGACAGGTGCTGTATTAACGAGCCAGCTTGGCTATAATCAGAACATGGGGCTGGGTATAAATGGCAGGGCACTGAGTGACGTGAGCAGCTGACAGCTTGAGTGTTTGCTTGTATCTGACATAGTAAGCATTTCACACACCCACCTCCTCCTCACGTCCCCTATTTCTGCAACCCCACCCTCGACCCAAAAAAACACACAGAATGGAGCCAGCGTCTTGGCATTCGAGTAAATGCTATGGCTAAATATGTTTTTCAGGTCAATAGTTTGGGTCAGTATGTATCGAATTCTAAGAGTTTCTGCTTTAATAAATCACTTGCTGTCCTGTAATAGAGCTGCTGTGTTAAAATTAATTCATTTCCAGACATGCCACATACAGAATAATATTTGTGCATTTTATTGTTGGCAAATACCCGTATACGCACAGTATAAGGCCCTGGATCGGTGGTGATCAATCAACGTCAGTCTGAGAAAATTGTCATATAATCTCGGGAATGACTGAAAATGTAGAGCCTCGTTCATATATCTTCCACCTGAGCACCAGTACAGTCGAATCAATCATTATTTATAGTTAATACTGGGGAAGTTTAATTTATATCTCTGAAAATGAAACCATAACAAAGAGTGATGCTTAAGAAAAGTTTGCTATTGACCAACTTTATTACCGACTTGCAGAGATTGTACTGTAAAATGTATGTACAAACTTCTTATGTGTTGCAACCAAGAACATTGTGGTGGGTGATTGCCAGCACCTTGTATATGCAATTCTTGCAGGGATGCTCACAATCACAGACTTCATCAACATTTTGCACAGGTACTACAAGTCGCCTATGGTGAGTAACCACCGTTTTATTAAATGAACATTAATTTGTAAATACTGCAGTTTAGATGTTAGTATTCCAATCTGTGGAATGCTATTCTGCTAATACTGTATATGTTTTATATAAGGCATGCATGCATTCGTATATATACAGTGTATGTAAGGATATACATGTGTCATGCTCCACATATAAAATATGTCAATCAATGGCTGGATTTGAGAACAGGCAGAGCTCTGCTTCTGTTCATCTTCAAGCGCATCTGAGATGTGCTTCATAGGTATGCACAACGTGATGTGGAACTGCTGCAGAGTATTAGGACTGATACCATCCATGGCAGGCTCAGGTAGTACGGGTGATTGACTTGTGCCTGCTCGTGCCACTCTTGCTGTCTGGTGGGAAGAAGTGTGTGGGCAGTCTAATGCCCTCGCTACTACCTGATAGCATTCCTCCTCTCTCCTCCGCAGGTGCAAATATATGAACTTGAAGAGCATAAAATAGAAACATGGAGAGGTAAACCCGCAGTGACATACAGTACGAGACATTGTCGACGTTTCGTTTTCCCCCCCTATTACACTTGAAAGTGGTTGTAGTGCTGATGTGACTGCCTCCATCACTGCAATGGTTTAATTAACAAATGCTTCATTCATTTTCGCCCACACCTGCCTCTGACATATATATGCCTGCGTTTGAATTTTAGAGGTTTATCTGCAGGACTCATTCAAACCCCTGGTCAGCATAACACCAGAAGCGAGGTTAGTAGACATAACAAATGAATGATTGAAAATTGCAACGTTCACCAGCACCATGACACAACAGTATAAAGTACAGGTTTTCTGCCATCGAGGCCATGTACTGCGTCTGTATCCAGGTGAACATAAAATTCACAAAAGGACACAAATTCTGTAAAGACATACGTTGTTGTTGACAAGCTGCACATTGCAGTGGAAATAACGAGAGTACTATACTGTATATATAATGTGTATATTATTCAAAAAGATTGTGTTGTTTCAAAATGAAATGAGCAAAATCTAATCAAATGCACTGATGTAATGTGAAGTCTGTTATAGGTCTTCGTGCACTGATGTACAGATATGCAAGATAAATTATTACTGTATTAAGCAATATGGATGATGTTTGATGGTGTATAAGAACAGGTTAAAAGGTTAACACATTCAATAAACTTTGAGATCTCCACTGGAATATAAATCTTATTCCGTCTGCGTTTCTCTCTGATAATCAAATCCTTTGTGCTTTCTGAATCTATCTGACATGCCACAGTCTGTTTGATGCCGTGTACTCACTCATTAAAAACAAGATCCACCGGCTGCCCATCATCGACCCTGTCTCTGGAAACGTCCTCTACATTCTTACGCACAAGCGCATCCTCCGCTTCCTGCACCTGTTTGTGAGTCGTGATGTGCACCGTGGGACAGTCAACAATGAGCACAAGCACAGGTTTTCACTAATAGACATTTCTCATTTCAATAAAATCAACAGCGTATTGGGCATGTAAGAATTAACCGTCGCCAATCCATCCCTAGATGGATTTAGACTCCATGTTCACGATTCGTTGTCACTCTTTAATTGGAGAATCTATATTTTATTGCTTTATCTTCACTGTCTTCTGGGTATTTTTTATCCTTCATTCTGTCTCGTGTGTATTATTTTGCGCACACCGTTATCATTTGTATTGCTTAAATTCTCTTATGCACAATCTGATGCGTGTATCATGACTGTTAAAATGCAATGTTTTTTTTCATGAATAAGTTGGTTGATTTGTTAAATTCCCAGTGCATATATACTTCTAACTACACCAAGCTGCAATGTTACCTTGGGCAGCACGGTGGTGCAGTGGTAACATATGGGCCTCACAGAATTAAAGTCCTGCCCAAGGTGGTTCGATTCCCACCTCGGGCATCTTTTCCTGTAGAGTTTGTGTGTTCTCCCCCTGTTGCGCATGGGCTTCCTCCAGGCTCTCTGCTTTCCTCCCACAACTAAAAAACACTCATTAATTACTTGGCCAATAATATCATAATATATAGGACGCAGTGTCTGGCAAATGTCGGCGCCGGCTAACCAGGTGGCTACCTTCCGTCCTCCCTGCCTCTCTGCGGTTTCCTCGCGCCTCTGAGTCGTTCTGTCTTCGAATGAATAACTTCGAAATTGAATTAATATTTGCACGTTATAAAGTGTATTTATTCTCAACATATATTCTCGATATATAATAGGGCTAGGCATGAGTCAGGTCCAGGATAGTTTCCTGGCCTCTCATTGGTTGACCAGCTCGGTTCGCAGCACAGATCATGTCTAGGCTGCCGCAGGCCACTGTAAAAGCTGGTATTTATAGTGTTCTAAAATCTTATACCCAAAGCATTTTAATACGTCTTTTTGCAGAAGTCAAAATATATGCAATGTGCAGTCATTTGTGAATGCTGTAATGAAGTCGAAATAATCCACATTGATTTGTCCGTTATACATGATTGAGCAAACAGACTGAAAATGTTCTTCCATTTTTCACTAACACCGAGTTGATAATGTCCCCCATAGCAGGATTATACGTTGTATCGATTATACGTTGCTTGGACCTTCGGAAGTCAGTGAAACATTAATATTAAACACATATTAGTCAGAAAAGTTGTCAGGCCACAGGTACCATGGTGTGTTCCCGAGTTTGTTTGGTTTTTATTACTATTATTATTGGCTGAAAACATCTTAAAATAAAAGCCAATGCTGGGCCCTTCTGAGCAATAGTCCTACAACTCAGTGCGGCTCTTATTCGATAAATAAGTAAATAAGGTGGATACCCAATGCGATGACCATATTTTGCATAGACAACCTGGATATTAACAATTGACAATTGACCACAGATTTCAGAGCTGCCGAAGCCCCGGTTCATGTGCCGGCCTCTGGGAGAGCTGCGAGTGGGGACATTTAAAGACATTGCATTCATCTACACGGACACACCGATCATCACGGCCCTCAACCTATTCGTGGACAGGAGGGTCTCGGCCCTGTCTGTTGTGGACCAGTCCGGTATGTCAACATCCTCCATAAACCATCCCGCAATCTCCACCTGTTATTTTGCTAAGCAACTCTTGTTACACACCACCAAGCCCTCTCTCCCCCCACCCACCCACCCCTACATTGAAAATCACATAATCATCTAATAGAGTGGCATGCGTGTGTTATAGGTACACACATTTCTGGTAGAATACATTTCAGGCCCATGAGTATTTTTCGGTGTGCCTGAATTTATATAATGCCGTTGCAAAAGGGGTTATTATTGTATTTGCTTGTGCCGTGTAATGTTTGCTTTTCCTATAATTAATCTGTTATGCTATGAAACTGAATGAGAACTTATTCAGCTAATACATTATTTATATGCCAATTTTAAAATTCTTCATGAGTGGTTGGCATTTTAAACCAATGTTTATGAAAGTATTGACATTTTAAATGTCTTTTCTGCTCTAGGGAAAGTGGTGGATGTTTATTCTAAATTTGATGTAATAGTAAGTATATGTATATTTTATTCATATTTCAACACAAAGAATTATTTATCTTCGTAAATAATGCAGAAAAAGCATCGTGCAACATTATGAAAGATTTATCCAGAGCATAGAGAGTTAAGATAAAACAAATTGGAAGGAACCGTTGTATTGATTAGTCGTTCTTGGCTGTGCTGATCATGAATAAATCAACATTCATGTGCCAATATTTCATTGTAGTAATGTAGGCTATTCACTGCTCGATGAATGAGAATTGCTCTCGAGAGCTGTTCTTTCGGGATAGCTGTGTTGAGCAAACACAATTGTCAGCTGGACGATACACTAGCCTGATGATGCTTCCAATGTGGAAGGCAAAACATCGCGAAGGAGAGAGGTGGAACGCTCATCATGGCTATCCAGAAAAAACAGCTCTTCTGAGCAATATTTCATTTTTCAACAATGTTTTTGGTATCTAGACTAAACTCTAGCTGAAACAATAGTTTGGAATTCAGTGCAATTTAGATGCGTAACACAGAAAAACATTTTACTCTGTGGAACACCCAGCGGTATAACTCATGTAGAGTCCGTTTTGTGCGTTATTTGTATTAAAAAATAACCAGCGATTAAATAAATGAGAACTACAGTGGTGTCCTTGGGAGTGTCTAAAATTAACTTCTGCACGTATGACACAGAACCTGGCAGTAGAGAAGAACTACAACAACCTGGATGTGACGGTGACGCAGGCACTACGGCACCGCTCACAGTACTTCGAGGGCGTTGTCAAGTGCCACCGGCAGGAGTCCCTGGAGACCATCATCGGCCGCCTCGTACAGGCTGAGGCAAGCCACCCCACTGCTTGCTTATCACACACGTGCCCCAGATCTCACGGGCCATCTATATCACGTGGGCCACCCATAGCAAGGTGGACATTCTGGGCACACATGGGTCACTCATAGCACATGGGCCTGCCAATGCATATGGGGTACTATTGTCACATGCTCCACCTGGATCACATGGGCTACCGATAGAACATCCGCTACTCTTAGCACATGGCCCAGTCTTAGCATCTGGACCACCCGTAATAATACCACTGTGGTAGGGTGGCGCAGTGGTAACACCTGCGCCTCACAAAAAGAAAGTCCTGCCCAAAGCGGTTTGATTTCCGCCTAGGGTGCCTTTCTGTGTGGAGTTTGTGCGATCTCTCCTTGTTCTGCATGGGTTTCCTCCAGGTTCTCCAGGTTCCTCCCACAACTAAAATAAAACAGTCAAGAATTAATTCCCCAATAACATCATAATATCTAGGATGCAGTGTCTTGCGGGTTGGCGCCGGCTAGCCGTGTGGCTTGGCTCCCCCACTCTGCAGGTTACCTCGCGCGTTATACATGGTATTTATTAGTTGTAGTAATAAAGCTATTCTTTGTAATATGGACATCCAGAGCAGAAAGGGCCATTATTAAAAAGATGGTCATGCATAGCAGATGGTCCACCCATAGCACGAGGGCCACCTTACCATCAGGACTACTCTCAGCATGTGAGCACTACATAGCAAGAGGGCACCCAACCTTAGAGGGCCATCCATAACACATGGATCGCTCACAGTCAGATGGCCACAAAAGCATTAAGGCCATTTGTAGCCACATATGTCTCCTAATGATTTTAAACGTCTAATTTTCATCCAAGGATTAATGCATATGGGATCCTTCAATAGATGTGGAGTAAACAGTTACATCATCTTTGCCAGTGGGTTCCAACCATAGCACTGTAATTAGCTATAAATCAAACTAGATTAACAGTATTGTAGTTTTAATACTATTCTTTAATTTTATTTTACATTAGTGCAGTTTTGTGGTCACCAGCAATTAAAAACCCAATAAATCAAGATTGTATAATTCACTACAATGTAAACCAATGCAAGAATTACTTATGCAATAATTAAATTAAAACTACAGTATCTTTGTTTATATGGAAAAATAATAGAATCCGTCTTTAAACACACTGAATGCACTTACACGTGTTTACCTCAAGAGGCAGCCAATACCGTATTGCATGCCATAACCCACTAGGAACTTGTTCATTGCTTGTTGCAGAGGTTCAAAGTTCGAATTCGGCAAGCCACCATAGTTATTACTGTGGGTGTAATAACCATAAACACGTGCTTCACAGTGGCCCTTAAAGATCCTCAAAATCATTCGAAATGAGTAGCCCATTATGTTCCGGCGTCATTGCCCATATTTGACAAATTCATACGTTTACCCACAAATAACTCAAGTGGGTTACATAGCAATCATTACCCCCTACTGCCAGACTAATGCCCCCTTAGCATGGCAGTGCTGTGTCACCTCGTGGGAAAACAGGGACAGCTGCCACTGGGGGTGCCGTTAGAAGGTTACATATGTGATGTGATTTAAGGTGCTTTGAGCTGCTGAGACATTGAAGGCCATATCATTGAAAAGGTTATTATTAAAATTATAATTACACCCACGGAATATCGTTGAAATATAGATATGTATAATGTATTATTATTATTTAATATAACGTATTATTATTATTCGAGGCATGCCTTCAGGTGAGTATTTTGAAATGTATTAGCAGGAAGTACAGTTGCATTACATTTAGGGCATGAAATGATAGTTATTATTTAATTTTGAACCTTTAAACTGAACATTAACAAAGTACATTGTTGGTATACCTTTAATGCAAAAGGAGTGTTAAGTTTAACAATTTCCCCCACATGCAAAACACTCCTTGAAAGGGAAATGGCCAAACATTCCACTGCAGCACCGTTATGAAAAAAAAACAGTCCTAAGACTGAGTCTAGCTTCCCTGCATAAATAAACAGAACTACATCATAACTCCTGGTGGAGCGATGGAACAGTGGTTATTACACTGTGCTATGATCCAGACTACCTGAACTAAGTTTTCAGCCATGGCTAACAACAGTGGTCCCGTGATTTCTGAACTGGTCCCAGTAGCTCTATCCCTTTCACCAGCCTGCACCGACCAGCATGGTATGGTCAAAATACCCACCACGACTGACGTAAAATTGGGAGGCCTATGTTGCTCTGGGTGATAAACAATTGCTGTGGGTGATATATAGGTCAGGGCGGCACGGTGGCGCGGTGAGTAGCGCTGCCGCCTCACAGCAAGAAGGACCCGGGTTGGAATCCCAGCTCGGGTGTTTTTCTGTGTCGAGTTTGCATGTTCTCCCCGTGTCAGTCTGGGTTTTCGCCGGGCATTCCGGTTTCCTCCCACAGTCCAAAAACATGCTGCTGCATAGGTTAATTGGCCTGCGGACGAAATTTCCTCCAGTGTCCTGTGATGGACTGGCGTCCTAACATGGGTATAGCCCTGACTTGCGCCCTGTGTCTGCCAGGATAGGCTCCGGCTCACCGCGACCCTGTACAGGATTAAGCGGTTTCTGACAACGGATGGATGGATAAAGAGGGCATGAGCACACAGCACTGTCTCCTGCAGTCTGGTCCAGTACTTCTCCAGTGACCACAACCCACGTATCGTTTGCTCTACAGGTGCACAGGGTGGTGGTCGTGGATGACAATGACCGGGTGGTGGGCATCCTCTCGCTCTCAGACATCTTGCAGGCCCTCATCCTTTCTCCGGCTGGTGTAGATGCCCTGCACAGCTAATCTCAAGACCCGCTCCAGCTACTCCCATAGCGAGGTGACAGCCCCAGGTGTCTGTAGTTTCATTCAATCAGCCCATTTTTTTTAAAATCAGGAGACACTCCGCTGGTACAACATATCTCTGTTATCTCTTACATTTATAAATCAGTAATCAAAATGTGTTATTAATAGTTAATGTTATTCCCACGTAGGACCACAAGGGACGGCGATGGTGTGGGGAGGCTTACTGGTAGAATTCAATAAGCAATAGCTAATTTATCATTTATTTAGTTAATGCATTGCATGTGACAGAAGGTGAAAGTCAAAGCAACTCAACACATAAATAAACAATAAGAAAATTAGTGAAACTGTGATTAATTGCTTTAATACTGTGCATTATAGAAAAGTGTAATGGCTAATGATTACTTTCATAAAAAATAGATAGATGTAATTTGGCTAATAGATACCCTGTTTCCATATATAATGCAATGTGTATCAATTATTTTTAATCCCTCGGGCACATGCATAGGAAAGTTTCTAACCGGTTGTATTACTTTTTGCAGATGGGTGCAAGACAGCAAATTCCACTGTAGTCAAGTGTGGAAACAACTTCTGCAAAACATTCACACGCTTGCACGCTGCTCATGGGACTTGAAGCTTCACAGGATGCTATGCAAAGACTGTACTTGGAAACTTAGACGTGGAATCGGGAAACGTCTTACCCTGGTCCACATGGACAAGGTGTGACCAGACTCCATTGAGCGAGACAGCATCCCTGAAAAAACAGAAATGTTCACTAGTGTAAACTGTATATTTTATATGTTATATCTTTTCTATAGTCCGAAGCTGATATGCGTTATGATTTGAAAGCAGGGGGATTTATTTATTTATTTTCCCGTAGGTTTAACTGACATTGTACAAATTTAATTTCCCATGATACTGTGTTTAACGTTTGAAAGCACAGTGCTGGGAGAGGTACACAATTTTATGGTTGCTCTTCAGAGCTGTTCTTTTAGGATAGCCGTGTCGAGCGATCTCCCTCTCTCCGTCGTGATGTTTTGCCTCCCACGTTTCCGGATTTTGCCTCCCACGTTGGAAGCATCATGATGAAGCGAAACGTCGCAAGAGAGAGAGGGAGATTGCTCAACATGGCTATCCCGAAAGAACAGCTCCAACGAGCAACCATCATGAATCGAGCCGTGAAAACCTACATCGGTACACAATTTGTTATTTATTGCTAGGGAGCTATTTCAAGCCAGCTGCTAAAGTGTGCGTTGGCGAGATCGCATTGTGCCTATCGTGTTTACATCACACAACTCATTAAAAAAGGGTTCACAATTTAAAAGTGTTTCTATTTACGTTTCATTCTGTGTGTTAGTCCAGTGGTTCCCAAAGTGTACGCCCCGGCGCTCTGGGGCGCCGCAGCTAACTCACAGGGGTGCCGCGGGATATTCCAAGTTTTCGATATATGCCATAGATTTTCTGACTTTGGGCGCCGTGGAAAAAATCCTGTTACACTAAGGGCGCAATGAACCGAGAACGTTTGGAAACCACTGTGTTAGTCGCTAAATCCTCACCCGACTTTTTAGCAATCCATAATTTGCCAACAGAGCACAGCAAAGACTTACCATGAATCCAGCTCGGTCCTGATATGGGAATTGTCAGTTGATTGGTTTGTTCTTGGGTTATGGGGGTACAGTTAGTGTGGTGGATATAATTGCCGAGAGACAGGTGAACCTATAAGAGTGGTGCTGGAGGGGGTTAGTAACAAGACATCCTTATTGCCCCAATAGAAATGGAATGGCTGAGTCAATACGTTCTATTATCGTGCCTTCAAAATAAAGTGGGCGGATATACCGTGCCCCGTATACAACGGAGGTTTAGGTCAACCCGTACACATTTTTAAAAAGCAAAAACAAAATATATCGCCCTCCCAAAGCGCAGACATTGAGCAGCGTGCGGCAAGGCAACATCTCCACGCTGCTGAGAGACCTCACCTATCAGGCAGCCCCAGTTTACCCGTGTGCTTGTGGGTCTTTTATACCTTCGGTTAAGATGATAACAAGCCGTAAATGTGATTGACTTTATCTCAATACAAATAAAGCGGCTTACTAAGAAAACTAATTTATATGTAGCATCCGATCTTTTGTACCAGCCCGGCACATCGCAGACACACCCACAGCACATGAAAGCTGGCAGGCGGGTCTTAACGGGGGCATGAAGGTAAGATGATTTTGGGAATGTCTGCACGGGCCCAGAGCACTAAAAGTATACATTGCTAGTGAGGCAGTAAAACTTGGAAGGTGGTTACTTCGCCATCACAAAACATTGACATTAGTAACCAAGCAGCTGACACCAATGCATTACGCCAGAGTTCAACTCTCCGTGGTGCATATGCAAACAACTTGCCTGCCCAACAAAGAAGAATCGTGACATTAGTTATTGTTTTTTTTTATATTCGCACGTGCATCAATGACGCATCTTGCAGTAACAATAAGAACATACAAGGTTTACAAGAAGGTCTATTGAAGTCTGTACAATATATATAAAAATAAATTGTGAAATATCTTCAAACCTTTCCGAAAAAAATGTTTTCTGTTCAAATGAACATTCAAGCAGTACTCATCTCTTGTTTACAAGTCTGAGCCAATGGTGGACAATCCTCATTTATATTGAGGTGGTTGGTGGATAACAATAGGACAACCACAGCTGACATTCCCACAACGACTAAGTGGGGGAGCAGTTCCACGCCCGGCCGCCTTTGTTCCCCTAATGGCAATGTTTACACATTGCATCAGGTACTCATATGAGGCTGAGTCGACCTAGGGGGAGGCCCAGAACGGGTTTAGATATTGTCATTGGTGTTGGCCGTGAACTAGAATACCCCTCGAGTTGTCGGAGTTCGTAGCACAGTGCGCTAACCACTACACCACCACTCCCCTTGAACCCACAAAGGCAAAGATCCCCCGTAAAGCCTTAACAAACTATAGGGTATAGTGTTGCTGTTAGCGAGCACCTGTAAGGGCCAGCAAAGCACACAAGTGTGTGTGTGGGTAGCCCGCACCACGCCCGGTCGGTCGCCACGCACGCACAGCGTGCGCGCAACCCATGGCAATCGTTAGAGCGCCACTTCCGCAGATTTCTGCCGCCCCCTGTGTTTGTTCATCGCTTGGAGCCAAACGCCGCGTCCGTTTGCACCCAGAGCACACGTGCGCGGACGACAGACACCCTTCTCTGCCGACAACCGGGAAGTTATATACCTCCCGACTTGAACTCACACACACGCACACACGAGTTACAGGGGCACAGCGGAGAGGCCAGTTACAGGAGCATAGCGAAGAGCCCAGTCTGCCGATTTAACCTGTTACGTGCGCCACCTGGCCCTCCAGCGCATTAACCCCCGCACGCGTGACACCGCGCGCCGCCAGCCTCTCGATCTGCGCGCAACGACGCGTGGCAGTGCGGCCATGTGCGGGAGCCGCAGCCAAGAAGCCGGCACATGCCTCCTCCTCACCATCGTGGTCGTCCACCTCCAGCGAGCCCCGTGAGGCTGTGGGAGGGCGTCCCGGCGCCGCGCACCGGCACCAGCGGAGTCCGGAAGCGACGAGCGAGCCGGCGATGGGCACCGGTAGCTCCAAGGCGTCGCCACAGCACCTGGTGCGGACGAGCGCCGCACACACGGGCGGCGTGAACTGCATGAGCGCCGGCGCGGACGGCGCGCTGCTGCTCACGGGCGGCGAGGACGGCTCGGCGGCCGTGTGGGACGCCGAGGCCCCGCAGGGCCGCCGGGCCACGCTGCGGGGTCACGACGCCTACATCACGCACTGCGCGCTCGCCGCCGACGGCCGCGCGTACACCTGCTCGGCGGACCGCACGGCGCGCTGCTGGGACGTGCACGGAGGCCACTGCCTGCAGGTGTACCGCGGCCACACGGGCGTCGTCAACAGGGTCGTGCCGCACGCCGGCTGGCTCTTCAGCAGCTCGTACGACAAGACGGCCCGCTGCTGGGACGCGCGCACCGGCGAGCCCGTGCGCGTCTTCGCCGGGCACAGGAGCTGCGTGCTGCCCCTGGCCTTGTACAGCCCGAGCGGGCAACAGCAACGGCAGCAGCAGCACGGACGGGATGGACGGGCAGCGTCAGGAGGATCCGAAGGATCGAGAAGATCCGGAGGGGCCGAGCGGCAACCGCGCCCGGACGCGGTCGCGCGATTATCGCCCAAGTCCAGGAGCTCCACGTTCGTCCTGGAGGTCCGCAGAGCTGATCCTGGGGACGCCAAGATGGCGTCCTCGAAGCTCACACCGTCGTCGTCACCGCCACCGTCGTCGCCGTCAACGGCGGCTCCGTCGTCGGCGTCGTCTTCGTCGTCTTCGTCGTCGGACCCGAAGGGGGACAGGAGGAGCTCGTCGGCTGCCCGAGCGGCGCTGGAGGAGAGCGCCGCGCTGCTGCTGGTGTCGGGCAGCGTGGACGGCACCGTGCGCCTGTGGCGGCTGTCGAGCGGCGACTGTGCGCGCACCCTGAGGGGACACCAGGGCCCCGTGCTGTGCCTGGCCGTGGACTCCGCGAACGGCACCCTCTATTCGGGCGGAGCTGACGGCACGGTGCGCAAGTGGGACCTGCACGGTGGTCAGCAGCTGCGGGCCTATACGGAGCACACCGACCTGGTCATATGTCTGCAGGTGAGGGGCTTCTGGGCACGGTCTCATGTCTACAGGTGGGGGGCCTCTAGGCAAGGCCTGGTGGTGACTGGTGAGGACGTCTAGATGTGCTCTTATGGTTGTATTAATGCTTATAGACATAGTCTTAATGTCTGTGGGTGAGGGCCTCTAGGCCTTGGCATTTATCCTGTAGGTGAGAGATGCTCTACCTCAGGGTTTCTCAACTTTTTACACCTCAAGGCCCACTTGCCCCACTTGGGTATGTCTCTACAGGCCACTAGTGTGTGCTCAAGGCCCAATGATGGGTTGCGGCCCACCGATTGAGAATGTCAGGTCTACCTAGTCATGTTGTCTCAGTTGAGGGCTTTTAAAAACGGTCACATGGCACCTGCAAATGAGAGGTTTTACACCTGCGCTGTATTCATACGCCTGTCTGTAGATGAAGACTTCTCAGCCTGGTCATGTTTTAACAGGTGATAGCGTCTAAACCTGTACATTTGTCCACAGATGAGCTTGCAAGTGAAAATATATTACACCTGGTAACATACTTTAAAGGTGAAAAATTACTAAACAAGAACATAACAGTAGGCAGCGTTTTAGGTAATGGCCCATCTGTGTGTTGAGTTTTTTTTTATTTGTGCTTGTGCACTACTGCCAACAAAGTATCACCAGGCCTTCCATATGTAAACTGGTGCAATGACCTGGTCATAAACCTATAATCATGGGCTATTAATTTGGTCAAATATCGGCGGATGAGTGCACCTCCACCTGTTCATATATCTGCGGATGAATTGCTTGTCCCTGCTGCCTAATAAGAGCCCAAACGAGAGCTCTTTTGCATAAGAGCTCGTTACTTTCTGCCATACAAGACGTATTATATGCTTATTAAGTCTATGGCTCTTGCAAATAACATCTGGCACCGCAGCAGCATTTGTTTTATAGGCACAACTCTACTGACGAATGTTGGAACCATTCCAGATTGTGCGCACTTACATACAGCTGTGAAACATTGGTCGGAAAGAGAGAGAGAGACGTTTTGTCTTTCTGTAAATAAACCCGCAGCTGGTCTGTACTAACGTTGTGGTGTAACCTGAAGTGTAAGACGGAACGACCCTTCAGTCAACAGGCACCCCTTGCACACACTACACATGGCACTTTGCACACTAATTACCTCCAGAAAGTACTGCCTTCTCTATCCACCTCACATAAACAAACACTTACTCCACAAGATGGGAGGTCACCCCATGTCTGCCACTTCTTCTGGAACAATCTTTCCATTACCTGTTCATGCGTCTGACTGTCCCATTTATTTGACTAAACGTCTTCCTCTTTGCTAATGGATGTGACTGAGTCTCTTAAATCTCCGTTCACCTCACCTGCCGAGTTTTTTTATAATTTGTTATAGTAACGTACGTTGGTATCTAGAATAGAGTATCTGTGTGTACATATTTGCGTCACCCATGTATAAATATATAATTTAGGTACATTACAAAAGCTGAGTCCCTGTGATGGACTGGCGTCCCATCCTGGGTATAGCCCTACCTTGCGCCCTGTGTCTGCCGGGATAGGGTCCGGCTCACCGCAACCCTGTACAGGATTAAGCGGTTTTGGACAATGAATGAATGACAAAACCTGAGAATAATTTTATAGAATGGCAATACACAATGCATAACAAGGGCGTGGACACAATTAGGCATACAAAGATATTCCAGAGGATCATGCATTGGTTCCAAATATAATATCCTATCTGAATGTTTGATTTAAGGGAGAAGTTCACTAGTGTGAAACTGCCATAGTAGGATGCTTCTCGTGAAAGGTTTTCTCTCTACGACACACAGCAGGTGAAACACTGCAAACACTAACTATTACGATGCTTTATCATGGGGATTGACTGTGACCCATGGCCTAGGAAATTGGAGCTTTGTTTATTGTGAAAATGAAAAAGTATTGTGCAACGTAGAGGCTGCAATGACAATCCTGTGGTGACGTGGCCACTAACTGTTGCAACCCGGCTGGTTTTGTAAGAGTTTGAGACAAGAAATTCTTAAAATGTGCCCTAACAATGGAAATGTTTTTCGCCAATAACCCTGAATGAAAAGTCATGAAAGCCAAGCGACGTTACCTGAATGTTCTACAGCATGCCACGTAGATGAACGTTTCCAAAGCACACATCACAAAATAAAATAAGCATCCATCCATTTTATAAACCGCTTGTCCTGGAGAAAATCGCGGCGGCAGCCGCTTTGTTTCTGACAAAGTTGATAGCCTGATGGACCATCATTTTTCAAGGGAGGCCTCACTGAAAACACGATGGCATGAAATTATTAATACCATACAAATGGAAATATTTAATCCTGCTCACACGATGGACGTCAACCTTTTACTGCTGACCGCGAGGAAATGCAGTGGCTAATACAAGGAGCCGAATGCCCGCCTGTTATGAATGCTGCTGGAAATGACTGATAGTTAATAACATATTGCAGTCAAAATGAAAAACAACTCATTATAAATAGCTACAGTAGCAAAAAACATATGTATAGTTCAGTGAATTATATGCACCGTATTACTAGTGCATGAACATACAGTGTCTTATTTATTAATTCATTACCTGTAACCGTTTAATCCTGTACAGGATCGCGTTGAGCCAGAGCCTATCCCGGCAGACACAGGGCACAAGGCAGGGCTGAACCCAGGATAGGACGCCAGTCGATAGTAGGGCAATGGGGAAAAATAGTCAGGCCAATTAACCTAGACAGTAGCATGTCTTTGGACTGTGGAAGGAAATCAGAGTACCCATAGAAAACCTACGCGGACAAAAGGAAAACGCTGTGCCACCGTGCCACCCATACTGTGTCTTATGTAAAATGAGAAGCAAGCCTTGCACATCGTGCTACATCTGCTTCAATTGGTGGTTTTCTCTCTTTAAGGCAGTTATAGCTCAATGTTCTGATGAAGGACCGTTGCTGTGCAGTGCATGTACAGCTCTGGTATGGTTAAAAACGCAACGGTCTGCTTTAAGGCTGAGTTTTAAATGATGAGTACTCTCTGCAACAACTCACCTTTGTTCAAACAGTAGCACCATACTTTTATTTGGTTATCAATCATTTTTGGAGACCGGATCTGCTACTGTTCGTTTAGGTGTACTGTGAGACTTAAGCATCCAGTCTAAACAGGTTAGTGTGCACGTCTTAGTCTGGTTATGTTGGCCTAGGATAGCTTATATAATACCTGTTTGTTAGTGCAGCAGTTTCCATTCTTTTAATCTTCATTTTTCTGTGCATGTTCCCCCACCCTCTTTTACCCCCAACATTCACTCGCGCTGCTCAAGATCTGCAGGCAGATTTGGCTTACTCCTTTAATCCCATCTGCAAGGCATCACTTGTTGCCATAGCGATGGTTTTGGGCCACTCATTCTTCAGGCAGTGGGTGGGAGCAGAGTGGTAATTAAGTGGCACCGAGTGCAACTCTGGCCCATTACCCAGCGCGCCCTCCAAAGTGCCCTTTCTCTGCTCAAGCTGTGGCTATTTTGTGGCATTTTTAGTTTCTGGTGCGTGCCCACATGCAGCTGCTAGGAGAAAGTGGTTCAGGATCACTCGCCACACGCTAAAGATCCCCCGTATAGCCTTAACAGACCGTAGTGTCAAGCGCTGTTCGCAAACACCTATAAAGGCCAGCACGGCACACGAGGGAGTGGGTGGCCATCACGACGCCCGGCCGCCCTCGTCTCCCTGGTGGCTATGTTTACGCATTGCACCAGGTACTCATTTGAGGCTGAGTCGACCTAGGAGACGCTCAGTACCAGTACAGAAAATCGTCACTAGCGTTGTCCGTGAGCGGGAATCGAACTCGGGTAGCCAGAATCGTCGCGCCACACGCTAACCGTTATACCACCGCTCCATACGATACACCGGGACACACGCATTACATAAACTTGTAAAAAAAATATCGAATTGCATTTATATTTTATAAACGAGCTCCAATTGCAATAGTTAGGCTCTGCATTGTGGGAATGCCATTGAGAGCATGAGGGCCTTCACTGTGTGGACACCATCTGACTGAAATGCAGTGGAGCTGAGAGTTTCCCATTGAACACGTAACTAAGGAATAAACATTGGCTTGTGCATCTTCCTTTAGACACAATATACAGCCGTCGTTTGAAAAAAATGCCGTGTATAATTCTTTGGTGTTGCACTGAGAATTATTGTAAAGTTTCATCTCCATTTTAAAGCAATACAATATAAAAACTGAACTCATTCATTATTTGGCCGATAACATCATAATATATAGGAAGCAGTGTGTGGCAATATGGCGCCGGCAAACCGCCTGGCTGCCTCCTCCGCCTCTCTGTGCTTTCCTCGCACCTCTGAGTCGTTCTCTCATCGATGAATACCTTCGACATTATGTGCGCGTTATAAATGTAAAATTATTATTATTACACAGACATTTGATTTTTTGAAAGTAAGCATCATCTATACTTTATGCATTAAGAGCGAAGGAATATCTATTCATGTTTTTTGAAGATTTCGTGAGGAAATGGTACTTGCAGTATCAGAATTCATGTGACTAACAGTGGTGACCATACGCTTACAACCACCACTCGGCTTTAACGTTCCATGTTTTCACTACATCCATCCACATTTGGCGATGTTTACCAATCAACTGGCTGCCATAAAGGCATTGCTGTGCTCTTATCAACACAGCCAGCCTCTCTGCTGACCGTATATTCCATGTGGGGCACATTTTACTGCTCACGTCTGTACAAACAGATAACAGCCACATGAATATTATGTCACTGTGAGCTATGCTTTGAAGCAGCCTTTCAAGTCAGCCGTCAGCGTTCACCTTTGTTTACATATTAACAGCACAGCTTGTTGCATATTGAAGAGCTACTACTGTATACGTCAGGTCATAGATACAAAATATATCCTATTTGGTATGCAGTAGTTTTATTATACTATATCAGTCCTTATAAAGTTATTGGCAAAGAGGTCTTACTGTTAATGTGCTATGCGAAGTATATGGCCAACGCTACACGCATACACACATACCTGCCAAGTTTTGAAAAATCTCTTTTTAGCACGGCCAGCCAAACATGGTGAATAGTGAAGCAGCGAAGGGTGGGGGCACCGCAAATTCTCCCCACAGCCAGCCTGAATCGTTGAATGACGGGTGCTATACAACGGCCTTTGAGTATTTCAGAAAGCGACTTTTGTTTTTTCAACCCCCCCCTAAATAAAAATTCAGCCAAAACTCCATTTGCCAAGAATGAATAAAAACTAGCGTTCTTTTCTGGGACGGATGTTTACGGTTTTTTTCTCTCTTCAGGATCAACAATCCTAGTAGGTCGTCTGTTATGTGTTTAGACTTGTGATGTGTTTTCAATTTAATTCAAAGATCGGTTGTTAGAAAAGTAAACGCATGAGTCAAAAGTGGAACATATTAGTCTCTTTATATAAGGCTTTGTTATTCCATTATGGAAATATTTGGAAATTGTTGTTCTTTTTTTGCAAGCATAGTCAAAACCAGATCAAAACGTATGTAATGCTAATGGGCAACAATGTTGTCATAACAGAATCAATATATTCTCCTTTGGTCTTTCTTTACGTGTGTATGTCTGCATGCGCATCTGTGTGTCTGTATGTTAGTGTATATGTGAATATGAGGCATGGGTGGAGCACTGGAGCAGTGGTTACTGCATAGTGCTATGAACTTGGCGACCTGAGGTATTCCTGGCCACGGCTAACATCAATGGATACCTTTTTGCCAGTATACAGATGATCCTTTCTCGCAATAATACAAGCGTTCCATCCATCCATCCATTTTCTGAAACCGCTTAATCCCGTACAGGGTCGCGGTGAGCCGGAGCCTATCCCGGTAGACACAGGGCACAAGGCAGAGCTATACCCAGAATAGGACACCAGTCCTTCACAGGGCACCAGGGGCAATTTAGTCCGCAGGCCAATTAACCTATGCAGCCGCGTGTCTTTGGAATGTGGCCAGGCGAAAACCCACGCGGACACGGGGAGAACGTGCAAATTCCACTCCCCTTATTAACAAGTAAACACATACAAAATACAATGCATACATAATACAATAAATACAAACGTCTGGCATGTCTCGCACCTCCAGCAAGGGCGTCTCGCACTCCCAGGCGGTGCGTGCACCTCATGTTAAGAGCCACTGCTCTAGTAGAGTCTAAGGCTGACCGCGGCATCTGTGTGTGTATGTGTTGGGGGTGGCGGCAGCTGGTGAACAAACACCTGTACTCCGGCAGCTCGGACGGCACCGCCCGGCGCTGGCTGTCGGAGGTCGGAGGTTGCGCCCGCGTCTACCGGCCACACAAGCATACCGTCAGCACGCTCAGATGCCACGATGGCATTTGTAAGCACGCAACACTCACGTTTTCCAGGTTCCCAGGAGGGTTGTTTGTGAATACACGGCTAACAATGTCGCTTTTTCTACATGAGCTATCAAGCTCACACCGTTTACAATAAGGCCTGAACAGCTGTGCAACGTCAGCCACACACACACACACACATAGCTTAAATCTGTATGACTACAAGTGACAATCACCGGGTCCTCCTGGAAACTGTATTTTATGAGCTTTGGCTGCTTCAACAATTATTTTCTTACTGGAACAGTAAAGTTATCTGGCCAGCTTAACTTGTGGAAACGGTGGCTAACCCACCCAAAGTTTTATCAAAGGAAGCCCAATAGGCCATTATTTATAGGAAATCCTTTGAGTCACGGCGGTGATCACAATGCATGGCATCTTAGTTTGAGGTGGGCATTAGTCCCCGGGGGCCCTTTGCGAGTTGAGCAGAGCGCGTGAGGCATTACTCCCACTAGGAAGCACGCAGGCCATACACCCAGCAATGATTAATCGCCCAGCGGCAACGGGAAGCTTTGCTTCATTGCCGCTTCTATTTAATCATTGCTCAAGGGAATAAATCAGTTTTCCAGCAACCAATAAAGCAACCCTGCTCCACACTATCCGCACCTTACGCCAGCTCCTGCCTTACCCTGACACACTTTCTTCTTCAAAAGGAATGCTTGCTGTAACTTATATGTGAAACACTGGCTTTAACAAACACATTGGCCCATTGCCGTTACTCAGAAATGTGAGGCCACAGGCAAACAGTGCTAGCAAGAGAACGTGTAGAAACATGTCCAGACATTTACTTTTTGTACAAGGGAAAGATATAGCGTACCCTGATTAGACAGATTCTGAATATTCAATGTCTTTTTTTCAGGTAGCCTTACAAACGTACATGGTGAAGCTTTAATGTGCCAGGACAATGATTTTTTACTTCTGATTAAATAAATAATACATACTGTGCTTTGAGTACAACATTTACCTGTCTCCCATCCAGGATGAAAGGTCACAGTTTAAACTGGCGGTGTGTAAATAACTGTAAAAGTATGACAACCATATTCAACGTTATGTTGTGCAGACATTTGTTTAGCTATATCAAAGGGGCCACATACATTTCACAATCTACAAAGCAACAGAGGGTTGCCCCCTATGGACGAGCTGCTCCTTTAGCCACTCCCCTCACCCATCACCCTACCTTCTCACACCATCAGTACCCTACCCCTCTATCCCTCTAAATCGGCTATCCACTCCAACCCCATCACCTTGACTGCATTCCTTCCTTGCACTTGCTCACACAGCTGAGTGAACTTCTCCCCTGTGGACAGACTCCCACTCACCACCAGCCCTCCCTGGTTCAAACGCAAGCACGTGCACAGCCACAAATCCCCGAGCCATCGTCTGCCTGTCCGGCAAAGATGTGTCCATCAGCATGAGTGCACGATGGAACTGTTCACCTCCCTGCCTTTATCAAGTCAAAGCTATTTCGTGCTCAAATGGACAAGAGACGGTTTTGATTGATTATAGCCCTGAGCCGGTGGTGGAAATTCCACATTCCTATGCTGGGGGAGAGTATATTAATAGGATACCCACTTTTGACTTTCCTATAAAGTGGTACTAACTTTATAGGCCTCAGAGAGATGCTGGGCTGAGTCAAATACCGACCAAGATTTGAACTTCAGATTGCGAGCTGCTTACTCAACCGCTGAGCCACCTGTCCGGATATTGTCAGTCTGAAACAGAGAGTTTGTTAAATGGTCACATGGTTTTATCTCTAAGGCATATCTTTACACTACATATATATTTCTAGAAAACTGCTGTAGAATTAGGCCAAAGGACAGAAAGCGCCCAAGAGGACCACCACGGCGGAAGCGATGAGATCGGTTCACATGCAGGAGTTACAGATTCTAACAGCACTGGACCACGAGGGATGGCAACAGAATGGAGAGTTCTTCATCCAGCAGTGGATAGACAATGGTTGACGGTGATGAGCATGCCAATTAGACACATATACACGAATTCATCGTTTAATGGTCTTCTTAAATAATGTAGTCATAGTTTGCGAGACAGGCTATTAAAATAAGGCTGGCACTATATTGCTTTGGCAGACGTTTGTTTAACAACTATTGTCGTAATCTTTTGATGATACATCCAATTTATTGGTGACTAGTAACTAATTTACTTGTAAAGGTGTGGGTTTATGGCAATGACAAAAAGAGGTTTAATTACTTAGACAATGTAATCCTGTAATTGTCCACTTGTGCAACATTGGGCTGTATCAATGAAATGCTGTCTTGTTACTACGTTTCCAGTGTTTACAGGCAGTGGAGATACACTGGCCCGAGCATTTGATGCAAGGTCTGGTGCCCTGAAACGCACGTTTAAAGGCCACACAGGGATCATCAACTGCCTGGAGGTAAGAGTTGAGTCCATCGTTGTGGACATAATTAATTTACCTGACTTGATGAAATTTAAGCGTGCCATCCATCCATCATCAGAAACCGCTTAATCCTATACAGGGTTGCAGTAAGCCGGAGCCTATCCCGACAGACCCAGAACGCAAGGCAGGGGTATACCCAGCATGAGGCGCCAGTCCATCACAGGTTACCGGGACAATTTAGTCAGTAGGCCAATTAACCTATGCAGCAGCATGTCTTTGAACTGTGGGAGGAAATCGTGCCATTTTTAGGAATTGTACAGCCTTTTGTCAATTCGCTGGTGTTTGTTTGACAATCCTTTCACCGCTCTAGTCAGTGTGGATTGCTAAAGTGTATGTAAAGGGGTGGCTAGTGCCAGTTCAGATATCTCCATCCACTTATGCTAACCCTGCCCAGCAATTGAACGCAAGCGGTTAGGCTCACAGCGCAGTGCACTATCCTCTGCAACGCTGCAACACCTCCCTTTATGAACGGTGCTGTATTTTACAGTTGCTCTTCAGAGCTGTGTTTTCAGGATAGCCGTGTCGCGCTATCGCCTTCTCTCCTTCGCGAGGTTTCGCCTCCCACGTTGGAAGCATCATGATGCGTTCCAACGTGGGAGGCGAAACGTCGCGATGGAGAGGGAGATCGCTCGATACGGCTATCACGAAAGAACAGCTCTAAAGAGCAACCATAATGAATCGAGCCACATTGCTGTATTTATCAGGTATTAAAAAAACACAACGACAAATGCTGATTCAATTTACTGCGTCGCTTGCCCCAGGTGGTGAACGGAAAGCTGTTCACGGGCTCGCACGACGGTACGCTACGCATCTGGGAGGTGCAGAGCCTCTACGAGCAAGAGAAGCCCCCGGAACGCGAGCAAAAGAAGGGTGGACTGAAGGGCCTCACGCCGAGCAACAAGGTTGGAGGTCTGCCCGAGACGCAAGTGGCCGTCTCTGTGGGCTGGCCCAACGGGCAGAACGCGCCCGAGCACCCCGCTGAGATCGGCCTGCAACGTCAGAGAGAGGTGGCCGAGCGCGAGGCCATGCAGCTCGTGTGAGCAAACGGAGCCGGTGTGCCACAGCGGGCTGCCGTTTCACTTGCTGTCACGCTCTGGACAATGGCGTGAATGTACTTCACACGCTGTTGCACACTAATGCTCGCGCGCATTAACGGTGCGAACACTGAGAAAACTGCGCAACGTAGGAAATAATCGTTCCCGAGCAACCCACTGTGAATATATGTTGCGTATATTTTTCTCCGAATTGTTTTCGGGTTGTATTAACGTGATTTTTTTACATTTGGTTCCTCGTGCTGGGAGCTTCTTCAGGAACTGCTGTTCAGCACCCACCACGTAAACGTATGCAGCTGAGTGTATGCATTGCTTTTTAAAAATCCAGACTTTTTAGAAGATTTATTGAAAGTGAGTCAGTCCATTACATTCAAATAAAAGTACAATGGACTAGGGCCGTTTTAACTGCTTTTCACAACCACAGTCTACTACTTATATTAAACTTAGAGTCTCGTCAGTATTTTCAGTCTTACATACGTAACGTATTTAGCGAAGTAAGTTTTACTTGGCCGCTCGCCTACACCACTGCAAACTGCCAACGCGGGTGTCATGCCCTCCCTGGTTTACATGGAGTAATGCAGGTGGGA
Organism: Geotria australis; assembly: GCA_036362915.1. NCBI lineage: Eukaryota > Metazoa > Chordata > Hyperoartia > Petromyzontiformes > Geotriidae > Geotria > Geotria australis. The sequence continues at coordinate 22,527,588 of JAZEWU010000001.1, read as the reverse complement.
GACACATCACTTACCTCGTCACAGGATGCATAAGACTGCATACCTTTCCTCCAGCTGAATTGTGAAAAGTGTACAAACCGTCGGGTAAAATTACTCTAATATCAACAAGCCAGCAGAGCGATTAATAATTGGTTTCTTTTGCGTTAGGTCGTTTAAAAATGAGGTTGTAAACTCTGTTCCACGTGACACAGCCAATTAATAAACGTGTCACGTGAATCAAACGTGCCAAATGTATTTCTGCTTCAGAAATGCAGCACCACATCCGATGTTGCTGGAGAGTAGTCGCTGGAGAATACGTCCAGCATCATTAGGTTGTTAACAGGAGCTCATATCGCCCACTGCCTAATGCTGTTGGACTGCTGTCATGTTGTTAACAGGAGCTCATATCCCGTGATATGAGCTAATCTCCAGCAACACGTATAAACGTCGTACTCATTACAATGTTGTGCAACCAATTATGAATCATAACATTGGTCATGAAAGCCTACATATATAGAATTAACCCAACAGTATTTTCAGGTAAGCTGTTTGAAGCCATCTTACTGAGATCCCACCAGAGGTTTACCACTACAAAAGCCTGTATTTAATGAGTAATGTTCTCTCAGATGCACTAAAGCACCAAACGTGTAAGATACAATGTGGTTCATGATTGTTTAGGGTGTAATTGTCTATTTCAGTGCTGAAACAAAGAACACGTCTATCGCCCACTACCTAATGCTGTTGGATTGTTGTCATGTTGTGCACTGGTCTAAGCGTTTAACCGGATTACTTTGGGTTGCAACAATATTACCGTGGTGAGTGAATGTAAACAAGATTGACAATGCGTCCAACAAGGCTCGGGTGGATGAATGTGCAAATAACCTGGCAGACCGACTTACGGTTTTTATATCAGCAAACAAAGTCTTAGCTAGAGGTGTATATTTTCACCGATACACTTGCCAACATTATTTATCAAGGCATAACGTTATTTATTCCCTCAACTATTCATGACACGCAACTATGAATTGTAATTTTACGTTTTGGTTTAATCGGGCCAGCATTGATGTTTTACAATGTTAGTTGGCACGTCACACTTTACCGATACGAAAGGGCCTTTGTGAAACAGGAGTTGATGTTGAAAAACTGAGACAAAATTTCCCGACATACGAATGAACTGGTTGTACAGTATTTGACATGTGCAACATGCCTACTGAGACGCGGGGGGTTTGAAATATTCAGAAAACTGGCCAGGATGAGATCAAGGACAGTCCTGATGGTTATAACGTCAGTCAAAATAATGTAAAGCCTGACACTTGACAGCATGTGTGCTGTCAACAGCCAGAACTTAAGATATCTCTAGCAGGTGCTATTCAGAACCTGCATCTAGGGTGAAGGTTTTTTAAAGCACGTGTAGTATACCGCTATTTTCTCACGAAAAAAATGGCTGTCACACTGCAGGCATTAAGTGTAATTGATGTATTGTTTTTTTTTAATCTATATATGTACATTAGCCTAAACCTAAATATTGTTGTTATAAGAATTGCTGTTGTTTTGTGGTACATCTAACACACTGTGCCGGTTGTAAAAATGTAACGTTGCAATTTTGCATTTACAGCACCTTTTGTTTAGTTTCCAGGATACCAACATTCGATACCTCATACATTTGTTGATGGGGGTTAGGCAAATGATTGGATTGTTCCATATGCATGATGCATGTCTGCAGAATTCATTTGATTTAAATGCAGTGGAAATAAGATTCTTCTTGGGAAGGATATAGTTTATCTGGAAAGTATAAATGTAACCATGGAGAATTGGGTGTCAGAGCTGATTTCACATTTCCAGGTTTTAACCGTATGTAAGCAAACAACGAAGCATCGGTAGACAACACCAAATTTCCGTATTTATTCTGGAACTGTGGAATGAGATAATCTCTTTTTGTAAAGATGAAAATACCTTGAGGACAAACGGGTAAGTAAACCCTGAAACTCAATGCATTGAATCAGTGTTAAATTTAATGCACTAATTTTTCAATGTCAAACGTTACAATACAAACCAATTTCTCAGACTATATAATATGCAGGTGCTGGTTTTGGCTTGGGGTTTTTTAATCCAATGTGATTTCTGCTTAATCTGGTCTCGGTTTGGTTAAGATGCCTGGTTATCCTTATAAATGTGCTACATTGGCTCCAACTAAACATCTTTTTACCAGTATTGTTTGGAATAATCAAACATATAACCTGGGAATTAAATGATTCCATCATCTGTGACGATTTGGGGTAGTACCTTGTTTCAAGAATCTGTTCTTTTTTTGGAGCATTTAGTGTATGTAGAACACTTAGTGTGTCCAAGCACTTGCATACACTACACACAAACAGAAAACGATTGCTCAATGTTAATCGATTAATTGCTGCATGGTTATACGCCTAAAACGAACCGTGTGAGCATACCGTTAATGTGTAATTACACTGTAATTAAAACAAATGAATCGTTACTTATTTGCATTTCAGTTTGCCATGTTATCTATTGTACGGAGTGACTCATGTGAAATAAATGTGTCACATTGGTATCAGTTTCCGCGTGTGCAGTCGCTTGCGATCTGTGTAGCGTTGAAAGCCTCAGCAAGCCATCCAAAATAACGTCCACAACAAGAGAAACCGGGCGGCACAGTGGCAAGGTGAGTATCGCTGCACAGTGGCAAGGTGAGTATCACAGCAAGAAGGCCCCTGGTTTGAATACCAGCTTGGGTGCATTTTTGTGTAGAGTTTGCATGTTCTCCCCTTGTCTGCGTGGGTTTTTGCCGGGCAGTCCGGTTTCCTCCTACAGTGTAAAGTCATGCTGCTGCATAGGTTAGTTGGCCTGCGGACTAAAGTTCCCCCGGTGCCCTGTGATGGACTGGCGTTCCATCCTGGATATAGCCCTGCCTTGAACCCTGTGTCTGCGGGGATAGATTCCGGCTCACCGCGGCCCTGTACAGCATTAAGCAGTTTCTGACAATGGACGGATGGATGGAACAAGAGAAACCAGACTATTCAGATTGGTTTGCAATCTTCTGATGCTAGAAATCGCTTGCCTTAATTCCCCTCGACAGTCTGCATCCAGTTGTCCTTATCTCCCCAGGTCTCTCACTCCACTCTACAGATCCACCTCCACAACAACCACCTCTCCACCACCTCAGGTCTCTGCCTCCCTCACGCAGAGCTCGCCAAGTTTTTGCTGCCAAGTCCACTCCTCCAAAATATCCTCCGTAAAATCCCTCAATCGCCGGGTGTCCATCTTTTACGAACACGTAATTAATTCCTGACGAATCGATCTCACCAGATGTTCAAGTGATTGGAATGGACCATTGTCTCTCCCTGCTGGTCTGTTTGTACCATTCTCCTAATCCAGTGGCTCAGAAGCTTTCTCCGTTCACGGCGTCCTTAGTGTATCAGGATTTTTTCCATGGCGCCCAAAGTCACAAAATATATGGCATATATCGAACATTTGGAATATCCCACGGCGCCCATATGAGTTAGCTGCGCTCCGCCGCGCACACTTTGGGAACCACTGTTCTAATCTGTTCCTGACGCCCCCGATTTATTCATTTTTATCCGTTATAAAATGAGTGTTTAGCTAAAAAAATAAATGGAAGTAAATGAACGCATTTCGTACGGCGTGTTTGCTTACATCTGCACTGCACGAACTGGTTAGCATTAGTTTTCAGTGCATGTCCCTTGACGGCATTCTATCACGGGTTCCCCCAGTTGTTAACTTGTGCAGCGCATTGCTGTATAATCTTCAAATACACTACAATAAGTACATCATTACACCAATGTAATTTGAAACACATGCAGCACAATCATTAAAACTCTGAGAATAGTATGCAATGAATACCGTGCATAACTCACAATTGTACACGTGCACAACAATCATGAGATGCAAAATTAGTTTTTATGATTTATTTTTTACCTATAGTGCTATGTTCTTGTTTAATGGCACACTAAGAAATTATCCATTCATCCATCCATTGCCAGAAACCGCTTAATCCTGTACAGGGTCGTGGTGAGCTGGAACCTATCCCAACAGACACAGAAAGCAAGGCAGGGCTATACCCAGGATCGGACGCCAGTCTATCACAGGGCCCATAGACCCAAAATGCCACGGTTGCATAACTGCAACATGCAGATGCTATGTCCGTTTGCAAACTCAGCCACAGCTCTAAGAAAGACCCAGCACACCTCAGGTTATTTGCATAAAAATCATGCTCCAAACACAAACCTGTCTATTTTGTAATGATGTGTTGGCTGAATAACAAATAGACTACGGAGGGAGGGGTGAGTTGAAGAAGCATGCTCTACCCTTTTACGCGTGTGCAACTGCTTTCGCACACGATACAGCATTCCCATCACATCCACAAACTGCTCGAGTAAGTTTTAATATCAAGCCCTTTCACAGATTTTCTGACACACACGGAAATAAACTAAGTGTGTCATACTAGACAAGTAAACCTTTTTTGTTTCTCTTTTATTAACACCCACGTAAAATCTCACAACCATTTACAATATTAATGAGCAGTACGTTTAAATGTTTAATGCTCATCCGTGATGAAAAATAAGGTGTGACTTTACGCTTCCTAACGTTGGGTGGCGATTTTCACCTGCAGTGTTGTAATACTGTATTGTCTTGAAATTCTGTTCGTAATTTGGTCAGTGGCTTCCTTCTTCCACTGTGACGTTGGAAAAGTGAAATTTGTAAAATACAAGTCTTAGCTCATTAAATAGCAACGCTTCAGTCAGTGTCTCACACCAGAGAATGCATTAAATGTTTAATGTTTAAATCATTTTCATTGCACCTGCCTCCAACGTATGCATTTCATGACTCGTGCTATACGTGAAGGTGTAGTTGTAATTTTCAAGAGTAGAATTTACATTTGCAAGCTATACTCTGCCGTTTGTTTGAACCGTTGATCTTGGCTAACATTTTGCCAGGCAAATGTGTGCTCGTAGTGTAATTTTTCTTATTCACAAACATCCTGACGGACACATTTGAGTCCTGCAAAATCTTGTGGATGGCGCGAATTGTGTTTTTAAGCAGGTCGACCATTTAGTTGAGGACTTAGAATGATGGAAGAAGATGAGAGACGTGATAACAGAATTTGAAGCTCTGTATATGAATTACTAAAGGTAGATTGGAATGAGAATTCTGAAATAGGTGAGTTAGAGCAGATTGGAGTGAATTTGGAATATCAATTTCGTAATATAAATCAACATACAAATGCGTCTAAAGGGGAACGTTTTCAATCAACGCGCATTACCTGCTATGACACGTATCAGAAACATGGACGTTGACAAATAAAACGTAACAACGGTTTAAAAGCATATACTGGCAATTGTGCTGGAGGACAGAAAGCGGAGTCGAGAACAAAGGCAAATTATAAATATTTCAATGCCCAGCAGGTGGCAGAATACCCATTGAAATCAACATGTCCCTGCAGTTCGTGAAGACCAAAAGCGTGCAATTGATTTAATGCAACATGCCTCAAATCAGACATGGTAATATCACGTTTGCGTTTTTGCGTCGAAAACAATAAAATAGTGCAGATGCCTAAGGCTCGTTATCACAGTTGCAAATCAGCACGCTTCATATTCATTTAGTATCTGCAAAATTACCAGTTCGAGTAACTGTGTCATTGCCTGGAGGCATCTCTTCAGACAGAATCAATAGCGAGCTCACGGGATTCATCGGCTCCCCGGTGTGTCTATTTCAACAAGCCGGCACTATCAAACTGATCTTAGAGAGTGGCAACAGCCTAAACCGTATATACAATAAGTGAACTCCAACAAGGGTTGGAAAAAAACCATGTACATTTTAACGATGCACACAAACTCGGGCAGAGGTTATACACCAAAACATTACAGAATTATATCAGATTTCCCCTGTGGCTTCAAAGAGGCAGCGTATACTAAATTGAGGCTTTTAAAATACTACTAATAAGTACGCAAACATCTAAAACACACGGAGATTTCCTGAATCCCGCAATGTAAATTCACTTTGAAAAAATAAATATGGGCGGTTTAATTGAAATCCAAATAAGGTAAATACTGTGTAACGCTTTGGAGGTAACCACACTGCAAGATTCATAGAGAGATGCTTTACACCTCAATGAATGTAACCAGGCATCGATCCATCCATTATCAGAAACCGTTTCATCCTATACAGGTTTTGCGGGGAGCCGAAGCCTATCCCGGCATATACAGGGTGCAAGGCAGGGTCATACCCAGGATGGGAAGCCAGTCCATCACAGGGCACCGGGGGCAATTTAGTCCGCAGGCCAATTAACCTATGCAGCAGCATGTCTTTGGACTGTGGAAGGGAACCAGAGTGCCCGGCGAAAACAGGGATAAATTGAAACCAAATTCTGGCAATTGTACAGGATATTGTTGCCTTAGAACGCCACCTATGGTGCACCACGAGTAAACACCACAATACAGCACATCACTTCACAGTGTCCTGTAATATCTATACAGCCTTTGCACAAGTGTGTTCTTTACAATTAAAAATGTGCATTTGTAATACCCATTTCAGACTGAGGTTAAATAGTAATTGGGAAAAAAACTACAACAATATGCATAATCATTCAGCAGCTGAAATATCTAAGTGAAATTTAATTTAAAATGTTGATACAAAAATATTCGTAAAAGTTCAAATAACAATTCTGGAGGTGCTGTTAAAACAATGCAAATTAACATTGGGATATGTCAATACACTACTATCGTCTCTATATACTACATGGTCGTTCATGACCTTAGTCAGTTCACCACTAGAAAATAGCATATCTAGAATACATTCTAAATCCTTAACCTTTAATCTAATTTCAAAGCTACGGTTGTCCCACAGCGAACTCATGCCTTCCTCTTAATGATATGCACTTGACATTTTCAGATTTTAAATTGCTAGAAAAATGAATTACGTCATCAAATTGGCAATTTATAAATATTTTTTCATCCCCTCACCAAAAATGTGATGGAAACCTTCCAGTGAAAATGAGTGACCATCAATACACGTAACTGTATTCAGAGCATATTTGAACACATATACACAAGTCCACCGTCACGCGCGTGAAGTATTCTGTTCAGTCGACATGGTTTAATTTGCCCAAAGAAAAATGCTTCTATAAATCTATTCTTTCATACTGGAATTTCGTTGAGCCTTACCTTTGAACCTCTCCACATAAACATTCTCGCGTTGGTTGGGATAGTGTGAGGTGAGTGATTGCAGTTATTTTTCTACTATTTGTCTGGTGTGGAACCAGACACTCCATTGCACTGGTTGCATTTTTTTTGCTCTCTAACGTCATCATTCTAAGAGTGTACTGTTGGTGTTACATTACACTTCCAGGTGCTTTAAAGTGACACCACCAACACTTTTGGTGACTTGTCTCTCTACACAAACAGCATGACTGTCCGCTGCCTGTCAATTTACAACGCTTCAGCTATGGAGTAATCCCAACGCATCCACGTCTGCACATACCCAGCTAGTTACGATTCAGCAAATAGGGCTGTGATATGTGCAAACGCGAGCTGATTTTCTGCTGCATAAATAGATTTGCACAGACTGCAGTTCCACGAACATACAGTTTTAGAGATACAGTATAGAGTATAACCAGGTGAGAGCCCGCCAAGACATTAATAACTTTTCAAATATTACCATTATTACGAAATAGTGATGCCATTGCATCTTTAGTGTGTGTAAAGCCTCTGCACGTATTAGTTTCAGTTAGGGGGCTGTACCTGCTATTGTGGTGTTTGCATAAAATACACAATTCGCGTATTTGTTGTGTCGCAGGAATCCCGTAAAGCGCTTGCAAGCTCACTGGGTATTTTTCTGCTGTAATAATAAACATCTGTTAAGTAATAATATGCTACCGGTGCCAGTGATCTAAAATTCCCAATGGCAAAATAGCCTTAAAACACAGGGACAATTGTCCTAAACGGGATACGGTCGAAAACGTGCCCTTTAATCATTTCCATGCACGTAAGCTTTGCATTGTTTGTTTTAAATGTTAATACGAGTAATGTGTATATATGATGCAAACGAAAGCTTGAATCGAATACTGCATATTCCTTGGTGGGAGTCAAAGCAGTGCACACATGCACAAACACATGTGTCTGCTGATCTCAAATTCCTGGAATGCTGCAGTGTGACACAGAGCCAGGCAGAACCAGGCACACCCATTCTCCCTTCCCACTCAACCCTTTTGTGTTGGCAATTACACCGGAGGCACTCTGAAACAACCCGTTAACTTCTCAGCTCTCAATAGGCTTTAGGAGTTTGACGAGTCACACGCAAATCGTAAAACAAGCAAACTGATGACTGTTAAAAGTCATACTTTGGGAAAACAAAAGGCTGCGGTGCGCCCGTAGTTGGTAGAGCCCGACTCCTCTCAAACTCCACACAATCCCGAAAACCACCCCTTTACTGAGCTTGCAGTTGGTAGAGCCCAGGCTCCCTGACCTCTCATTCAGAGTTTTGCTAGTTTAGTTGTCACAGCCTCCGTGTGACCGGTCGGGAGCCTTCAAGACACTGAAGCTGCAAATAAACACTGGAGGCGCTTATCGCGTCACCTGCAGGGCTGGAGACAACACCACGCCATCGCCGCTTAATCTGCTCTCCTTTTACCAAAGTGAGTTCGCTTTTGTGCCTTTTTAGTAAGTACGCTTTTGCGCTCCTTTTCAACGTTTCTGTGTGTGTGTGTGGGAAGCAAGCAGCTATGTTGTTTGTGGTGCGTCTGCTAATGTGAGTGTGGGCTCGTGGTCTGTCTGACGGCATGGCATGGGCAATGGGCATGCGCCCACGGGCATGATGAGGTGGTGCGCTTGAGTGGTGGCAGGCGGCGGGGCTGGGAGACTGGGTGCTTGTTCCCAGCAGACAGGCAGCCCGGGGCTGTGATTGTTTTCAGGGCAACGGTAAAGTAAACATGGCCCTGAGACGCGCACACTCCGATAATGGCTCTTTTTTTCTCACGCGCGAGTGTAACAAACAAATATACACATCCATTCATTGTCACAAACCGCGTAATCCTGTAACACATCGTCGCGGTGAGCCGGAGCCTATCCCGGCAGACGCAGGGCGCAAGAAAGGGCTATACCAAGGATGGGAGGCCGGTCCATCACACTGAATATACACAAAGTTAATAATAATAATAGTACAATCGAATCATGGATACTTTACGAGACCCTTTGTCAGTGAACCGTTGGATGATAAGTCCCTTCCGACACCGTGTCTGTGATTGGAGCTGGTCAGTGCGAGTTGGTGAAGGTGGGTGGTGGGGTGGGTGGGCAGAAATAGTTCAGATATCACTGGCCACTGATGCTAGCCGTGGGTGGGAATCGACCTCAGGTTTCCAGGGTTCTTAGCACAGTGTGCTAACCGCTACGCCGCCACTCCAAAATATACAGTAATAAAGCCATTTGAATCAAACTACTCTTTTTTAAAATAAAAAAGGGTGTTATGTAGCATATACCACTGGCAGTTTTTAAAAAAATATTTGAAAATATACTCCCATGGAAAATAAATGTTAATAATAGCATCATCTACATATTTTATTTTTTTGGGCAGATAGTTTTCCATCCAACGAAGTGATGTAATGTTTTTGTTGGCATTGTGGGCATACCATAATTGGCATGCTGAGTGCACTTTGGATATCTGATGAGTCGTGTGCTGGAATGCACCGTTACACAGGCTGATGGGTGGCCTGCTTTCTATCTAAATTCCACGTGAATCAAACGTGTCAAGATAACACTTCCAAGGATTCGCTCCAACCTATCACTACTTATACAGATGTTCTAACATTCTAGTGACGTTTGGCAAATTTATTTATTTTCTTTTTACGAATGGGCATACATTCAAATGCATAGCCAATATTTTTAGGTACGGGCATGCTAGGACAGATGTCAGCATTTGTGCATAGACATTATATATAGGCTGTTGAGGCTGTCAAGTGGGATGCATAATGCTCCAAATTAATCCTCCGCACATATACCGCAAGTGCACAAAACGGGGTTTAACGCCAAATCCAGTAAGACCACTTTCCGCAGTGTCGCTTGCTTGAACCTATTCACCATTTCACAACAGCTAACTAGCCCTCCTCCCCACCCCCTTAAGTGGGAAAGGGTGACCCGGGTGCCCCCACCTTGACTACGCCCATGCATTAAATGGAGTGCAAACACAATTGATGTCACAAAGTGAGTAAATGCGACAAAACAAAAACAACCGCTGCTGCCCCCGCCTCGAGGTGCCGACAGGCAAAGACTCAACATCCACTCTTTGCAAGAGAAAAGGATTTGCAGTTTGTGTGGGAGAGCACGTGACCATCGTGTATGTGTCCACAAGCTGCGCAGCTTCCATTTACGTTGATACGACCTAAAATCCATTGGATAATCCACCGGATAATCCACAAGGTAATCCGCAAGATAATGCCTTTTTCTTAACGTACTCTTTACTACGTTACGCCTTATTGTCTTTAAAAAATGTCAGGAAAAACACCTGTCTCGTGCTGCAATTCTATGTCAACTATGACACCAACAAGACCGTAAATAATGTAAACGTATCTCGGCTGTTCATCCCATTAAATGTGTTTTTAAATAACAAGGATTTGTTCATCCTTGCGTAAACCCCGCTTCGGATTTTCTGTTGAGTCAGCAAAAACTCTCCTTTGAAAATGAGGAGGGCAAACAAAGGGCCAATTTCTGATGTATTTATTCCAGACACTAATCCAGCCACAAATACCACATTGATATCTTTCCGACATGTGACCTTGCTTGCTCATAAAAGGTCAGGTATTTATAGCTTGCCACAAGCAGCAACTTTGTTGCGGCCATCAACAGCTTAAGCAAACTATTACGAATAACAGAAAAATTCTACAATTTTAAAACCGTGTACAAAAGAGAGTAATATCACTGCCATTTAAGCAGCACTAGGCGTTCACGTAAGTTAAACTATAACTTGCTTCACTGCTGTAAAATGTACTCTTCCACTTTACTTTACCAGCAAAGTGCTTATACAAACATTGCACCACGTTATCTTGCCACATCCACCATGCCTGCCCCTTATACAGTATGTACACAGACTACTCTCTGCTCACCAAGTAAGTGCTAATGCCTTTGGTTTTATAGGTGAAACCATACCATTCCTTTTCTACGTAACAAGTGGATCTGCCAACCGCCAGCAATACCTCTGTATGGGCACAGAAGATGGGGGGAAAAAAGTCAGTGAAAACATAATTCCAGACTCCTGGATCTAACCCCAACACAGCTGTGTTGAAATGAGACATGTAAAAACAATTTTACATGTTCCCAAAATAACAAAGTGGAGGTAAAGAGGTGCAGCAAATCCAATATAAGCAGCAGATCGAGGCAGTTATATACGGGTACAGTACGCTCAGTTCACCAAAGCACGTTTTGGCTGGCTAAGTATATTGCATTTTTAGGAAAGAATTCATCCTTAAAGGATGCAGCCAGGGAATAACTTGACTTTGAAATATAAACCGGTTAGCTTCCATACTGTATAGAATGGGGCATTAGGCATGCAGTCTGTGCCCTGGCAGCCCAGGCATCTCTCTGAGCAGTCGGTGAAATGCTCACATTTCCGGGCCTCAGTCTCTCAACCTCCTTAGTGTTTGCACTCTATCTGTGCTATTTCACAATTCATTGTAAACATTGACTAGAGCACGGCATACTCACATTGTGGTGAACTTTGCAATAACATGTTTTCATACGTTTTCCACTAACATGCCCCTTTCCTAAACTATAATCAACACATTTTAAACAACTGTGTAAAATACACATTTAAATACATAGCACAAGTAAACATACATCTAAATGTATCACAAGGTACTCACAATGGATGGCAATGTGCTCTAAGGCTTTAAGAAAACAAAGGCTGCAGATGATGGTCAGGGCACAACAAGTTGATATTGAAATAAATCATAGAGAAGAATCTTGACTGGCATTGGAATAGCTTCAGTTGCAATCACTAGCTTCTGTGATTTTGCTTAAAGTGAAACCTCAACATAGCATTAGTCATCGGTTTATATAACTTTGAATGCTCGTTAAATGAGCAGAATTTGTTTTTACATGAAAGATAATTATAAATGATGGGTTTTGGTAAAATAAATGACTGAGAAAGTTATGCTTGTATGGATTTGTTTAAACTCAATTTCAACATTCCGAATTAAAATAATAATATAAATCACCCAAAAAAGGACCCTGGGATATGAAGGACTGTCAAATAATGCTCAGAATAGTATGATTAATCAGACTTTACATTTTATGTCCTGACAAAGTAGAACCTGATATAAATGTGCCATGTGATTAATGGACTTCTAAAATGAGGTTAAAACTAGATTTGTGGAACGCTTTAATTATTTATTTCAAAACACTAATTACATCTAGTTTATGAAGTGTGTTGTGATTTAAACACGTTCAAATATGATAATGGATGCAAACATAGTGCCATAGGATCTCAAAGGAATACAAGATCTTCATCATATCCTATGGGGGCCCTAAATATATTTCACTCCAGTAGATTGGTTCCTTTGTGAGAGGATGTTCTATAGTTTTTCATAAGTGTAATTAAAGTATGTTTCAGCAGACAAAAGATAACCTTTGGGAGATGAAGGGTTAAGCTCACTGGGAATGATCCGTGAAATGTGATACGTGACCCAAACTAAAAAGTCACTTCCTAACCCACCAGGTCCCTCGCTGGATCACATGTCCCGGAAATGCAATCACCCGCCCTAACGACACACACACACCCAAATGCAAACAAAGTTGGAGCCCACAAAGCCACACGCTTTGGCACAAACGTTTGCCCACTACATAACTTTACATTGGTGCGTGTATGCTCACAAATTTACTTTCAGTGACTGATATACTGCTTTTGTACATTCTACAATACCCTTCTGTGTTAGAACAATATCCTCCCTTTGACAATTAAACAAAGGCAAACTCTCTGCAGGATAAGTAGAGGTTAATGATTTAATTCCAAAGTACTTTAAAATAACGTGATTTGAAGTTTAGGTGTGTTTTTCCGTATTAAGTGTGAGTGTTCGATCTCATCTTGGCCAGATAACACCAACTATTACGTACCCCACCCTTGAGATATACTGCAAGCCCCAGACACTAGATGTCTCATATCCTGTGTTAAAGCCTGAGGGCAGAGACAACAGAATCGTTGCCTTTTATGTGCTGGAAACACAATGCAACGGCAGCACAACACATTTAAAAAAGCCGTTTGCATTGTGCACTCAAATAATACTCTGAAAGGATTTAAATGGTCATGAGCACTTAGTATATATTCTTGACCAGGGCTGTTTATCGAGTGAGTGTTGCGGTAAATCTTGCAGTAGTGAACTTTGTTGCAGTGCCACACCTGGTTTACAGTTCCACCCGACACTGTGACTTTGAAGTTCACCGGTATATAAGAGTTCTGTTATGCACCTGTGTCTTATTAGTTTACATTTATATTGGCACCAATGCAACAAACCTATGACAAGAAAACTTTAAAATATATATTCATTTATTAATTTACACCAAATAACACTGCTTAAAAGCCACTTTCTTTAATATTGGAGCTGAAAAGAAAGCTAGTGTTTCAGAATAGCTTAAAACAAAAATACTAAGTTTTCGGAGGACTTTTTGTACATTTTCCACCGTGCACATAAAAAACCAGATGATTGGTCTGGCCTTGCTTCTAATTCCTTCTACGGGTATGCTTTTAAAATTGCATCATGCGCGTAGTAATGACTAAACCATCCCAACCTCCATCTTTCCCCAATCTCCAGATGTATCAAATTCTCGGCATAGCAGGTCACTGCTCTCGGGTGAAGGCAGTTCTCCCAGTTAGTACAGGTGCAGCCTGAGGAAGGCTGCTGGCAATTGAACACAGTACTTTTTTTGTACACATTCACACACTGGAGCTGAAGAAATTAATGGCACGGGCAGTGGAATTTCAGCCACGACTGCATTCTCGACACATACCGTAATTAAAATGTTTGCCCATATTTACAGACTTGTGTTGGTGAAAAAGAAAACCAGCCAGCAATCTTGGGCCAGATTGCTCTTTAAATCTGCATGTGCAGCGTGGGACCGGGACCGCACCACTTTAAGTGTTTTTCAAACGAAAAAAAATCAGCAGTGGAATGTCCATGTGTTTGCACAATGGGAAAGCTTGCCAGAGTGAACCTTTCTCCAGATGAACCTTTCATTTAAATTCACATTGAATGCTGTCACAAAGTATTTACAAAGAGATGTACACCATGAGGTGTGTTTTAAAGCGAAGCTCCTGTCAAAGGAGGAGTTACGTTTGCTAAAAACAAACGTTTAAAGTGGTATTTGTAAACAAGCAATGGTTTTTTTTACTCTTTAAAAATATATATACTTTAAGTGGAATATGTATGAGTGGGGAGAGAAATGGCATGTGCCTCTGTCGTGAATTGTCATTACGTTAATTTCTTCAGTCATCAATCCATAATCAGCTTTTGCATCATTCCATGCTGGTTTCAGTTAAAGGGAATTTAGACAATGTGCAGCGATGACCCCTATTCATGTAATTACTTAGTTTGCTGGTATTTTGCCACCTGTTAACATTACCTTGTATTCAGACTATTAAAAAAACCTTTCAACTCCATTTATTATGGCAAATGCTGTTGCGATACCATTCATTCTCACCAAGTATAAAGTACTGTACCTATCACGTAAAGTACTTTATTCCGAAAACAAACACGAGAATAATGAAACAATTGTTGTTTTGTTGCAACTCAGGCACTCTCATCCTGAATAATCGCTGACAGGAAACGGAAAGTGGGAGTGTGCGCACCGTGAAGGGACAGTGGGACTCTGAAAAAAAAAACCCACACCGGCTGCTCAAGAATATGTACAGCGTTGCCGACCTGCTGGCTTCCCATGGCTTCAGGTCGGGCAGGAGGCCGACATCCGGCAGCAGCACACAGCCTGCACTCCGGATGGAGCTGCCCCGGTCCGGGCTGGAGCAGGGGTTTCCTGGCCAGGACACATGGCACGACGGGCCGCCTGCTGCCCGCGCCGCGTGCCAGTCCAGCCTGCCCTTACAGGAGCACGATACGAGGGCTGACCCCTTGAGGGAAAGGGCAGAGCTTGTGAGGGAAAATGCCAGCTATGAAGAGGGGCAAGTGCAGCACCAAGGCCCCCCTGTGACCATAAGGTGAGGAGTTTCACGGGAGAAGAAAAACCGCACCGTCAAACAAGCTGTACATTTTTAGACATAATTTCCTTTCTTTGACTGCTGTGTCATTTGCCTGAAATGAAACGTGCTTGTTCTTTGTTTGAACAGCTGCAACGTAATTTCCTTTTCCTTTGAGAACCTAACGGATTGCAGAAATGTATATATGTATGCATATATACGGCTTATACAATGCTTACTGTATGCCCATGTAAAACCAACTGGCATGTAAATAGAATGTGACAACGGTACATTACGTTGACGGTTAAAAATTAAAAACGGAGGTAAAGGTCACTGCATTGCTATTCAATTATTATTTTTAGTCAGTTTGTATCTAAACTGGAAGGAACTGTTGAGCTATGTAACTCTTTTTAACAGTTGTCCAGTTGGGAGGGGTAAAATAGGTTACATCTCAGGGCAATTTAGTCAGGCCAATTAACCTAGGCAGCATGTGTTTGGACTGTGGGAGGAAACCGGAGTGCCCGGCGAAAACCCACGAGGGCATAGAGAAAACATGCAAACTCCACACAGAAAGGTAACCGAGCCGATAATTGAACCCAAGACCTCTTTGTAGAGAAGCTACTCACGGCACCACCGTGCCTCCCATCATTGTCATACTTGAGTCACGATTTAATGCAAGAAACTTTTCCCCCCCTCTCATAATGAGAGCCTCTAGTGGCTGCAGAATCTGTGCAGACCAATCATACACAACATACACACATTTAAAACAGTTGATTCTTGCATGCACAATTCGATGCATGTAGTGATCACAATAATCAATTTGAAATCTAATCATTGATGCTGGTGTCACGAATACACTTTAGTTGACTCAATTGAGAATCCGTGGCAAGCTTGCTGTGGTTGCATCCTGGCAGCCATAGCAGAAACTGTACTGTATTTTATTTTGGTCTTGTTTTAAAGTGCTGCATACATAATTTATGCTATGGATAGTTACTCAAACAGAGTGGAATAATTGCAGTTCCCAGTACTATTTTTTGTTAAAAGCGTTTGTCACTGCTGGGCTAACTTGAAGCCTTTAATTAATCAACCACGGCTTGGTCTTATACTCAAGTAATTTATATGAGTGCTTAGAAAATAATCAGGATCAACTGGCAACAGGGTACACCTGCTATGAAAAAGATGTGCTCCTAATGGAACATGAGCTCAGACACATGGTATGTTGAGGTTTAGACTTCACCAAGGCAACATCAACTTCACGGTCTTGGCTTCCGTTTTGGGAATTATTATGCTGATATTCATGCCCCTCACCCCACATACTGGAATTGTTTGTTTCAAACCCCATGAAATACCAATAAAATGTTGTCACACTTGTAGCGGACATGGAAAATAAAATACAAAGCCAAAGGGCATGCCTTGATTTGACATGGCCCTTCTTTGTTATCAATGAATGGTCTGCATCCGATTACGATTTGGCAGAGAAACTAGTGAAAATACAGTGCTGTAAAATACTTAAGGGGATGCGATACTGTATACACTGTGTAAGGCGTTCATAGAGACACTGTAGTCCTTTAGAAATGTGGGTGATTACTCACCAGCACTTAAAATATTGCTCCAAACGTGAATCTATTTAAGATGTCCTAAATGTTTATGAAATGTGCATATTAAAGAAAACGTAATGCAAAATAGCATGCTCTGCAACACACACACACACACAATTGATGTATTTCCTTGATCAAGGATTTCAGCAATACCTCTTGGAAAAGAAAAAGAACGGCAAGTTAAAAATGCTACAAGCATTCCAGTATTGATGCACCTCTAACAATATTTATTTTATTCTCTAGGAACTTTGAAAACCAGCTCCCATTATTGGAGGGATCAGAGCAAAGTGTGAGCTACTGGCGGCGCCGTGGGCAAGATTTCAGCGTGCTGCTGGATTACACAAACCATCAACCTCCTCTTGTTGATGTCTCTCCGCCTGCCTACCTTGCAGGGTTACGAGATCAACCTCCATCATACCACACAGTGCAGCATGGCCCTTTCAATCAGACTGCAGTGTCTCGCGAGGCAAACCCCCCACCGTACCCTGCAGTTTCACGTGACCCGAATCTTCCTTTGGAATCTTCTGGATTGCACAGCTACACGGCTAGTGCGGAAGCACTCCCACGCCCCAGCAGCTACCCACAGCCTCCGCCGTACAAGGCTGAACCTCAGACCTTGGAATTATCTCAGAAGTCTGCACCACAGACTACACAGCTGCAACAAAATAATATGAATCTAGACTATGCGTTATTGACCGATCAAAATAAAGATATGAGCAGGAATGGCAGAGAAAAAGGAAATTCCAAATATGTATCAAGCCATTGCTCTAGTGACTACCAAGACATGTCAGGGATGTATTACTCCTCAAGTCAGTATGGCCAAGACAGCAAAGACGTGATGGGGAATGCAGGCAAAGGAAGCACTTCCCTAGAGGCAAAGTCCGATGCACACATATTGTACACAGGAAAACAATACTTTGAACCAACTCCACTGCCAACGGAGAAAGTGGAAAAGCCTCAAACGTTCAGACCTCCACCGCCAACATATGAGATGTACCAATTGAGAAGCAAAGATTGCTACAAGGCACCTTTGGGTTTTCAATTGAAAAACGTGTGTTGTCATTTGAGTACACATGAAAATGGGCAGTACAAGTCCTCAGCAGAATTTTCCCCAGACAGATTATTTATTCCTCCTGAATCACAAATGAAATATCAAACGTTACAGCTGCCCACGTATGTAAAACCACCAGATTACATATCTCAATATAAAGAGAATACATCTCATCAAAATCAACCTGCAAGCAACGTAAACAGCATCGGCTCTACTGGCGAAAACAAACAAAAACTTAAAACAGCTCGTGTTGAATACATTCCATTCACAGACCCACGGGTCCGAATTGTCCCCAAGGCACATTGGGAAATTGACCGCCAAAATCAAGACAATGGTCAGAGTGTGAGGAAGTCTATAAATGACAAAAATTCTGTAAACTACATTCACGTAAAAGAAGGTTTAGACAAACAATTGTTGCACTCAAAGCAAATACCACCTCCATCACTTGTGTCACCTGTACTAAATCAGGATTCATATATTTGGAGAAATTCACAGTCAAACCATGAAATCAACAAGCAGAAAATGCAATCAGATGACACAACATACATGCAGTTAAAATATCCAGCCAACACCTCAAGTGTTGATCATGCATTTCACTCAAGAAAGGGCCACATACAAGAAACAGGTGAACATAGATCTCTCTTGCATGTAAATCAAACAGAGGACATTCTTCAAGGTGACTTGACACATGAAGCAAGTGGTGGTCAGATGTCACGTAGCCTGCTAGGAGTCAGGACCGGGGTGCATCAGCGAGGAGCTGTAGGAGAAACTGTATTCTGTTTGATCTCCGTGCCAAGTCAGTCGGTGGATGTGGATCAAGGTGGCATTTGGCTCCCAGATGTGTCCAACAGCAGCAGCAATGCCGTTCCCGCACACTCCCACCAGCACACGCAGTCTGCAAGTGAGCTGGAGCTGCAAGCACTCACTGGGAAAATGATCGCTGAGGAAGAGGCACGCAAGGCCAAAGAAAAAGTAGAGGAAAAGGCTAGAAAGCATGCATGCGAAAGCCAAATATTAAGTCACCCACTCAAATTCAGTTCTGAACTCAAAGGTGAAGCAAAAATGTATGACACTCGTCAAAAACCACAATCACAAAAACATCAGCTTAACAACGTGACCTTGCACTGTGTACCAAAGCAGCTACATGCTGATGAAAGAACATTTGTTTCACAGAAAAATAGACAGATTCATGGGCATGCTATAGAGGTGGAAGATAAACATTTCCAAACCTCTAATTGCGGATGGAAAACGCAAAATACAGCAGAAAATACATCCATTCTTACTGGTGATAAGAAAAATGAGGAAAGTAAAAATGAATGTCGATCTAAAACCAATGGAAAACAAATACAGATTATTAAAGAAGATAGTACTAAAGTCAGTTACAAAGGCAATAACAAATCTTGGCAAAATAGGGAAACTGGAAAGAGAGGAACAAATTGCAGCAAGGAAAAGTTCAATAGCAAGTACTTCTATAAAGTCAAAAGCTTAAAAGAGCCCGCAAGCACACACAGTCAAACAGCTCTCCAAGCCAATGCACAGGTTTCGACAATAACACTGAAAGGAAACAGTCTTGCAGATTCATTTAGTTTTGGACAGTTTCTACTGAGACCAGTGGGAAGAAGGCCATGGGATGTGGTGAGCGAGCTGGAAAACATAAACCGAGAGCTACAAGATGATCCTGAAGAGCAAGACCATGATCCTTCCATACAGCGCCCTCAAGACGTCTACCAACGCTTCCATGTGCTCATGCCCAGTGGCCAGAAGGATGAAATTACACATACGCTTGAGAGGAGGAAATCGGAGCCAAACCTTTCAGAACTGCCATCTAGCCAGTATGAAAGGTCACAAGTTGCATGGGGCTCAAAAAATAGCCATGGGTTGGAGGGTTATTCCTCTCCACACTCATCCCAGGGTTCATCTACCAACAAAGTGGATGGTGATGGAAATGAACACAACACGATTCAAGATAACTTGAAAAAAGAAAACTTTCATCAAAAGGGGCCAAGTGAGAGACTTTTACGTTACAACAGAAGCCATGGGAATGATTTGTATATGAGCGTGTCACCATCATCATCGCTTCAACGAAGACATAGGCATTCAGAGCCAGATCTAACAGCTCTTATTGCCTCTCAAGAACTGGAAGATAAACATGAAGATCAGTCTGAATTAGGTTTCACCTCTACATCCCTCAAGGAGTCTCTTGCCGAAAGAGCTGCAAGGATTCTTGGAATCTCTATATCTGAAGATGCACTTCTTGCGCCAGATAGCAGCACTGCAACAGAAAGCAAAGATGTCCTGACCATGGAACTTGATGGTAATATTTGCGACATTACTACAGGCACAGAAAAGACCACACACAAATCTCATAATTTATTTGGTGCAAAACAGGTGCTCCTGATAAACGGTCACAGAGAAAATGAACACAGTGAACCGTCAAAGCATGTATTACAAACTAAAAACAAATGTGACAGCCACAAAGATAACCTCAAAAAACCTCTAATAATTCTTTGCAAAGAGGAGCTAACATCATACACCAGCACAAAGCCATATGAAAGCTGCACTCAAGAGGAAATGTCATCAAAATATGCCAATGGAAATCGGCCTGATAGAAAAACAGATCATGAGAATACAATTATGAACCCGGTTATCTGTGTCTCTGGAGATCAGTACAGTTCCAATATCACTGACTGTGTTGCAGAGCCACGATTCTATTCAAGCTGTAGCATGATATTTTCCCCAATTAAAATTAAATCTGAAAACACAATTCACGTGGAACATATCAAGCAGTCTAAATCCCCTCTAATAGAAAATGTCTGTTCTATGAAAGGTGAATGTGAAGACTGTTCTGACATCCCTGGCTGTCTCTGTCTGGTGAAGGATGATGGGTTTGTAGACAGTTTAAGTAAGCATGAAAGTAGAAATAGGCAGCTAAACGAGTGTAACTGGACGGCACTTGCAGAGCATGCTAACATCGCATGGGAATACACAAACGACCTTAAAGCTGCTGCATCTGATGACATTAAGGACAATGGACATGGCCTGGATTTGCATGGTTGCTTACCTCTGCATGCTCCCACCATTAAAACAAACACTGAAGCCACTAACAATGCGCTTGCTGTGGATGTCATTTGCTCCTAACCTGCTTTCCACCCCAACTAAGAAACTATCAAATAAAGGTATTGACACTTCAGAACAAGTCTGCACGTCATATTGCATGACTGATAAAACATTTCTGCTGATATTTTATTATTGTACGATATAATTTCATGTAACACAATGATTCAAATGACAGCATTGTTTGTTAAAACCTTTAGAGTATCCTAACAGAAATGTCTACTACTGTATATTATATTAATAATAATAATTTCAATTTA
>JAZEWU010000001.1:22473033-22498012 GCA_036362915.1 Geotria australis | reverse complement strand
CTTTGCTGTCCTGCTAAAACTAAGTTTAACGTTGAATGCTGTATAGAGCTTTCCAATGATGGTGCACTGCCACGTAGTGTCAAGAATTAGTTATGCGGCTAAACGGCAGCACACCAACGAGACGGTCACCGTTACGGACCCTGCAGCCCGTTGTGGGGCTTACCTGGGCCACGTCTTTACCAGCGCTGCTCAGCAGCTGGTTATAGTATAGATTGTCTTCGGGAGAGTGCAGCAGCTTTGGTTGCATTTTAGAACGAGGTGTGCGAGCCTGTCTTGGCTGTGTCCCTAACACACAACATGCATGCATTTTCCTTCAGAAATTACTATTTTACATTTATCCACACGCACCGTACCAGTCATAGTCGGAAATCACTGAACGGATCAGCAGTTGTAAAGGTTAAATACAGAATTTAAATATTGTATAGCAATTATTCGTAACAATTTGAAATGCAGGAATGTAACTGTTTTATGTTTTGACAACAAAAGCAGTGTAAATGAACGCTTACCTCATCTCAAAGTTTACAAATGCTACTGAAAGGTGATTTAAACCTGTGGTAGTGCCATTAGTAATCAATCATTTTAATGTACCTTGCTGCGGAGAATCCTGGGAATCTTGCTTTTGAATACCAAGCTGTTTCACAGAGCCAGACCTCGAGTGAGAGAGGGTCACCTTCTCCTTGACTTGACTTGCTGGCACAGGGACGTTAATACGCAGCAGTTGTTTAAGCACCGTCTGGGCGCACTTGGTGACCTTATTGAAAATAAACATCAGGGTCGACAAAGGGACAACAAAACAACACCAGCGTCACTTTCTTTGAACGTACCACAAATTCTACTATTTTCAAGACAAGCAAGCATGCTTGATGAATATATGTGAAAGATTAAGGGGAAATTATATACCCACCTCCTGGGAAAACCCATCAAGCCCGACCTGGGTAATGTCAGGCTGCTTTTCCTCAGACTCCACATTCTCAGTGCGGTTGATTTCATTGGTCTGGCTTGGGGCAACACTTGCAACAGTGCTGGCACCTTCTGAAATTGTCGACTGTCCATCCATGACATCATTGCTCTCGGCATTCTCCCTGGAGGATGCCAGTACGAGAATTAATTCACACGTATAATTTACAACGAGGCCTTTTTGAATGCTGGCAAAGAGAGAGGGAAAAAACTGTGCTGCTGAGCTAATGGTAACTTTTCCGAGTGAAGTTAAGTCTTAATTGAAGTCCTTACTCTGTTTCATAGTCTGTTGGAGGCAGCTCGTGGGAATCTGTCGCGTTTTCCTGGGTGTCCTCCTCATGTGCCTCCCCTTCACGTCGTTGCTTCTCCTGCTTGTACTGCTTCCTGGCTTTGTGCCCACGTGCCGCTGTAAATACAAGCACATTGCCTATGATTTGAACAGTAGAATACAACTAAACTACAGTATTATACACTACTGTCTAGGTTTTTGCGGTTATGCCTTGGCTAGCTCTCCGGTGTGTTTTCGGGTTCGCGGGAGAAAGTGAAGCTACTCAATTCAGTTCTTGTAACTGCTCTGCACAGATGGAGGAAAACGTCGTACATCTTGCTGAAGGACACGTGATATAACTTGAGACGCCAGTGCTTCACAGGGCACCGGGGACAATTTAGTCCGCAGGCCAATTAACCTATGCAGCAGCACGTCTTTGGACTGTGGGATGAAACCGGAGTGCCCGGCAAAAAGCCACGCGGACACGGGCAGAACATGCAAACTCCACACAGAAAGGCACCCGAGCCGGGATTCGAACCTGGGGTCTTCTTGCTGTGACGCGGCAGCGCTACTCACCGCGCCACCGTGCCCCTGTGAATATCACGTTTAGAGTATAACAGCAGTTAAATGAACCATGTTCTCACAGCGAGACCCTGGAGCTCACATGGCTGTCACAGCTCTGCTCCAGATAACCGAGTGTGGTTGGGCTGCGAGGCCGAGGGGAAATGTGGGAAGTTAATTTATAACCAAAGTGGGTACTTCAACGTAAATGATTCCAAATGGAATTGGAGAGGATGAGTGGTTAATCATTAACAGGCTGCTGGAGTCTTGGGGCATGATCATCACTGTGTAAGTAAACAGCATGCGAACACCAGTGTGCTCCCTTCCTGTTTTAATCTAACCAGTTTCAGAGCAGAACCTGTGCGCCTCAAATATGTGTGTATTGGCAGAGGGGGCAAGAGGTGGGGTTGGGTCATTCAGGCATAGGTCGCTTTCTAAGCACCACAGTTTATGGTCGCTTGCACCTCACATCCCCGAGAGCAGGGTTTCCCAAACTCGAGTCCTTGCGACCCGCCATCAATTTACTCCTACCGATGGAAATTATTTACATGTTAACTCGTTCCACACTACACGCGCCCGATGATTGTTAAACACAACCCGATTGATGCGCTAAGCCAGTGGTTCCCAAACTTTCTCGGTTCACGATGCCTTTAGTGTATCAGGATTTTTTCCACGGCGCCCAAAGTCAGAAAATATATGGCACATATCGAAAATTTAGAATATCCCGCGACGACCCTGTGAGTTAGCTGCGGCGCCGCGGCGCACACTTTGGGAACCACTGAGCTAAGCACAATTCACGCTGTGTGCTGTTGTGTGCAACTGTAAACTACCCGACTGAATGCAGATGGCAGCATCCTCTCGCTTCTTCTTCTGCTCGCGGTACTCTCGGCGTGCTTGGAATCCACGGAAACCTAAGATCACAAAAGAAACCATCAACTTGGCATCTCTATAATCTCGTGCATCAGACGCGCTGATTGTTTTAATACGCTCCAAACTTCATCATATTTGTTATGCTACGTTGGATTTTTGGATCTCGGGTTTGGTCATGGGGCGGCACGGTGGTGCGGTGAGTAGCGCTGCCGCCTAACAGCATTCATAAAATTGATGTGCGGTGATTAAACTCCCTGCTAATAAGTTCGTATCATTGATTCTAATCTAGCTGCCCATTTGCTAGCATTTAATTAGCCTCTTTGGTGTACTACACATTATTAAACGATCGGAAACAAAAACTGTGACCTAATTGTGCAACTAAAAAATAACGTGCTCCCATGAATTGTTATGTTCATTAACCTACCTACAAGTGTGCCCTCACCTGACTGAATGACGAGGGCACTGTGGCTCCGCTCTTCCATGAGCTTCCTGAATTTCTTGACGGCAAGCCACGTGCGCACATAGGCCTGCAGTTTCACAAGCCTCTCCACCATCTCCTTGATCAGCAGATTTAGATGTTCTGCATGGTAGTACTTTAAGAATACCTAATAACACAGACAACAACAACAACAACCGCCATTCCCCACTAGGTGGCGGTGACGTCGCCACGGCGAAGTGAGGCAAGTCTACATTACTCCAGAGTAATTAAATATTCAAAATCGTAAGCGTTGTTTTATTAACTGCTATGTTCTGCCACGATTGTATTACAAATATATGTGCGTGTGTAAAATAGTCCATCTCACCTTCGTCTTACCAAGCACCCAGTTTTTCATTTTAACCTTCTCAAGTATCTCAACGCACGTTTCTTGTTTGCCTGGTGGAGGCGAGTCTGCTTTGAAGGCAAGGATGTAGTATCTGCAGTGTGACATGCGCAATAGTAATAATGTTAATAATGTTAACCTGTAACGCACACAGTTTCCATTCACTCTTAAAGACAGAGAATGAAGCGCAAGGAACCACAGATAAGCCAGTGCAAACGCATCTGTGGTCCTTTATATATTAAGGTGTTACTGGATAATTAATAAGTGTTTACATATTGGAGGAAACCGTGCACCTGAAAAAAAAACCTCAGGTGCTAGGGCACAACATTCTATCCCATAAACATATGGAGTCCACATTTGCTGTTCAGCTTTCTCCTGGCGAGCCAGGTTATGGTGACCTTGTCGCCCACGGGAAGGGAGTTTCAAAACGTGAGTGTGATTCACCATCCCTCGCCTCCGCACTGCTGGATCACAGGCATAAGCCACCACTGCCCGGGTGAGTTTGTACAATCGTGGCAGTGCTTATTGTGTGCGCTTATATGTGCGGTGGGGAAGCAATGCGTCAAGGTTACCTCACCAGCGAGATCGTTTCTAAAAATATACATTTGAATATAAAGAGTCGGTTTTGTTCTGCGGTTTCACTTTTCTTTCAAAACACCGTGCACACAAGAACGGCAATCACTTAAATCATATGTCTATCTCACATTCATCATTAAAAGTTCCTTAAAACAGAAAACTACACAACAGGTTAACATTTTGGGCAAGGGATTATATTCGTGTACCAAGTTTCCTAATCCGCTGAGTGATTGTAAAGTGTTACACCTGACCACATCATTCACATCTGCACAAACAGACAGGAACAGAGTGCCTCATGTTTGTAAAATGAAACATCAACACGTTTCACCAAAAAAAAATACTCTCCAACAAATAAATCAGGCCGCATTGAACTGTATAGCATGACTTTGTTTAATATGAAATACAAATCTCAATGGGGGCATGACCCAGTAAACATTAAACAAACTTGAAACGAATTGAATCTCCTCCCCCTGCTTGGAGACTCTGGACAGATCCAGGCTGGTAATCTCCAATGCCCTCATTGCTGGCATGCCTGCAGAAAATCTCAAAATATTACAGCTCGTTAAAAGTACTGCAACCTCAGTCATTTCCCAAAGCAAAATCTCGCTCCCCCATCACACCAATCCTGGCCTCACTTTACTGGCTTTCCACCCATGAGTGTGTGGACTACAAGATCTGTATCCTCACCATCAATCCATCCACAGCTTTGCTCCTTCCTACCATTCCTAAGCTTCTTCACCCCCACGTCTTAGCCTGTTCCCTTTGCTCCATGGGCTCTAGCATCCTCCTTGTTCCCAAGATCCACTGCTTCACCACTGATGGGCGCTCTTTGAGCTTCAACATCCCCACCCTCCGAACTCCCTCCCTAGCCAACTTCACTTGGTCACCTCTCTCTCTCTCTCTGCTTTTAAGTCTCTCCTCAAAATGTCCTTTTTAACTGTGCCACTTTAATTGCATCTTTTCTCTCCGTCCCTTGTTCAGTGCTTCCCACTCTCTCCCGTTTTCTTCATAGTATTTCTGCGTTGTGACATTTGTTACATTATGGGTGCATTATAAATGTAAATTGTGGTTAAACGCTAACAGAATGCAACTCACTCAGCCGCACAACTCACTCAGCCGCACACTCAATGCCTGAAGATGCCTCCGACGTGGGAGGCGAAATGACGCGAGGGAGAGAGCTCAAAAGAACAGCTTTGAAAAGCAACCATCAAACAGAATAAATAATGATCTGATCTGCTTTGTCTGTCAAGAATTATGCTCTAGCTCTCACCACTTACAGACTAACAATTTAGAAGGGGGTGCGGACCGTGCGTTTGCTAGGTGGTACTCAATCCTCTCCAAACCACCCAACGCACTACGGGGCTGGCCCCACGGGCGTCACCTGTTGACGAATTCATGGAAGGGGATGCGGTGCGAGTAGCCCTGCCGCCGGATGTGGATGGTCTCCAGAATGCCCGTGTAGCGTAGCTGCACCAGCACTTTCTCCCGGTCGAACTTCTGCTCCTGCCGATCGTTGTTGGGCTTGATGCAGCGCACAAAGTGGGGCTGGCCCGAAGCCATCTTGGAGAGCAGGTCCATCAAAGAGAACTGCAGCGACGCATATGGCAACAGCAGATGGGTGGAATTATGTTCAAAAGTAAAACATCACAAATGGCAATAAAACCAAACGGTGATTGATTACAGTCTTCAAGCTTATTTAGCTAATTTATTTGCAAATGTACGGTAATTAGCAATACGTTTATGAATGTCTCCTAAATTACCCTGAAATAGGAGGAGACAGTTTGAGTTTTCATGTTGACCGTTTCCCCGGGGTGCTTGTTCTTCTCCATGGTATCAATCTGCGAATCGGAATGTGTCACTCTCACAACAAGAACGTGTCACTCTGACAATAAAAGTAGGGACCACCATCTCGTCGGTATGTGTACTCGCTTGCTACCCATCACAGAGAGAACTATCGGAAAGCGAATGACTCATCTTTTTAAATTGGGAAAAAACAATACGACTACAAAATCTATTTGTGTCGGAGCCCATTATAATGCTCAAGTGCCCTTTCCAGGAAGCAGTGATCATGGTAAATGGAGCAACGAAATGGAAACGATTACAGGCAGAGCACTAAAAGGACAAGGGATTACTTACATCATTTGCCATTTGCTCAAAGCAGACCAGAAAGCAGGAAGTAAATATATAAATATATAGTTCTTATTATATTTGTCCTGGAAATGTGAGATGGTAAAAGTAAAGTGTGGCTAAACTGGCAATTGGCCTGATCCACGTAGATACTGCAAAAACTATGTTCACTGTATTCCCTTCTAAAAAGCAGCACATGTTATGAGAAAAGCATAAAAAAATTTTGCAAAGGTCTTTATCTAATTATCTATTGGAACTGCAGTACAGAGAAATGTTATTTTGGGATAAAAGAAATGATCTTACATAGCATTTCAAAAACAACAGATGTTTAGTTTAAAGTGATCAAAAGGCCTTAGTGTAAAGCATTTACAATTTTTTTACAAGAGCATAAAGAATTAGGAATATATTTCTTAACTCCAAATAAACTTTAACAAAATGTTCACCGCACAGAGCTTGTTTTCACAAGACATGTTATATAGCCTGTCAAATTCGCTTACCCTTATGTTTGCTGGTGTTTGACTCGGAAGAGACTTTGATGCTCCGGGGACTCTTGATCGGATATGAGCCAGATTGCCTGTTGGGATATGCCAGACAGGTGCAAGACGCCCAATCACGTAGCATTAGGGTCATGTTCTTAAGTCACTTGGTTGTTTTCTTGTACATTATCTGGAAAGTATGCTGTAACTGAAGATGGACAGTAGAGAGAGCACAAGAACTGCACGCATCGCGACGTATCTCCGCCACAACGAAACACAATATCCAGCGTAAAGATGTCCATGCGTAGGATCAACCACTAGGGGGCCTGCCAGCCCTCGAAATGTATGATTCACTTGGCATTCTGTGGAAGGACACTAATACAGATAACCATATAACGGGTCTGCACAGGTTAATTGGCCTGCTGACTAAATTGACCCCGGGGCTCTGTGATGGACTGGCGTCCCATCCTGGGTATAGCCCTCCCTTGCGCCCTATGTGTGCCGGGATAGGCTCTGGCTCACCGCAACCCTGTACAGGATTAAGCGGTTTCTGACAATGAGATGATGATGATGGGTATTTTAGATTGCATAGATGTGCAATTGTGCATGGCTGACCAATTAATTGTAGCTGCTTAGTCACCATCATCAGCCATGATTTACAGTATATATTGCTGGGGCAAGGCCTCAGCAAGCTGTCATCTAAGGGGCTGCATATGGTACCTCCTTTTATTATGCAATAAGCTTCAGCAACGTATTCCCATCGCACTGTTACACTCTTGCATTGGAATTATTGGACGTTTTTTTTGTCCTGTGCAATACACTGTATTACAATTTACTTTGTGATTATGGCTAATGTTTCATTTTTGCTCAATTTAATGCTGTAAACTCGTACTTTCTTCTGATTTTATATATTGTTTATGTTGGGTTAGTTCGTACTTTTGTTGTATTGCAGGAATCTCGCTTCCAGAGCTTGCAAGCTCACTGGGTATTATTTGTTGTAGTAATAAACTATCTATCATCTCTTACAGCGTTGCAATGCAACAATCTTCTTACGATTGCACATCTCCGTGTCTTCTTGGGCGTATTTTGTCCTTTGGCTGCCACTCCATTGCAAGGCTTGACCACCGTCCGTTATCAATGTGATGTTTCAAACACATGTGTGCTTTCTGAGCTTTTGTATTTGTCTTCATGATTCAGTTTAATTGCTCTCGTATACCTTGGTCTTCCCCGTGCTCTCGTTTTTCATATTACAGTACTTTCAGAGTTATTTCACAAATAAAATAATGTTGTCTACATCTAGAGAACCTCAGCTTTCCATCGATGCTTCCTGGGGATGGTCACTCTGAGTCAGTTGTAGAGCAGTGAATTTTAAAATGTAATTAAATTGCAAATTTCAAATTTGTAATATCTAGTTAATTATGTTATTTGGATGTTTGAGGTGTTAATTACGTTTCAACGGGTAATTTAAATTTAGTAACCATGGATTATTTAACAAGTTGCAGTATGTCAGTCAGATCCTCCATATCCGCAAAGCTCTTTCCACCGTTAGTCCAGCCGTTGAGAGGTTTTACCGTAATAATGAAAGTCAACATATTGCTGTTGGCTGTTTATTTCTCAATGCAATCTTATTTTCACTCATCATATCGACAACCCTGAATTATGCTTTGGATTTATTGACAAATTCACACAGCCTGCTGTACCACTGACAAAATTAAGGTACAGTATATGAAACAAAATATAGTCATAAAAAATACCTAAACTATGCTGATGGCCGATGGACACTGGTGAAAACAGGCCGCCCAAAGGAGAAAACGTGTCCGAAATAATGATCACCACAGGGATGGAGCAATGAGATCAGTTAACGTGCAGGAGTAATATGGATTGCGACATCGCACAACCATTAATCCAGCAGTGGATATACAACGGCTGCTGATGACGAAAAATACTTTCTTATTGATAGGAAACTGGAGATGCAAATGTGTTACGTTTATAAAATGCTGACCCCTAATGAGAAGATTATAAAATGCTGACCCCTAATGAGAAGATGATATATCTCTAAGCCGGGCATTACCTGTCTTGGTTAGGGGGTTTGAGAAGAGGAGTCTGAGCACCATGTTTTCCGAGGTCCTGAGGAGCACCACGATGTCGGCAGGTAACGTGTCTCTGTTCTTCTCAAGGAATCCTGAGGCATCGTACAGAACCTGTGGTGGAGACGAGTTAGGAGCTGGAATATGTGGCAAAATGCACTATCCAGTCAATACAACGTGCTTGGTGCAGTGTATTGTTCAAATTCTATAGAAAAACTGTCATACTTTTCCTGCATAATGGTTGATTCCAAAGGTTAGATCCATTCTCTTCGGTCTCCAAAAGTATTTTGACTTTACATTGTCCTCAAATTTTTCTGCAAAAAAAATGTGCAGCCATGCCATTGAAAATCAATACAACAGAACAAACTACACTTGTGCTTATTCACGGCTGTCACTATTGTAACAAAAGCAATGACTTACGTAATGTATTTGCCAATATGCTGTTTTCACTTTAGCGTTCAATATTTTATGCAAATATGGCACAAAGTGGCCTCAGTTTCCAGATCTAGCTTATATACCATGCAGAATGACAGCATTTTTTTCGTCGGAAACGAATGTCGTCCCATGCTAGGAACCCAAGGTTAAAATAATACCAACTAATATTGCCTTTAAATAAAACATAAGGGACTGTGTTGACAGACATCTACAAACCCAAACCACTGAACATCTAGGCACTGTCACTGGCGTGGGCCTAGAATAGTTTTTTTTTAATAAAACACTGAATTGACATTGAATTTGAATTCCTGGTATTCCTTCCTGCTAGGTCACAAATTAAACCTGTAAACCGACCAGTGACCACAGTCGCTCAATTTGGCCAGACGTCTCTTTACAGAGGAGTGTGGCACTTACCGACGAGTGTCTGGCCAGTGGCCTGGGGAAACCGGCTCTCCTCGTCCAGCAGGGACAGCATCCCCACGGGCTTGGCCAGAAACATATCGAGCAGCGGCCGGTTGTCCTCAAACTCCACCTGCTTGGCGTCCACCCCCTCGCTTGCATATTCCTCCTGTCCGTTTGATACAGTATACGGGGCTTTTCATTAAGGGCCTCAATGGACAACGTGGGAACGGGCCTTGCCAACAATGTTGGATTTCACCCGATCATGCATCTTGTTTTGCATATTCATTCATATTTAATGTAATGACCAGAATGTACTGTTAACAAGATACAATGACGTGCCAGTCACAGCTTTAAATACAAATGACATTGAATACAACATTGATGTCTAAGCGTTTATATATCAGGCAACGCTGCACCTCCCTCTTGCAGGATAGTGGCATGTAGGGCCCTTTACCAAGAAACGTACTGAAAAAGGGATGCACGTTAAACATATAAAATTTACTACGTGTAATTATGTAACAGCATTACACTGTAACGGCGCAATGCAACATAACCACTACCCTAACGGAATACAGAATTTAGAAAAACTCTGATATAATAAATGTGTACAGTACATTCAATGCCTCAAACGTGGGAAGTGAAACGTTGCAAAGGAGAGAAGGGAAGTACTCGACACGGCTATCCCAAAAGACATCTGTCTATCTATCTAACTGCTGTGACATTACCTGTTCCATGGCAAATACGTGCTGGTTGAAGTAGAACTGTATTTGCTCGTTTGCTATGTTGAT
The DNA here is from genome assembly GCA_036362915.1 of Geotria australis. Lineage (NCBI taxonomy): Eukaryota > Metazoa > Chordata > Hyperoartia > Petromyzontiformes > Geotriidae > Geotria > Geotria australis. The sequence continues at coordinate 22,487,644 of JAZEWU010000001.1, read as the reverse complement.
GCATAGCTGTTCAAACGAGTTCTTTTTGAAATTCTCAAAACCAAAGATGTCCAAGATGCCGACGCTCAATTTACTGTTCTCACTGAAATGACACAGATGTGAAAAGCCACATGGTTTAGTGCTGCATGCCAGCAGATATCTAAAAACCAAAAACTCTTACGAAAACCGGAGATGTGTAATTATCAGCATCCATTGTTGCACTATACATTCTCACATTTCAGCGTGTGTCCACATTTGATACGTGTTTGTATCTGTCAAACAATGTCGAAAGAGTGGGCATTTGGAAGCAACTACAGAAATGTAAAAACAGAAAGATTGAAAGCAATTTCAGTCAAACACATTTGGCTTCACGTCATTATCCGCCAACGGCATCGATTTACGTGACAAAACGTGTCTATCAGCCGTCACAGGGGACCGGACTCTAAAGAAATACCGCACTCCGGGTCCAGCCGATGCGAAAGCAATCCCGACACCATTACACTTGTAATCACCGCGCCGGGTGTGCCACAATTTCCCAGCATGCCATTACAGGGTTTGGCGGCAAGGGCGCAGCACCTGGCGTCCTTGTCGGGCTGCAGGAGCGTGTTGATGCGGTGCACGATCCAGCTGAACAGCCGGCCGTACAGCGCCTTGGCCATGGCATCCCGTACGTCGCTCGCCTTCTCCACAGTGTTGGTGCGCATTATGGTCTCGCCGCGCGCCACCACACAGCGCGACACCAGCGCCTCCAGCAGCTCCTCGGCACGGACCTTCAGCGGAGCGGCCGCTGGGAACACACGGAACGCACGTGACAGTCCCCCGGCACGACTCACGAGGGTCGCGAAATGGAGTGGTTAATTGATGGTTGCTCTTCAGAGCTGTTCTATCGGCATAGCCGTGTCCAACTAGTTCCCTCTCTCCCTCGCGACGTTTCGCCTCCCACGTTGGATGATGATGCTTCCAGCGTGGGAGGCGAAACGTCGCGAGGGAGAGAGGGAGATTGCTCGACACGGCTATCCCGAAAGAACAGCTCTGAAGAGCAACCACTATGAATCAGAAGTTGGTATTGTTCACAGCGCTTTGTGACCCTCGGGTGAAAGGCGCTATATAAAATGATATTATTATTATTATTATTGGGTTATCGCTTTGTAACGGCACTTGCGGGCCGGTTGTTAAGTTGGATGCTCCAAAACTAGAGCCTCACAAAACATCCCTACAGGCACTGGTGTTTTTGTTGCTTCTCGACCAAATTACAGTTTTCATCTTTCTTGACGGGTAACCCCCCATGTCTATGGCTGTGTTTACAAAAATATACATTAAAATACTTTATTACATTCTTATTTTTAAGACAGTCCATGCCTGGTAGATTTTATTTTATTAGGCTTGTCTAAAAATAAGTTTTGCGAAGTTGATCCTAAAGAGCATACATGTTTGATAAAACTATTGCCCGTAGATAAGCAGGAGCTCTCCCAGGGTGGCTGCTAAGTTGATTGGCACAAAACCATAAGGCCTGCTGAATAGGTTGGTCTCACAAGTCATGCCATGATCAAGTCTCCCTGCTCAATGAGAATTTGGGCAGCGATCATCTCTTTTGGGAGTTCTGAATTTATGGTTAGGATGACTTTGACAAGTGTACCCCAGATGGATGATGATCTGTGTTGATGCCCGCCTGGAATTTACACTGGTGACATTGTAAGTACATTATGTTCAGTATAAAATAAAGTGAGAAGTAATGTCTCTAACTCACATGATTCAATGCATTTATTGTGATTTTAAGAATCTATACCAATGAATCCATCTAGAAGCTGTAACAATATTTACACTCACCATTCTCCAGGGCTGCGGAGTTGGGGTCTATGTTGCTCTTGTCAGATTGATGGTCTGTAGATATGGACATGAACTCAATGTTCCCCACGTTGAGAATCCCAGCCAAAATGTTGTAAACGCAGGAAACTTCCTGTTAGGTGTAGGGAGAGAATAGCGCAAAAATACACATGTACATGCTCCCAAGGGCTCGATATACACACACATACAAGCATCGTCCCATAATCACAGTCACATGAACAATCCATATATAATAAGGGAAGTGTTTTTATGTTTGTATGTATGTCCACATTGAAGGTACCGGTTTCAATGACTTCATAAGCACACAATTTATTTGCACAACAACGCAGGATTTTACATCTAATTTCTGCTTTACTTTCCACTAATCGATTACTATTCTGAAACTTCACGGTCAGCAACATTCCCAAAAGGATATCAGGAAAAACCAAGTCAAAGCAGTCATGTCAGCAGATAATGTCATCAAGAAGAGACGTCAGAAGAATGTTACACACTTGCAACAAGTTCGCCCATTGGGCGGGTACTCTGCTAGTGGTCACAATCGAGAAAGTCTGCTTGAAGCGCAATTCATAATAGTGTGCTATTGTAGCAACGCAACGTAGTCATGCTTTCCCAAAATGGAAATTAGCCAATTATTATCATAGCCGTGAAGGCCATGCTATAGTAACACACGCGCACACACAGAAACTTAAAAGTGTATACGCACAGCCACACACACAGATTACACCCATGAAACAGACAGTGTAGACGCCTCTCATCCTGATTGGCATGATTATTTTTGGCACGAACAGCTTTAAGAATGCTCAGCCCTACTCAACCCCAGCTCAAGCCTCGCACTAACCTCAAGTCTAGCATTGACAAGTACATTCCAGGACAGCTGTTCATATATAAAAATCTATATCTTGACATTCTGTTTACTGCACATTACGTGCACAGTGTTATCTTGAAAACTGTTTCAACACTAAACATCTCCATCTTATAATCACGTACAGGTTTAAGCATGATATGTAATATCCATCATCCCAACAACGGCCACGATTTATCCACTGATGGATAAAGGCTTAGCTATGTCACTGTCTTCACACAGTCATGTGTTACAACAATCTATCTACTCTAACTTCTGCACATAAACAGATTTCGTCACTTCAACTCCATGGTGGTCATCCTCCTTGCAATATCACGTTCCCTCCATTGGCTGTCACTCCAGCATCACTCTTGACCATCAGCTCGGGAGCTATTCTGTTCAAGCCCACAAATTATAATTATCGATCAAGGTCTCTTTTCATTTGTCCTTCGAACCATGTTTTCCATGTGTTCCCTCCTCCTGGCTAACAGTGCAATCCCAAACACACGAGGGTGTGCATGACTATTGGGTTTGACTGAGAATACATACTTTATATTTCAGATTTTATATCGTAATGGCTTTACAAGCGCACTCTTAAGGGAGCAAAGCATGTGAACAGATTAGGGAATAGTACTTGTGGAAATAATATTAATGTATCGTAAACGCTTGATAAAGATTACTTGACGATTAACGTTACCTCTGTTGTGAAGCCAAGTATGTTGAAGCATTGCTCAATGGCCTCGAATTGCTGCTGGTGAAAGCCAGTGGAGAGGATTTCCTCCAGAGAGGGGCTGCTACTGCTGACGAGATACCTGCCGTGCCACACAAACGAGAATCACAGGCTACTTCTGCTCACAAGCCCCACGATGAACGCTGTGTACAAACCCACGCAGGTGGCACCCACTGAGAGAAGTTGTGGAAAATCTGTTGTTCTTTGCAGCTCTCCATTTGGTTTGTAGACATTTCCCCACTACAATGAAGGACTACACAGATTACAATTACTAAAACATTTCTACTTTTTTCTACTCGTGGACAGCGATATACAGAACGGCAATCAATATATTATTGTAGACTGGGGGTCAAGGTAGAAGCGTTCACGTCGCGATCCCTGTCAGGTAGTACTTGGTATTGCCTGCGAATTCTACCAAACACTTCGAAGCCAAGCTGAAAGACGACCATGTCCAGAAGCTAGCCATCGTGCTTCGAAGAATCGCAAAGAAGAAGAAGATTGTAGAGTAAACAAACAACGCTGAATAGTCAAATATCGTGAATATATATGGCATACTACACATGCGTATGCAATGCAGAAAATTACTGCTGTTAATAATCACACGCACACAACGTGATAACATGTTAGTCATCGGAAGGGAACAAATTAGCACATTTCTCCACCACCGCATTACGAAATAAAGATAAAAGAACATGTTTAATGATTTTGCTGATTTTTGAAGGACAAACTTGTTTTTTAATCACTGGTAAAAAATGTATAAGTTAAAACAAAATGTGAGTAGAAACATGAAACCGCCAAGCATGTTTCCTCTGATTAAATATTGTATGCTTAAAATTATCAAATGCCCCAGTAATTCCAATATATGGCTCAATGGTACAGCGAGCGAGCAAAGTCAACAGCAGTTATCCTATGGATAGATTTGTCCCAGCCATAGGAATGTTGAATTTTCACCCTGGCTCAGGGCTGTAAACACAAGATTAGCATTGTCCAATGCTTATTCTAGAGGAAATCACTTCGACTTGATTCCAAACTGGAGTCGTTAAGAAAGCTGCTGGGTCCACCACGGTGACAGCAGTGCACGGAGCCAGTTGCAATGTATCGGGCTATGGTGACGTGATGGCGAGTGATGATGGGGAGTACCGTGGGGCCTGTCCAGTGGGAAGACAGTACTGCTGGAGCTTGTTTTGCTGCGCCAGCCCGGCATACATGTAGTAGAAAATGTGAAAGTTTTTTTCAAACCTGAAACAAAGATATATACATGTAAATAAATACAATCTATTTGAAAATGCATAACCAGTATACATGTTTTAAAAAAACAATACTAAACAAAAGTTATTCTTGCAGCCCATCGGTGTCATTATCCACGATGTACTTTTCCAGGCCCCAGTTGGATTGAGAAAAAACACGAATCGATTAAATATTGATTGTTTAAGAAGTAGATTGTGGGCAGTACACATTGCAAGATGATGCCTCCAACGTGGAAGGTGAAACGTTGCGAAGGAGAGAGCACGAACACTCGACACGGCTATCCAGAAAGAACAGCTATGGAGAACAATCTCTTAGATCGAGCTGTGAAAACTTATATCATTACAGGCCCACTTAGAGAAAAATCTCTTTCTCATTGGTGACCCAGCCAAAGAAGCCAATCTGCTGTTACAAGAGAAAGTCAAAAAGGGTTAACCAAAAGCTTGGTGAATGGCGCTGGTATAACTGTACGAGTGCTCAGGGCTAGTGCCCGGCAGGTAGACCCGATAGACTCACGGTGCTTGGTTGGTCACGCGGGACTTCTCCAGGAGGTACTCGAAGATCTGCGCCCCCGCCACCGTGCCGCTGCTCGTAAAGTGCATCTCCAGGTACTTGCCGAAGCGGCTCGAGTTGCCGTTGATGATGGTGCACGCGTTCCCAAACGCTTCGACCAACGGGTTCACCTGCAGCACCTTTTCCTGGAGCGCACGATCGTTGGCCTGCCGCGTGCGTGTTGCGCAGTTTCAGAGCGAGGAACAACGCGTGTAAGAGGCCCGCGATATGACTTATGGGGCGCGGCACGGTGGCGCAGTAAGTAGTGCTACCATCTCGCAGCGAGAAGGTTCTGGGCTCGAATCCCGGCTCGGGTGCCTTCATGTGTGGAGTTTGTGTGTTCTCCCCGGGTCCACGTGGGTTTCCACTGGGTACTCCGGTTTCTTCCCACTGTCCAAATACATGCTGCTGCTGCCTAGCTTAATTGCCCCTGGTATACTGTGATCGAGTGGAATTCCATCCTGGGTATAGCCCTGCCTTGTGCCCTCTGTCTACCGAGATAGGCTCTGAGTCTATATCGACCTTCTACAGGAATAACTGGGAACTGATAATAAATGAAGCAATAACCTATGGGAATGCATTGGCATTCACATACTGTAGTTGTAAAAAGATATCCATGAGTGCATACATGACTAATGCTCTTTTAATAATAATCCCCAAAGTACTTCCCACTCAGCAAGGCCAGAAATGTTGCACAATAAAGCAGGACATGGCTGTAGAAAAATGAAAACATAAGCTTTGTCCTTGAAGGCACAAAGAAAATGTTTCACTCATTTTTTCACTAATTATTTTGTTACCAAGGTGGAACCATTTTAAACATAACATTCTTATTTCCCCGCTTTTATTTTAAAATTATGAATGAATGCACTGCAATGCCAAGGGGTAATCTTTCTGAAATGTTTTTTTAAATCTTTGAAAGATAGCATTGTGTTTTACCGGGTAGCATTAAATGCAGCAGATATGGATTTTAGTAATACACTGTGGATCAAGATAGGTTACAGTAATTTAATGCACGTAGCTTATTCTTTCATTTCGATCGGCAGAAGTTGACAGATAATAAAGCCAGGATGAACGATGCAGTCGTGCAGAGTGGCTCTTGCGAGTCATACCTTGCCAAGCACTGTCATCTGCTGCACAATGAGGTGGGAGCTTTCGGTCTTCCCTGATCCGCTCTCTCCGCTCACGATGATGCACTTTACACCACGATAGGAGAGAAATGCGATTCTAACGGTTGACCAATAATTGCGGTACTGCTGTGTGTGCCTATCCACATCCAAAAAAACGTTGTGCAAAGTACAGGAATATGACAGCGTATGAATGAGAGCCCAATTTCTACAGCTTAGATTAGCATTTTTAAGTATGGCTTTTATTTTAACTACTTTCAAATGTTAGGGATTGAATGTCTGTTACTGAAGGTGATTTTAAAAAGTAAAGACGAAGGGAAGAGCAAATTGTCAAAGTTACAGACAACATTTCTCCCAAGTTGGTGATGAAGGCTTGTCACCTCAAAGGAAAATTATTTCTATAATTGTAGGCCACTTTTATGGTTATTAGCTTTCATCTTATGTAACGTGCATTGTCACTGTAAGGGCAGCAAGCATAACGAATGGTACATCTTGTGTACAAATTCCGTACAGTCCCACATGATTGTAAAGTTATGTACTTACACTCCCTTTCACCAGGCATTTAAGTTGATTGTTATGATTCAGGGTCGCAAGTCAGTTGCATATACATTACAATGTGGTGAATGTAGTACTTATAGTGCCTGCAAAGGTCACATAATAAACCCATTACTGAAAACACACAAATGGTAGTAGGTGACACTTGCACATGTAATACGATTCACTTATCGATGAGCTTAATAATTGACCTTAATCGACAAATCAACGCACCTTTGCAGTATACATGTGCTACATGACACACCACTTTACCTGGTGGGCATTGTAGGTGACCATGGAATGGTAAGCATTGTCGGAGATGGCGAAGATGTGCGGTGGGTTGGCTGTACGCTTCGCTCCTCGGTACAGGGCAGAGTGCTGCAGCACAGGGACGCAGACACCACAATTCAGGGCCGTGCGAGACCTCTAACTCAGCCACTCGCTCGTGGGGATTCAGCCCTCGCGGGGAATCTGAGCAATGTCTGAGGTGAGAGCCATTCTATTGCTAATGGGTGCAGGTAAACTTAGAAGCAAATATCGATCCACCGTTGGTAAATGCTCTTACCTTTGGGGAGTAAATATCGAGAATCTGAAATGGGTTGATGGCGATGAGAATGTCCCCCACGTAGGTGTAGATTTGCTGATCGGCGTAGCGCTTCTGCAGCTGCTCTATAATCGTCGTCTGTAAGGAACCGCAGAAAGATGTACAATTATCTTTAATTTTTAGGGTGACAAGCTCTGTTAAGCGAGGATCCATGAAGGCTCACTTGGTATACGACGTTATGGTGTGGCCAGCACCATGCATGCCTACCTGCCCTTAGCTCCCCGGTGGTGATATTGATACACTGTATCAGGTAGTCAGTTTAGGCTGAGGTGACCTATGGATGGCCCATACCAGGCTCAGATATCCTTTGGGCAGTATTATGATAATTGAATTAAAATTACCGCTAATATTATGTGTGACCAAGAATACATACAACATATCGACGGGTGAACTACACTTACACACTTTTTCACATGACCTAAACTCACAAACAGAGCTTCACTATGGATAACATTGGTCATGAAAGCCTACGAGTTAATTTTACATGTTTGGTTGCTGGGAGTGTAACTAAGTGTGCAAAACACAAAACGTGAAGGCTTTTAAATAGCTATAGCAATGCCATAATTTGTACAGCAGACAGGTGAAGCCCTATCACTCGATGGCTTTACATCGTTGCTAACCCCACATCGCAACTTAACCCATCTTGTTTTGAATTTCAATTATTGTAAGATGTTCCTGCAATAAGAGTCCTTATATGCATCAAGGGGTGATACAAATTTTAAACAGGTGGGAAAACAACACGGTTAAGTTTAAAATAAGTTTAAAATAAAACAAGGGAACAGATGTTAACTGCGGTCAAGAGACTGGCAGATGGCTTCTGGAGAAGGGAAGTCAATTGATTGTGAACCTGTGTGGAGTACACTCTGCCACTGCAAAACATCTTGAGTGTTATTCCATTTTGAAAAATATGACTATCGATTTCCCCCCAGAGTTTTTATTGATTCGAACATTACTTATTTAAAAGACGGATACAAACAATTTCAGCAACAAAACCCACCCTAATTTTATAAGATTATTTTAAAAGGATGTGCAACCTAAATGTTAAATCGAGTGAATATGAACGTTCTTTTTTAATGCACTGATTTCGTTAAATTATACCAATGTAGAGAACATGTAGTTTAAAGTGTGTCCTGATGAGGCCATCAATGTTCATAAAAATAAGTGTAAATTATTCCTTTTATTCAAGTTAAAATATCTTCCCATTCATCTCCATTGATGTTCCTGAGCCAGTGGTATAAATTCTACATTTCTATGCCAGGGACCAACCTCCATATAATATAACTTCGTTAACCTACAAGAAAGTGGTATTTATGTTATGGACCCCAAAGAGATGATTGGTTGAGTCAACTATTGACCAGTATATAAAACTCTTATGCCTGTTGGAACCACTTAACTCTGTTTTGAACCCACTAACCGCACAACAGCCTGGCTTCCAGATATTACTGTAAATATTATGTATACTGTCTATTTAGTAATATTCATGCACTCATCCATTATCAGAAACTGCTTAATCCTGTACAAGGTCACGGTGAGCCGGAGCCTATCCCGGCAGACACAGGGCACAAGGCAGGGACACACCCTGGATGGGATGCCATTTCATCACAGGTCACTAGGGGCAATTTAGTCTGCAGGCCAGCAGCATGTCTTTGGAAACCGGAGTGCCCGGCGAAAACCCACGCAGACAAGGGGAGAACATGCAAACTCCACACAGAAAGGCCCTTGAGCTGGTATTCAAACCCGGGTGTTTTTGCTGTGAGGCGGCAGCGCTACTCACCGCGCCATCGTGCCGCCCCTATTTAGAAATAGTCAATCAGAATATATGTCGAAAATAGTATATATCAATAATTCTATTAACAAGGTGTACATTGATACAAACGATATAAAAATGTAGCAGTGAACAGCTTACAAGACAAATGGATGAATACACAACATGGCAAGGCAAGAGGAGTCGTTGCGGGGAGAGAACGGGAGTTAGGAGGGAGGGAACGGGGGTTGGGAAGGATGGACAGCCAGCTGCATGATTGAAAAGGTGAGCGTAGGATACGAAACTCAGCGAGCGAGCGGCCGTGCACCTCGTCAAGAACGTCGAGCTTGACGAGATCGTCCACAACGTTCAACTCTGCGCGCAGTCGCGACTTCATGTACTCCGTCTTCTTGGTGTGCAGCCGCTCATGCCTGCAACATCACACGGGCTTAAGCAATAACACTTGTATCGAGCGTGGCAATTATACATACAGACGAAACAAACACACTTCGCAGGCTGGATAAATTGTTACATTTATCAGGAAAATGTTTAAAGGTGACGCATACTGTGAGCTTCGGTGTGGGCTGCATTGCTTTTGCGTTTATAATTGCAAAAGGTTATCTTAAACCGTTTAGTGGGGCAGTGGCATCGTGGTTAGTGCATTACACTTATGAAGCCGGTGACCTAAGTTTGAGTCCCGGCAGCAAATAAAATCATTGGGAAGTGATATCCGAACCATGTCCTGGGCGCCCCTGACCACACTGACCAGTATGGTCAAGTACAGTCAAACAATACAGTGACTGACACGACGTGGGGAGACCACCAACGGAGCGACAAGAGAATTTTGATAATAATAAGTAATAATAATAATTATTATATTTTAAAATAATTTAAACCTGATGTTTTACCTTCGTAAAAATGTGCATTCAGTTTATCTACAAGAGATCTATGGAAAGACGTTTCCATAAAAAAATAAACAAATATAAATCAAAGTAATAGACCGCGGTAATATTACAAAAATGTCACCTCATAGATGAGAGAGTATGTTCCAACCTACATGAAATTAACCTAAAAATAAAACTGATTTCACCAGCTAGTCTTTTAAATTTGAATTCTGCTCAAGGCAGCGTTAATAACTATTCAAAGGCTATGTGACTCAATCACTCCTGCTACCTTCTCCTTTCTTCTGCCTTCAAGCAAGAGGGATTACTCTAGGTTGTCAGAGATGAATCCAGAGCTTTCATGACAGCACATTTTTTCTCCAGTACCCACACACCATACGTTGCTGCCACTGAGGCTACAGATAGGCACTGTTTAAGTTTGAGCTTAACGTTTATGAAATTGTACAAGATCTTCCTTTACAAAGCATTGTGTTTGCTATGCTCGTTTGCTGTCCTCATCATAACCGAGTTGAACGTATTTTTTTGCTCATCAAAAAAACAACACCGTGTACATTTTCAAACATTTTCGCGAGCTAAGTTTTAAAGCCGATGATTAAAGATAAACGCTCCGGTCATGCAGCACAACTCTTGCCGTGTTCCACCAAACACGTCTGCTTACCTCCCACCATTCCTAAAGAAGTCAGCCTGCACATCGGCTAGAGGCCAGACGCACTGTCTGAGCTGATGGAAGTAGGACCCCATCAGGCACGCACGGCCATGTTGCTTACGGAGCCTCTCAGTCTCCGGCTCACGCCGCGTCGCCACGAGCGCACTTGTCCCACGGTGCACACGATGTGCTGTGCACAACGCGCGGATTGTGCCACTGGAAGAGCCCCCCCGGACTTACTGAGCGCACCCGGCCCCCGTGGACTTAGCTGAGCTCAATTCCGCTGCCGCCAGAAAAGGCCCCCCGTTGCTCTGCTCAAGCTGCTTACTGGTAATCTTAACAATAAATCAACTATGACTCCAGAAAATGGCTCGTGTGACCTGATATAAAATAACACATTTTAACCTGCGCGTAAATGATTTCAACAACGTTGAAATGCAACCGGCGATGATAATTTCAAATGTGCTTGAATTAAAATGGTGAATGTTTCACATGCGTTCTTATCAATTGTAACTGAAAGCCTTTCACGCAAAGAGTAAAAAGAAATGTGTACATTTTGAACATTATCGGAAGGATTTGATTTGATGACGATCAATTATGTATGGATCTTTAGAAGCCTATGTGATCAAGGTAACCAGAGAAATCCTCGGTCCAATTTACAAGAATTAATTTGAATCGAGGGCAATGAAAGGGAAATAAAAGACAGATATTTAAAATGTGCCATCTAATACTTATGGTGTTTATTCATAGACTTATTTTACATACACCAATATAATCCGCAAATAACATGGTCAGGGATGTTCCTACATCCAATGTTTTACAACAGTGGTTAAAGGTTGACAACACTGCCAAAACCACAAACAAGTAACGGCACCGACACAACTAAAATTGTCCTTGCGCATGTACAGGTGTGTGTCTGATCAAGTATTTAGCTTGGTGTATTTACAAATACGGTATGTTTATTTGCTTAAAAGCACTATTAACCTAATTGGGAGATTCCTTAAGTGGCATCCAGAACATAGCTCATCAAACCATTTGGAAAAGCTGAACACCTATTATTGATTCTTAAGCTCATTATACTCGCATTAAAGATCACCTGTAAGAATCAATGTTTTTAAATTCGTAAAGGTTGTATGTACTTGGTCCATGTCACCCCAGCAGCCACTAGGTGCAGCGCTTTGTGACCCTCGGGTGAAAGGCGCTATATAAATTGAAATTATTATTATTATTATTACTCACCAAAATGTAAAACAAAGAATAACGATTGTGACTTGAAAAAAGTCATCAAATAATCATAGATTCGTTTATTATTATCATTACCCGCTTTATCCTCTAGACTCTGGAGACTCTAGAGGATCGCGGTGAGCCAGAGTCTATCCCTGTAGACACATGACACAAGGCAGGGCTAAACCCAGGATGGGACACCAGTCCATTGCAGGGCACCGAATGCAATATATTCGGTCCAATTGGCTTTGGCAGCAGGTCTTTGGACTGTGGGAAGAAACCAGAGTACCTGGCAAAATCCCACACGGACACAGACAGACAGACAGAACGGCACCCGAGCTGGGAAGCGAACCCAGGTCCTTGTTGCTGTGAGTCGGCAGCGCTACTCATTGCACGATCGTTTGTTGTGTCGCAGGAATCCCGTAAATAGCTTGCAAGCTCACTGGGTATGTTTATGTTGTACTAATTAAAATCATCATCATCATCATCATCACCGTGCCGCCATCAAAGAGTCAGAGCACTCTGGACTGAGTGCCCTGTGTTCAAGCCTGCGACGCCAGGCAGAGTGCTAACCTGATCTTTTGGATGTTGCCCATTTGCAGGTGCAGGTCAATGAGCTCCGTCAGTTGCTTCTGGAGCTCCTGCTCGCGGCCCTCCACCTGCTGGATGAACTGATGCTCCAGCAGCTGAGACACAGTGGCCCGTCGCTCAAAGTCCTTCACCAGGCACCTGCACAGCCACAGGTGCGTCAGTGCTGAGCATTGTGGTACCGCTCACTTCCCTATTACGAGGTTACTGCCAAAGTGAAACTTGCAACGTTTTTCACTCCTCCCAATGACGTATATGGGGTAGAGGCAGACGTGAAAGTAAGCCGGTCCAGTCCGGCATACCGGTAACAAAGTGGCCGAAGCATTCAGTTTAGTGCAGGTGGGAAGGTGGGTTTGCACCTTGACCGTACCGGTAAGGAATTTAAGTTACTTTCACCCCTCAGAAGAGGGAAAATTGTTTCATCGTGGAAGCAATGTGTGGATATGCATGCGTGCAGGTCTACTGCTCTACCGGCTAATGCAGAGAGGACCTCGAAGCATGTCTTTATACTGCACCATAAAATGTAAATGTAAAAATGGCATAACTCTCATCTGATTGTTAGATGAGATTTATGAAAACAATTTACGCTTATATTTTATGAGAAATAAAATCATTAAATCTCTCCAAATTACACAGTCATGTTTTGCTATAGTGAGGGGGAACTGTTCGGGTCATCATATGGATAACTTGCTTTCCTGCTGTGCCATAAGTGCACACTGCAGCATGGGAAGTTCTTCACATTAATCTCAAAAGAGCTATTGATGTAGTAGCATTGATACTTCACATGGATACCACTGACTTACGATTAAGAGGTAAAACATGGCCAAGGCGGTTTGATGTCACTATACCTTACCATCACATGCTTCCTTTTATGTCCATTACAAGTGACTACCCATGAACACATTACGCAGCAGGCATGCAAATGGCATAATAGTATAATGTAGGCTTGATATAACGTTTGCCATCGGCATCACTTACTGCGTTATAAAGTCATTGAACAGCGGGGGCCAGAGCTCTGGCTGCTTCAGTGTTGGAGGCGGATTTCTGCATAAACACACGGCTCACATCAATACACAGACACACGTGCTGCAGAAATACAAAGGGCCTTGAATTTTCAGAACAGGTGAGCTGTGCAGATACTACATGTAAATAAGTCGCATTCATGAGCGCGATTTCACAACAAACCTGGCCGCACGGTTTCCGCAAAGCATGAATTATTTACTTGAGAATACTGTCATAATGCAAAGGGCAGTGCACACTGAAGAGTGGCGAAAGTCTGTGGCAGGATTAACCCCTATGTGCCTTCGCTGTCCCTTTAGAAATGTCAGGCAAGTTGCTCCCTCGCTTACTTTCCAGGTTCCCCCAGTGAAGTCACCACAAAATAAATTCACTCCGCACGTTTGGCCACACATAATTCATGGCTTTGACACGAACAAGGCCACGTTAATGAGCATGGAGCCGATACATGTCAGACGCCCTTGCTTTCTACTGGCAGATCCACATTAACTAAGGCATGGTTGGGAGATGCTGACGCACAAAAATCCCTGAACTTCAGAGGCTCCATAAATATTCCACATGGGACTTTTCAAGAAGGAACACGGCACCACCGTTCCCACGCGCGGCACAACCAAAGGCGTTTTGTACACGAACCCATCGATTTCCCAGCTGGCAGCCTGCCACCTTTCGCAGTTCCACTCACCGTGGGATCTTAAAGAGGGCGCGCATGGGATGCAGCTCATAGAGTGGGGGGTCACCATCGCCCAGCTCGATGGCCGTGATGCCCATAGACCAGACGTCACAGCGCCTGTCGTACATGTAGTCCAACTGCTGCTCGCAGGCGATGACCTGCACCCGTGGACAAAAGATCAATAGGATCCACCGCCATGCACACGCTGCGGGTGCAGCGCAAACAAAGGGAGACCGCTGGTGCTGTAATTGTGTGTGTTCCTTTGGCTCGGCTTACTGAGCTGTGACTAGAATAATCTGACCAAAGGGCTAGACTGTAGTTATGCTTGACGTGTGTTTGCCAAGGCAAGCTGATGCTTCAGAGTCT
>JAZEWU010000001.1:22438419-22469980 GCA_036362915.1 Geotria australis | reverse complement strand
ATGAATCAATGTTGATGACAGTGATATGCTGGGTCCAGTTGCTGGGAATGGGCCCTAGGTTACCTCTAGGACGATCCACAGCTGGTCCCCGTTGACACCGTCCTTCTGGTAGTACATGCCGAAGAATCTGACGATGTTGGGGTGCTCCGGCAGGGAGGTGAGGATGCTGTACTCCGCCTCGATCTCCTCATCAATGTCCTGCTGATAGACAGTGTGTGAGCAATGACAGAGGGCTGGAGCATGCCCTTGGAACGTTTCATTTGGTATCCAGATAAGCAGCACAAGTTGTAAAAATCGTATTGTTCATTGCTGTTAGCAAACTGTCTCTGCTTGCTAAATTAGAATGTTGATGAGCCCAACATTAATTAAGTAATAATTTAATACAAATATTATCATTGCCAAAACTGATTTTGTTAATTTGCCCGGGAATCCTCAAATATGAACTACTCTACATAGTTTTGAACATGAGAAAAATAAAATTACATGGGTATATGTAGATGATATTATTAGAAATCACAATTCTTGTATTCATTTTCAATGTATTAAAGTTCACAACCTAGTATATGGTGACTATACAATTACCGTCAGATAATGCTAGCAGTTTTTATTGACCTAAAAATGTTTTTAATTGAAAAGCATGAACGCCGTCTCTTTTCCTGGATACTCAGCCACTTAAAATACTAAAGCCGAGTGCTGACCTGCACAACGAGTTTTACAAACATGATGCCTTCAAGCCCCACAGCTGGGTAAATAGTATGAAATAACTAATGTCACATATCATGTAACGTGCTGCTGACGCACACCCAACAGCAGATGAATCATTGATCTATTATTATAATAAATGTAAAACAATATGATATCTTTAGTATCCTGACCATTATTCTCCTTTTCAAATATCACCGTACTCAACAAACAATATCTGTCTGGATAATAGGAATCTATAACTTAGAAGGCAAGCGGTTTCATTCACTCTCAAAGAGAGAGCAGAACAACTCAGAGGCACGAGGAACTGCAGAGAGGTGGCGGAGGGGGAAGGTAGCTACGCGGTAAGCTGGCACCAACATTTGCCAGACGCTGCGTCCTCTATATATTAGCATGTCATCAGCCGAATTGTTTTTTAGCTATGGGAGGAAAGCAGAGTACCCGGCAAAAACCCATGCGGACACAGGCAGAAAAGATAAACTCCACACAGAAAGGCACCCGAGCTGGGAATGCAACCCAGCAAACTTATTGTTGTGACACCCATGTTACCACTGCACCAACGGGCTGCTCAGATATGTTCAGGCCATTTATGTCCTTACTAGTATCACATATCCAATTAAAAAAACAAATGTCAGCACTCACTAGTAACCTCATACACATTACAACCTCACGTGTTCAATCTAAGCTCGACACAGCCCTGATTAAACGCACTACAAAAGAGCAAATCCATGTGTTTTTGACAAAGTGAATCCCTGGCAAGAACCCACGTTCACGGGATCCAGGGTCTTGACAGCAGCCTTGCTGCCATCTTTCCGGTTCGTTGCCTTGTACACCTTCCCATAGGTGCCCTTTCCGATGGTCTCCACCAGCTCCCAAGTATCCGATGGGTCCTTCAGCTGCTCAAACTTGATCAGCTTCGTAGACATCTTTCTCAGGTTTAGCAAAAAGATTCGCTGTTGGGAATAAGAACACGAAATGTGATTACTCAAAGGCTTACACATCCATCGATCTTAATAAGCAGTCGAGCAAGTAGTTACTTGGAATGATATCAGCATACATGTAATTTGCGAGAGTACACGTTTCAAACGTTACAAACATTTGCAAATGTGAGATGTTAACAAAAGTTTTACAAGACATACGCATTCGGCAAACATTTTAAAATCATTACTTCGGTGGTATAAACATGTACAGTGTATGTTATAATCGCAAAACGGTACGATAATCTGATTACGTGAACACAACGCGCCGTGCCTTCAGAAAATCCATCTGCATCTTGCCAAACTCAGCCACGAGGTGGGCACGAATTCTCCCCTCACCAAACGACTCGGACTCAACAATTCACCGCATACCTTCGGTATGGGCGTACCACTCCTATCTAGGCGGCTGTTAACACACAGGACTGCAGACGTGTGACCTATATGCTAGTCAGCTTCAGCCAGGCAAAGGGGGCAAGTAAATGTATATCCCGCTAATCCTATTCATTCTCGGCCCACCGAAGAGAAATAGCTACGGCCAAGTTGCAGAGGCGGCGGTAAGATTACGGCTAGCAGGCGCGTTCAGTACGCTTGGTGGCTTGTACGATGCTGCGTATCCCTGAGTGGCTTTTCACAAATTATATCAAGCATGCCTTCGCAGCACAAGCTGTTCTTAGTCACCGCAGCCTCACTCCTCCCTGGGTCACCGCGCGGAGACGTCCCTGTCACAAGCTGGCATTTACTGTCGGAGAACATTATCCAGGCAGCTTTTGGTTGCACAGATTTGCTCTGCAATCCTTCACCAAGAGTCCATTAGTACAACCGCTCTAAATACACCGTGTTAACGGTTAAACTGTCAAGCTTCTTTAACAATTCACTCTTGCAAATGAGACGATGGTATCCTGGTCTCTTGAGATCTCACCTGGTTAAACAAACAAACAAACTTGACAATTGTGATACGCTGCACCAGCAGGTATGCTTCTGAAGCGAATTATTAGATATTTTCCCAACCACATGTCCTAGGCTTTATTTAAGTTGCCTGAGGCACTGGCCTATATACCTAATTCCAGAGGCTTGTTTTACGCTCACAGAAACAATTAATGTATTGTTTCACTCTGCATTAAGTTTTTCCTTCAGTGCACACGTACCGCACTCTCTGTGCACTCAAGTTGTTCACCAACACTACAGAATCACCGAGAGCATGGTGTGATGGAGCCTACCCAGTGAAGAGCAATCTCATATCATCATCACATCGTTGCCAGCGTCCTTCCCGACTGCGCACCCTAGATGCGTGCCCACTTAACATAACATCGTGTCCATCTGTCCAACTCGGCACAACTCATTAGGCTAGAACTGTGTCCAGCTCTCCAATAACGGAGATTAATGAGGGCCCGTTATACAAGTTGTCTTTGTGCTCCAGTAACAGCATTCTTTGTGCTCATTAAGAGCGCAGCTCAGCTGTGAAATATGTGGTCATTATAATGAAGATTATTATTTTTAGTGGCCACGTTGTTTTTTTGTATTGTTACTAAAGCCATTGCAGTGCAGAAGAATGGCATTACAGTACGTCGTAAAAAGAGAGATTTTCGCACGGATACAATACTATGTCATGTAGAACATTTGAACACACACATACGACTATGCAGTAGGTATATGCAATGCAATGGACACTGATTTTAGAATTCATTGTCCTGCCCCTTGTGCTCGCACGTGATCTAGTGATTTGGAGGCAGAAAGTTGCAGTGTCAGTGGACAGTAGGGGACAAGATGGAAGCAAGAGAGAGAAAGAGATTAAGTAGTGATCAGATATGTGAAGGGGTATGACAGAGGGCGAAGAGGGAGAGCAATCTCTGGAGAAAATGAGATCCAAGGTATGGCCGACTTTATGGCTGTGAGGAGTGTTGGTCCGAAGGAAGCAGAAAATCAGCAAATTGAGATGAGTTAAAAATGTGGATATTGAAGTCACCCAGCAAGATCACCAGGGCGGTGTCAAAGGTGATTGCATAAATTAGGAAATCGAGTTCCCCCAAGGAAATCAGCAAGGGGTCCAGGATGGCGATAGAGTACATCCAAGATAACCTGTAAAGACTTTTGAGTATTATCTTCCCAGATACATTCATGTTTCCTCCCACACGCAAAAAACACTTTGTTCTTATAATACATTTAAGCAACCTAAAACGGTTAAGTCTCAGAGATGGAATTTAGCCAAACGAAGTGAAAAATCTATTTAAAGTGACGTTCTTTTGTGCCAGTCACTGCTGAGACCATCAGCTTGAGACACTTGGCGTATTCAACTCTAATCCACTTTAATTCTCAAGCCTGTCTATTTATGTGCTATGAAAAAGGGCCATTGCCTAATATGTAGGATATTATACATATACTTTAATGGTTATTGACAAATGTGTTCAGCTTTTTTGGCTTATTCACGGGTGTCTACATTTGCGCCAAGGATCTCAGCAGTGTCAACTTAGTGCTCTGACCTCCGAGTCACCTGGCTACCTCGATGTGCTCCTTAAAAAACACGGCCAAACATCGAAGCCTTGAACTTCCTGGAAAAAGACAATTAAGACTCAGACTTTCTAGTTAAATACATAACATCAATATTGTTGTGACAGATCTTAAAAGGGAAACACCAGAGTTATATAACATCCATTCCATTTCCACTATCCGAAACCACTTAATTATATACAGGGTTGCAGTGAACCGGAGCCTATCCCGGCAGACACAGGGCGCAAGGCAGGCCTATACCCAGTATAGGACGCCAGTCCATCACAGGGCACAGGGGGCAATTTAGTTCGGGGGTCAAGGTAGAAGCGTTCACGTCGCGATCCCTGTCAGGTAATACTTGGTGTTGCCTGCGAATTCTACCAAACACTTCGAAGCCGAGCTGAAAGACAACGATGTCCAGAAGCTGACCATCGTGCTTCGAAGAATCGCAAAGAAGAAGAAGTTCGTAGACCAATTAACCTATGCGGCAGCATGTTTTTTGACTGTCGGAGAAAACCTAAGTGCCCGGCAAAAACCCACGCGGACACGGGGAGAACATGCAAACTCCACACGGAAAGGCACCCGGGTCCTTCTTGCTCTGAGGCGGCAGCGCTACTCCCCGCGCCACCATGCCGGCCTGTTACATAACAGTGTAGAAATAAATATCGATAGCATTCATTCACCTACTCCATTTCGCAAAAATACAGAAACACATCGCACTCAACACACCTGGAGAACAAGCACCGATTTCGGCGGCTGACCTGTCACAGTGACCAGTCTTGCTCTGTCGAGAGTCGATCCACGCCTTGTACTAACGTTCTAGTTAGTTGATGAAGCAGGGAAAATACTTAAATCCGTCGTACTAGGCTACGTGCAGCCGGTACTAGGCTACGTGCACACCAGACACCACTGAAGCTTGTAACGCACATACAAATTCCGCACGGTATTGTATATCACACACAAAGGTATTATACTATTCTCTGCGCAGCAAAGCACTTAAAGAAGTGTAATGTACCTTCTGGATATCCTCAGCTTAAGCAACAGAATCCAAAGTTCCCGGGCAGTGACCTTCAGCACACTGTGGTTGCACGAGGCGTTACTGGCGTCTGTTGCCTTCAGGATGTGTGAGTGAGTAAATGAATATACCTGTCCTGTTGTTCAAGCAACGGCTTCCAATGCCCTTTCATGGCTTCGAAAGAAGAAAATAATGCTTTACACAACTGTTGTAAAACGGCTCTGTTGCTTATTAATGTTAACACAATAGCCTACAGTTATCTCCACTCCAGAGAGGGGGGGAGAAGGTGGAAACGCAGTTCCTGTGACAACGTGTGAGACTATGACGCTGTTGTGTACCTGGCCTGCGGTGATATTCAGTGCAAGCCCTTCAGCGGTAAGCTGATCCATGCAAACAGGCATCAATAAATGAGCGTTTCACTGATCCCTCACGTGGGAAACTCAAACCGCGAGCAGCGTTTAAAAATGTAAGCCCACAAACAGCACCAGCCTAGATTGGCACAGACCTAGTCATGACCAGCACAGACCTTGGCGCCGAGTTCACAGCCTAAACTATGGAGAAATAACGCTGATCTTACCTGATATTATTTTACATTTGTCCATAGATAGATCCCGAAGGAACATATTCTTTCAAGTGCCCTAGCTTACAATAACGCATTTCTGTATATGACATGGGGCGGCACGGTGGCGTAGTGGGTAGCGCTTCCGCCTCACAGCAAGAAGGTCCCGGGTTCGAATCTCGGCTCGGGGTGCCTTTCTGTGTGGAGTTTGCATGTTCTCCCCGTGTCCGCGTGGGTTTTCGCCGGGCACTCCGGTTTCCTCCCACCGTCCAAAGACATGCTGCCAGGTTAATTGGCGTACTGGCTAAATTTCCCCAGGCGCCTTGCGATGGACTGGCGTCCCATCCTTGGTGTTCCCCTGCCTTGCGCCCTGTGTCTGCCGGGATAGGCTCCGGCTCACCGCGACCCTGTATTGGATTAAGCGGTTTCTGAAAATGAATGAATGAATGTATATGAGATTCAAATGACGCTGGGTGATGACAACTCCTAAGATCCAAATGTTTTGACCAAGACGTACGATTGGTTCGAGTAGTGGTTCTCAACCTGAACTGCAGCCTGCATCCCCCCTCCCCCCCTTGGGTTCTCAAAATATGTTCCCTTATTAATACATACAAAATACATGTATTGTATAATACAATAAGCCACAAACATCTGGCATGTCTTCACACCCCCAGCAAATGCATCTCGCACTCCCAGGGAGTACGTGCACCCCAGGTTAAGAACCACAAGGTCAAAAACCACAAGGTTAGAGGTTCCACATCTCCACCAAGTACTGTACTGCTGAACAGTCGTGATGTCAAGTTGCATGCATCTATGGAGTATTAAAGGCAATCGTTTGGTACTAAAAGAGTACATGTTGCTCTGCGACAGAATATTAAAGGCAGCTGTCATTTTTATACGCCTCACAATCCTGTAATAGGAGCAGTAAATATGCTTTTACGTGTAATAAACTGCCAATATAATATGCTGCGTGGGGTGTGTTTATATATATATAGTCCCCATGATTTAAATAATATTATGGTTTTAAAATTACATTAATAGGACCACAAATTGAAAAGTTAAAGCAATTTTAAATGAAACGTGTCAGAGTTTTCAATGTATTACTCCCACCTCTTCGGTGTCGCCATATTTTTTATGTCTTCGGAATTTCTTCCACCGTTTCAACTCCGTTCAATGTGCATTTGTTATAAATTTACGTTTAGCCAGTTATCCAGCTAGTTTCGGTGGCAATGGCTCATAGCCACCAACAACCATGGGAAACTGTCATATAACCATCACGCTTCGAAGAATTGAAAAGACGAAGACCATACAGCCAGGAGGAAACTCAAGGATTATTTAACAGTATATTCCCCAAAATCATTGTCATCACAAATAAGTAGCAAAAACTAGGTGTTACCATTGAGCTAATATTTGCATAGATTTATAATAAATTACCCAAATATTCCATCCCCTTGCTAGTTCCCAATCCAATTTAGGATCAAATTAAATATTGCACTCACCATCTTAAAGATAATTCGTGGGCATGCCCCGACTTACCTACCCCCTCTCATTTCACTGTACTACCCTCCACACACTCATCATACTCCACTCCAACAACTCAGTTTTTTAATATTCATCGAAACCATTTGTCAATATTCTCTGTGAGGTTTCTCATTTATTGCTCCCCTTGTCCGGTATTCGCTTACCCTGCCATCCGTGCTGTCGTTCAAGGACAGGCTCAGGACTTTTCCATCCATCCATCCATCCGGTGTCAGAAACCGCTTAATCCTGTAGAGGGTCATGGTGAGCGGGAGCCTATCCCGGCAGACACAGAGCGCAAGGCAGGGCTATACCCAGGACAGGACGCCAATTCCATCACAGGGCACTGGGGGGAAATTTAGTCCGCAGGCCAATTAACCTTATGCAAGGACATTTTGTTTAATCCCCGCCTAAGTCTGTCTGGCTCTCTATATATACAACATACATGGCCACTGTTTACACATCAACTTCCTGTTCATCCACCGGTAGCATATCCACTCTCTTACCTGACACCAGCAGCAGCAGGTGGTATTCTTTCACGATGAAGTAGTAAGCCCCGTGTGGTTCTTCCTGCCTCTCAACGTCGAGCGTTGGTTGTCCCGTAGCACCACGATGACTTACTTGTGTTGGTGCGATGGTGCCAGGTGAGCTGTGGGATGCGCCCCTAACCCTGCCTGCCCACACCACGTATTATTGTGAGTGTCACACAAAACCTGAGGTGGAGCCTTTTGTTCTGCCGTCCGTGGAGTGAAACCGATTCATCGGCTGTCTTCAGGCACTTGGACAATAGAAGGACACGCACCCCTTTTTTTTCCATTGTGCACCCTCCACTTGATCCAAGCACTGTGGGCCACTTGTGTGAGTGGGTGGGTGGTGGGGTAGGGGAGCTATACCGAAGTCATCCAACCGTATCGTTCATGCAGTTTGGAGAGAGAGAAAGATAACAATCTCAAACCCTACACTAATCAATAACACTGCATTACTGTATAAGGAAACTATAACAGTTATGGTTAATGGGTTGTGATGGTTGTGGTTTTAGTCGTACAGAACGGTAAAAAAAAGGCATTGAGGTTTTTTGTTATTATTATAGAGCAGCCCAGTCAGTAGATGAAAGTGTCTCAAAATGCACTGTGTTTGAGGTGTAAACCACAGTGTAATTCAGTATATTTACTTTCAAGGCAATTGTTTCCATCTACTTATCTTACCGGTTTTTCTCGTGGTGCTAGGTGTAAACTATTGTGCTACTGTTATTGAGGCCAACCAGCCACACTTTATTGGCTTTAGACGGATCAGGAGCTGTGAAGAAGATTTATTAAGTTATTGTCTTAGGTTCAATCCAGTAACGCTTACGTGTGTGCCTCTCAAATTTAGCATTAACGATTGACACCTGTAATTCTAGCCACTTACATTTATAGGCTCAAAGTTCATTACTGTTACAGTATAACGGAAGTGGGTTGTACTTAGTCTTAGTTGTAATAGTTATTGACAGCCCTGTCAATCCACTGCTGGACGAAGGCCTTCCCATGCCATGTTGTCATGTCGGTTGTTCGATCATTCTTCACTATGTAAATCAGCTTTCTATTTTTTCGCTCTAACTAGCTTTTCCATGTTTGGTAATGTTGAAGCGCAGCTTGCATTGTACAAATGTGTCATCACTTCATGTGTTCATTACAAACTAATTTAACACCTTCCCATATTTATCTCTCAAGTTTAAAAAATCTAAATTTTTTACACAAAACGTCAGCTCACAACCTTCTGGGAGTGCATCATCCCAGCAGCATTGGCTCAATACTAGCAAACCCTGGACCAATTTCAAGCTTCAGTGTCTCATCAGCATCATCCGACTTGCTGGAACCAATGCTGAACTGCCAGATGTTTATTGGCAATGACGCTTTCTTTGAAGAATGTGTTCTGTTAAGCAAAATTTCATGTGTTGAAAATGTTGAGGAGTAAGATGTGTTTACATTTCATACACGTAAATCCCTTAACATCTCTGTGCGTGTGGATCCATTGTCTACATTTCCTCTTTTTGACAAAGGTGATCATTATCTTTGTATTTTTCCTGATGAATACCTATAATAGACCGTCCGCTCAATGAGTCATCACTCCAATGCCAAACCTACCACTTTGCGCTCTCAAAATAATGTTGCATTCTCTTCACAGACGACGATGTTGAAATGCATTGTTCACTTCCGTGGATGTTGTTTCGGAATGTCATAAATTTGTTATACTTCCTCATCTTCATTGCTTTTGTATTGGGGCATATATTTCAATAATATTTAACTTTCCATAATGTATGAGTGTTAATGTTTGCTGGACAGTAGGGAGCACAGGTGGTGCATCTGCCAGTCATCTCATGACACCAGGGTCTGTCCCGTGACCTCCTGTCGACGAGCCTTCGACACTTCACGTGGTCTCAGGGTGCACATGGCCTGGTGTAGGCGTCGTGGTAACGTCACCGCCACTTCGGGGCGAACGGCGGTTGTTATTGTTGCTGGATAATGCTATTTGATGTGGACCTTGAAACCTAAAACTGTACGTTTTGTTCCTGGAGATTCTACGAATCCTGTCAACTCTCGCTCTGATCTTCTTTGCGATTCTTCGAAGCACGATGGTCAGCCTCTGATAAAAAATAATAATAATTCTGTCTAAAGTTTGACAAGGCCACGGTCAAATCCGACAAGGTGTCCTGTTATTTCCTAGTCATTCTTCATTCTTGACATCTCTTACTCGTAAGCCTTTCCTGCTACATGATGTCTAGGAAAATCATGTTGTCTGAGGACCATGGTGGTTCAGTTTGCACTTCAACTGAGGAGAAGAAACGTGAATTTGCTTCTTCACGATGGTGGTCAATGCGGGCTGATGAACATGCCCACCTGTCACGGGGATAGCACCCCTCCCTCATACTTCGGTGATGCGCAACCTCTCTCAACCTCACCAGCTCTCTAGCCAGGAAGTCACATGTAGGTCTTGAGGGTCCACTCCAACATCTAGTCTGATCAGTTTTTGGTCCTTTCAGTGGCTTTTCTTGGCATTTAGCTCGACTGATCGCATCCCTATTCGAATTACCGACGTCCGTTTCGCCTCAATGACGGTATTAGTTATGTACTGATGTAGGTTTTCACGGCTCGATTCATAATGGTTGCTCTTCAGAGCTGTTCTTTCGGGATAGCCGTGTTCGGCGATCTCCCTCTCTCCGTCGCGACGTTTCACCTGCCACGTGGGAAACATCATCAGTTATGTCTAAAGTAACACGAAAACACGGAAATGGTGGGCTGCGAGAAGGCTACTGTCTACCACTTACTATGGACCATATAGTGAACCACTAAAGACTGCACTGCCTTAACAGACAGATGTTTATTAATACAGCAGAAAAATACCCAGTGAGCTTGCAAGCTCTTTACGGGATTCCTGCGACACAACAAACATGCGATATGGAGGAATAACAAACGACACAAACTCTCCGAAATCCCTCTCTGGGCTAGACCACTTATCTCCTAAAGTTATTGCCATGCACAAGAATAGAAAAGGGATTAGCCGAGCACACGTTCACGTGTAGGTATAGCAGTACCTGATTACCCTTTGTTTACTTTTGAAAGCCAGCCCGAACAATGTTATCCAGCAACATTTGTTTATGCAAGAAAACTCTCGTCTGGTTTTGACCTTCTGGGTCTTAGCAACAATGAAGTTTGTTACATATATGCTGCTGGCAAAGTGCAGTATAGGTGGGAAGGAGGGCTGAGAAACGACTCTACCGGTAAGAAATGTAAGCTACTTTCACCCCTGGCTGCTGCATTACCAGATGTTATTGCCAAGAGCACTCTATATAAACTATGGAAACGCGTTCAACGCAAATAGCAATTCTAAACACAAACTCAATCATTGCCGTGAGTCATAATGGATAAAATTAATAAATCAGAACTCTATTCCGCATATCAATAAACACGTTTCTAGTGCATACGCTTATTGGAACTCCAGACCAAAATTTACAATCAGCAAAATTGAGAATTTTCCCTCCATAGCAGTTATTTCGGGATAGCTGTGTCGATTGTTCCTTCTCTCTCCTTCGCGACATTTTTCCTCCCACGTTGGAGGCATCATCAGGCGTTCAGAAAGCTTCTGAAAATGGCAGGAGAAATGTTGCAATAAAGACGATAAAATGAATACCTTACCTTAACAGCAAGCTGTTCTTACGTGTAATATTGCTCTGGTGGCACGGTCTTTGATCACATTAAACATCTGTCACCGAACGGCTACATTTGAAAAAGGGTACTCCACGTGAGTACCGGGGTCATGCCCAATTCACTATACAACTCTTACTGAAAAGCCACCGAAAGGTCCCGAATAACCTCATACATATATGCATTTTTAAAGTGAACAGCAATCTCTCCCGTTATAGCCAGACTGCACACGAGCAGCTGAACATTTGCACAATATACATTCAGCAGATGTCCTACTGCAACATTGGAATGTGTTTTTAATTCTCAAATTGTCAACATGTCTTACAATATAATAATTACATAGAATCCACGTGATGCCATGAAGAGGCTAAACACCTATTGACAAATGTTATTTTAATCACACTTTTCTTCATGTTTCCTGCGACAATTAGTAATAATTCAATTAGTATAACCCAAAAGGTAAAACAACAGTCTTCTTCTTTGCGATTCTTCGAAGCACGATGGCTAGCTTCTGGACATCGTCGTCTTTCAGCTTGGCTTCGAAGTGTTTGGTAGAATTCGCAGGCAATACCAAGTACTACCTGACAGGGGTGAGTCATTGGTATTTTCACCACCACCAACAACATGTTTACACGAACATGGCCTCAACACAACAGTGGAATCCGTATTAGCTGGCCCGATAGTGTAATGCGCCCTCTGCTGGGACCGTACTGCTGTGGAAGTCAAGTGGCGTCTCCTGATTGTTGAGTTGTATGTTACATGAAAACTACTGGATATATTTAGCCCGTTTCAATCCCTCAAACTATGCGCCATTGGGGCGCAAACGATTCACGGCGAGTTATCACTATCAATCATCCGCTGTCTCCTGCAGCCTGCAGAGCTCTCACTTCTTTCAGCCCAGTCCATTTATACACTTTTATCCGAAACACTCTCCAATCTGAATGTAAATGCCTTAGGTCACTGCCTTCGACCTCGAATACTCTACATCTTGCTTATATTTACTGACTGGTGAATGTTTGGCCCTGGAAAACAAGCTTTAACTGTTATCCCATCTACCATGGACGGTCATGCAGATGAGATGCCCCACCATCTCAAAGATTTCCAGGTGAAATATGTAAATAAATAAATGTGAACTTACGAGTATCTTTATGATATTTGAAACGTTGTGTGTGCTCTGTAATGTATCTGCTTCTGTATATACTTCTGTAAACGTGGGGTCCCAGTGGGCCCTACACCTGATTGGAAATGGAGACTACATACATGTTTTCTCTTTTGCATACAACCATGTGCACTATTTCATCACCAGAATGTATCCAGCCACATAAAACAAAATGGAAATCGTATCCACACTGTAGTAATGCAATGAACATATTTCAATGGAAGTGATGTGAGATTATTAATGATGTAGGTTCTTTAATACAACTGTCACTGAGTAGCACATTGGCGATAAAAAAAACACCGATAAAGCAGGAGCACTGGGCATTATTAAATGTGTTACTATAAAGCAAATATTACACATGCTACAGACAGTGATTTTAATGAAGGAAAATTCTCTCCATCAAATCATAACTTATTTAGTAGCTATTTGTGTGATTTCATCTTTTCCCTATCTCTAAGTATATTTTATAATAAGCCAGATATGGAGAAGTGTGGCCAGCCAACATATTGCTGTTGATGATGGTTGATGAAAAACTGATGATTTTTTTTTGTGCCTTACATATAATTCAGCCGGAGACCAAATTATCTGCCAAGAATGTAGTATATGTTTCTATGGCAAAATAAATCATACAATCCCTACTGTGTCTGAAGAAAATCCTTTCAACGTCTCTTGTTGTTGGTTTGCAGGGATCCATTAAAATTATAGTCTCGCACTAAACCAATGCAATCCCAGCCACAATACAAATGGATTTGTATAAAGGTCAGAAACCTGCCTCCTGAGGTCAAATCAACAAGGACCACATTTTTCTTAGCTGTAAAGGCGTGATCAGAACCCTCTCATGGCCACTCTAGTGATTTTATTGCCGTTTATTGGCCACATCATTGTAACTCTCCTTCCCACGAAGAAGCCAGTTTGACCCCGGTTAAGGTAATGTACAGCATTAGATATTCTGGTGACGTCTGCACATATATCAAGTGACCACAGTGGCAATACAAATACGCTCATGAATCAGCGTATTGCGATGCTTTGTGTGAGAATATGAACAGTTCGTGCCGACTGGTTCAGTCAACATTTGTAGCATAATGTCAGTGTGTACTTATGCTCGGAGCTCCATTGAATGGGCTTTAGTGACAACTGCAAACAATGTACACCAATTAAAATATATATATAAATGCATGTAAATATGTTGCCATGACAGTGACCAATTAAATATTAAATTATTGTATTGCACCAGGGTGGCACGGTGAGTAGCGCTGCTGCCTCACACCAAGAAGGACCTGGGTTCCAATCCTGGCTTTCTGTGTGGAGTTTCGCATGTTCTCCCCGTGTCTGCGTGGTTTTCGCCAACTTCTACACACCGCACGTTCATTTGTGCATTGTTATTACTGTAATTAGTAAATGCAACTTTTAAATGCAAGGTAACACAGCCTAGAGACTGCATTTAATATTAATGAAAACGTGGGTTTTAATCGTATAGTGTAAATATTATTACCAGATTAATAACACAAGTATATATATTTAAAACATTATAATATAATAAATTACTGTCCATCCATCCATTTTCTAAACCGCTTGTCCTGGAGAGGGTCGCGGTGGCAGCAGTCCAAGGAGAGTGGACCAGACATCCCTTTCCTCAGCAACAGATTCCAGCTCTTCCTGGGGGATTCCCAGGCGTTCCCAGGCCAGCCGAAGGATAGAATCGCTCCAACGTGTCCTGGGTCGGCCTCTAGATTTCCGCCCAGTGGGTCGTGTCTGGTAGACTTAAGTACTGTACAGCTCTGAGCTAATCCAATGCTGGCTGATAGCCTGACAATGCCGTGGGGGCTGTTTGAGCATACTTCACCATTCTGGTCAGTGCTGGTTGATGAAGGGGGGTGCCCATAAACAATTCTGATATCACTTATGACTGATGTTGGTTGTGGCTGTGAATGAAACTCGGGTAGCACGGTTGATGGCACAGTGCGCTAACCACTCCGTATAAGCTTATATTAATATTTTATGTATGGTCTGTTTACATGCCACATATGGTAGACACTTTGACTACCAGTGATAACATATCCAGTGATCAAAATAGCAATGTTGAAAACGTAGTATTAAAGCTATCCACCCTGCAGCCCATGTAACAGCCGTTTCCCTTCTGCAGAAATATCATAGCATAGGAATAGAACCTTTCAGCCAGAATACTTTACCATTTTATATAATTAAAGCAATGAGTTTTGGGGGGTCTCCATAAAATGCGCAGCTCTGTGTATATTTTGAGATATATTAACACCTCCATAGCTACACTAGTGCCTGACCACACACTGAGCATTTTCGAAGCATTCCACATAATGCAGTTATACAATAAAAACACGTGTGGACTCAGGAACTCAACATCCCCCCCACCCCAGCAATGGTTATGGAACTGAAATAGGCAACATTTCCTACATCAGTGAGCGCAGTGGGGAGTTACAATATGGACATAGCTCTAAGGGGAATCCCCCCCAAAAGGCAACGTGGGGAGGGAATAAATTGGACATTTAACACTGGTCGCGGCTGTGGCCCAGCCTAACAATAACTTATGGCTGTGCACGCATGACTGCATCAGACACACTGCATGTAATATTTGGCCTCGCCACCCTGTTGTGCTGAACCGTGCAAAATTCTGCGACCTTGCATGGGAAGAAAATATATCTACCGTGACCTCCCCTGCTCATGTTTCCCTGCAGATCACGGTGACTTTTATTATAGTTTTATTCCAGCTCTGAGTAAATTGCTTTGGAATGGTCAGGGTCCTGGGAAGGTGTAGAAAAAGCAACATTCATTATTCCAAGAGTGTCGGAAAAATTGCCGGAAACACGCCTGTTGTGTTTACTCAATATTAGGTGATGAAATACAAAATAAGGAGGCACTATTTATTTAAAAACATCGAAAACATTTCTGAAAAACAAGACACCCTGGTCTGATAGAAAACTGACCTACTTTTTACTAATGGCTTGTTCAGTACATTGAGCAATGCAATTTGTCACAAGGGTGAATCCCTAAGGTCCCAACTCATCATTATGGCCTCGATTGGCATTGAGCATGATGGACAGACAAAGCCTCAAAAAATGAGGTTTTATTATAGCTTTGATTGATGTGTTTACAACTGTTCTTTGGCAGAATTTAGTTCTGTACAATATGTACCATCATTGAGCCGGTACAAATATGACATTTCCCTGCACACGCTGGTTCCATTATTGGCTGATCCCACTCATCGTGGGTCAAGACTCAGTGACTTATAAGCACAGCACATGACTACAAACGTACTGGCAAGTAAATACTACTTTTACATTTTTGGCAGTACGCTCAGTATATCACGTTTTCCATTTCCCCCTCCTCGTGCAATGGTTTACTCGATATAAAGTTCTGTGCATTGCTCCAGAAAAAAATAACCATATTCTGTGCCTTCACCGCTATTCTACAAAGGTAAACAAACCAGTAAACCTATTTTAATATCATTATTTACATATTTTCCAATGTCTGTTTTTTGTTTATCCAGGCCAACCCCCACCTCCATTACCCCAGATAACAAGGAATTGACTGCATATCTTAAACTGATGGAGAACAGGTAAACCTATTTATTTGTACACTATTATCAATAGTGATGAACATACCCACGAAACGTGCAACTTTTGGCCAACGCTGGATTATGGTTGCACAAATTTTGCCCAAAACGTCCGTATTTACTCGGTACTGCTGTGTGCCTATACATATACTGTTTTAGTTTAGCCTCCTTTAAGCCTATATGTTTTACATTACATATATTCACTTTGCAATGCTTATATACACACAAATGCCTGCATAAAATTCCACAAGCTAAGGCAAATGCTACATATACCCAGTATTAAACGTATTCTGCTGCACTGTGTATATTATGAATACAGTACTACATATTTATAACTCCAGTCAATAGGTGGAGGCCTGTGAAAAAGGCCAGTCAGCCAAAACGTTAGCACATTTTTTCTTCGGGGAAAATTGGTTTTTTGCTATTTTGATATCAATTTGTTTTAACCTATTTCGAGGTGCTGAAGTAGCAGATATTTATTTTACTATAATTACCCTTCACACCTCTATTCCAGCTGTGCTAAAAAAGAAGAGTGATTGCACTAACGGTTCAAACTGACAGTTTTGCTTGCTAAATGGCAAATACTGTGCGGTACTTTTATAGATACTGGCTCGGTATTATCATAAACATTCTCAGCATTCGTCAATAGAGCCGCCTTAGAATAAAAAGTATTATGGGTCGACGTTTCAATGGCCCTCATTCGGAACACAGAGAAGCACCATTGTCCGAAAATTCACCTTCTTACTGTTGGTGTGTGCATATGGACGTACTGCAGTATTACGTTAAGTATTTTTTTCCATGAAAAACTTCGACAAAGTGATGTTCATCATCAGCATTTGCACATGAGGTAATAATCAATGCAAATCACTATCCATTAGCAATGACCTCCTTCCTACTGTATCCGTTTGGACAAAACCTCCACAAAGACTCCAAACATGTTAATGTTACATTATAGTATCCAGAAGTGTTTCTGAATCTGACTTTTATAAGGTGCGTGCACTAAGATCATTTATGTCTATGTGCATGTCTGGTTCCTTATGAAAGCTGTGGCTTCATTTGTGCTATATATCTGTGATAGAGCAATAACGTGATATTACATAACGTGGTTGTTTACACAACTACTGTACATCAGATATGTTAAAACGTGCCCAAACATATGAGGACGATATTGGTTTAGGGACATCAAATGTCACCTCAAATGCGAATTAATTCTCCTCCACAGTCAGGGACCTATTGACATTGCTTGCTCACTTTTCATTTTATTTCTGGATTGCGTTTATATATATGCAAATCTGCATACATAAATGCCATCACCTGCCCCAGGGTTGATTCAAACAGAATATTTTCTGGTGCATTATAAAGTCACCACGAACAAGTGTTAAATTATAACACAAGGTGCATTAGGTCGTAAATAATAATTGCCATGGCAACGTCACAAATACTATTCAAGTAGTAGCCACATAGTCTTGCCTTGTCTTGATAAATATTAAATCTGTCCATGGTTTATTGTTACCATTAAAAACCTCCTCCATCTTACAAATTAATTTATATCACTCCAGAAAATCAGTCCTCATGAGTTATGATCCACATTCAAGACACATGAGATCAAATGGTTTCTATAATCCATTCATTTTAATTAATCAGGAGAATTAAATCCGCATACAAATCAATAATACAGATCAGCACCCGGTACCACGCTTCTGCAATTTCATTACGATGGTAAAATAATAATCTGACCGAACGATATGAACACGAATGTGACACGACGCATTATGAGGCAGCTCTAACAACCATCAATCGCAAAGCTGGCCACCTAGAAGTGTGTAGAATCTGGCTGGAATCGGTTTAGTGAAGCAAGATTTGCACTATAATCGCGGGGGTCAAGGTAGAAGCGTTCACGTCGCGATCCCTGTCAGGTAATACTTGGTATTGCCTGCGAATTCTACCAAACACTTCGAGGCCGAGCTGAAAGACAACGATGTCCAGAGGCTGACCATCGTGCTTCGAAGAATCGCAAAGAAGAAGACTATAATCGCAACAGAATACAATTCTATTGCACATATCTTCCACGGAAAAATCCCTGTTAGACTCATTTTTTAAAATCTAGATTTTAATGTTAGTTACACTTAGAAGACTCACCGTTTCTGCAGAAATTGTCTGCTGTGATGCATAGTTCCGCAAGATTGAAAGAAATAAAAATTATTGTTCATAGTGAGGTTCTGTTTGTGAGTTTAGGTCATGCGAAGGTGTGTAAGTGTAGTGCACCCGTCGATATGCCGGAGCAAACGAGTGAGCACATGCATCACTTACCTCAAGACATGGCACCGACGTTTCGCTGGCATTACAGCTAGCATAATCAGGGAATCAAAAAATGATTGTATCATCCTGTCCTACAGATCAACTATTATACAGGTAAAGCCTACTACTTACTGAAACAAATGAAATGTTAAAACACATGTATTAGATTAAAAACGTATCAGGGACCTACACTACAATTGCCAAACTTGTACATTCAACAATATCCGAGCTGTTAGAACTGCACACTAAGTGATTGGTGTTATTTTAATTGGTCGCATCAGGTAAAAAAAATACACGTGGAAGATAATATAAAGCAACACAATCAAAGCACGTGCACGTCACTGTGAGCGTGACTGTCAATTTGCCACGGCATGAAATTAGAAACTGCCTTAAATACTTTAGGCAGCACATTGTTGAAACGCATTGATCGATGTTTCGTGCAGGCACTGGGTCACGTTTTTGTGCAATTGTCAGCCTGGATGTCACCCAAGTTGTCGTGTGGCCAAATTCCTCCGGGCAACCTGCAACCTAGAGGGACACGGACACATGGAATTGGCTAATATAATTAATCACTACATTCAAATAATCGCACTCATAATAATTCATTCATTCATTCTTAGTACTCACTTACTCCTGTAGAGGGTCGCATTGAGCCGGAACCTATCCCAAGAGATACGGTGCACGGCAGGGCTATGCCCAGCATAGGATGCAAGGCCATCGCAGAGCTCCAGGGGAAATGTAGTTGGTCCAATTAGCCTTGGCAGCATGTCTTTAGATTTTGGGAGGAAACCAGAGTACCTAACAACAAACCACGCACACATGGAGAGAACATGCAAACTCCACACAGAAAGCCACCCGAGAGCTGGGAATTGAACCCAGGATCTTCTTGCCGAGGTGGTAGCGCCACTCACTTTGACACTGTGCCACCCCGGTCATAATAATATTAATAATAAAATAGCAGTAATAACAGCGTAAGTAATACCAGCCCATAAATATATTTCCTCTCGGTCTATGATGTTATATAAAATTGCGAATCTCAATGAGCTCTTATATGGTTAAAATAACGAATACCAGATTTATTATTATTGTTCTGTTTGTCTCGGTAGAAGCAACATTTAAATTCATCACCTGTTATTTTTCACAAGGCAGATTTAGAAAACATAATTATGTATGAACATTTGGTACTTGTTGTCGTGTGCGCATGTGTGCTGATAACTAACACAAATGAATTAAAACGAATGTGCTTCCTTCACACTGTGATATTGATTTATTCAACTGCCACATCCAAAAGATTGTATTGATTGATTTTATACTATTTTTACCTAGAAAGATTAGGTGATAATGTATTTGATTACTTTATAGATGCACTTGCACATGAAATATGCACGCAAAATATTGTGCTGCAACTGTCGTAAATCCAGTTCAAGGATGGACTACCATATGTGACATTTTTATCTCCGAACTGATTAGCAACTTGCATCCTCTCCCGTGCTAAGAGCATCGCACCTTTTTCGTTTTCGTTACCATGAATAATTCACATGCCACCTTTTCCTTAGAAGTTTCACCCAGATGTTGCCTTCAGGTGCCCAATGGTTCTTTTATTTGTTCGCGGAGCTCATTTGATGGGGTCCAAGAGCTGGGAGGCAGCTGTATGGCTTTGCAGTGGTGGGTGAAGGCAAAGTCACAACTATCAAAGGACCGTTATTTCTGTAGTGTCCAGGAAGAAAAAAAAAACCCACGCTTTTATCTGTAAGTTGCCTCTGACATTGAAATATAAAAATCACATTTCTTTACAGTCAAACAGAACTATCCACACACTAGCTTTGTCTGTTAAATATATATATGTTTTATACTGACTCACTTTATGGCTTAATATGTTATAAAAATCCGATCATAAAACACAAAACCTTAGTTACATAAGAATGGACAACAAAAATACGTTTTTTTCTTTTCATGTTCACAGTGAATGGTACAGCCACGGTAATGTATCTGACAACGATTAAAAAACTCAAAACAGTCATCAACGCTGGCTTAATAGGAAAAATATATAGTTAAGGGTTGGAGACTGCACTTAACACAATGGGAACTGATGAGAACTTAATTGAAAACATCTTTTGGGATGACTATTTTTTTTTAAAGGCATGTGAATACCTATGTATTCCATAACCAAAGGTATTACTAAATAAACAATTTGTAATAAAAGTTAAAATATTAAATGTTGCTAACACAACGCATTGTGGGAAGGTTTATTCTTTCAATGAATTGGCTTACTCAATTCAGTTGATTGTAATTCAACACCTATCTTCTTTCCATCAAATACAGATACATAATTGCAAGCAAAGGCTAATGCATCGTAAGCAGAGGAGTCTGCAATTGGATACAATATTGGATAAATCCTTTAAATTGTTTGCACTGTGCTGCCGCACACTTAGCAGAAGAGCCTGTGTTATCATATGAGCATATTAAGATGGAAACTTGATTAGTTTGCTCTTTCTAGCCAAAGAGTCGCTCATGAGACTTAAGCTCTCATTTAAGTCTGCATTCGTGGTATCACGCTTCACATGTTAGGTCTTGTAAATCCGTCAGCAAAATTAAAAATAAATTTCCTTTTTGTTCCTTGCCTCACTTGTATTTATGAAGCTGCTCTTCAAATGTTTCAGAGGCTTGAATCGGTGCACTGAATTGAAATAAACATAAGCATAAGTATATTGTTATTGGAAAATTAATATGCTTCTCTACCCACATCTTTATTATTCCTCAGAATAACGACATTTCCCAACGAATTCAACATCAGTTAATGTGTACATAAAAGACTGCTCAACATGCAGCTAACCCACTCAAAGTGGAACATGGGGTCACTTCATACTCATATGCATTTGGATAATAAAAAATTTATCTGTGAAAAATACATTGATTTTTAGCACATCACTACATTTCGTTAAAGCAAAAACACTGTGAAAAATGTTTCATGAAATTGCTGCAATAAATGAGAATTGCATTTAAAGTGTTTTATTGCTGCAGCTTCTAATATTTGGTGCCCCTCTCCCACTTCATTTCACCTTCCCCCTGCAGTCATTTCATTGCAGCTCTTGCACTACATAACCCACACGGCGATATTTCTAGAGAACTCAATTGCATCCCTGGAGGGATTAGTAAGAGTGGGTGGATGGCACAGTGGCAGAACCAATCACATCTAAGAGTAAGGGTTGCTGGATGGAGTTTCAATCTCAGACATCCTGAAATAATGCTTCAGGCAGGTCATCAATGCAAATGGTAACCTCAGAGAGGACATCATTCCTTTTGCCCAGTTTGATTCCTTCCAAGATAACAAATCCCATGAATGTCTCCATTTGTAAAAGCAAGCTGTCAGGGCCAAATTTACTGGTAGGATTTTTCTCTAGTCACAAACATCTCCCACTTTATCTTGGAAAAATAAAATATTTTATATTTATTTTGTGTGAATATAAATTAGAAATATTTACAATATTCAAAATGCAAATACTCTACTTTGAAATAGGCCTGATGGGCTTTACACTGGAGGCTGCAGCCAATTACACGTATTGGCCATTACATGAACTTTCTAAAACGATCAACCATACGACAATAAAGATGAACAATGTGCTTTTTGAGCCAGTGTGTTTAATTTTCATGAAAAAACACGCACATTCATTTTTCTGATCTGAGAGACTGTTGTATTATTCATAATTTCAGCCCACTGTCAATCCACTGCTGGAGGAAGTCCTTGTGATGTATGACGGGTCTTGGTCGGTGTGTTGTGGTGAAGCCGGTGGGGTGTCAGAGGGGACAGCATCGGTTGAGATATCACTCACGACTGATGTTAAGCCATACTCAGAAATAAAACTCGGGTAACTGGATTCGTGCCGCAGTGCACTAATTGATGGTATTTGAAAGTTAACATTTTAATTGTAATCCGTATGTTACAATATTCCCATTATAGTGATGACGCATTTGTACAATTACAATAGACTGGTGTGCGGTGTTTCATTTTACACTGCAATGAAAAATGTCAATTGAGACTCCTTTGCCTCAAAATCTACTCACATATAGGACTGGTTTGGTTTCACTGTCCAACAGAATTGTTCTCATCCAACAGGAATTCAACACAGTGGAAACTGACGCCAGTCATCCTAGCTCTCACAAATTAAGACCAAA
Source organism: Geotria australis (assembly GCA_036362915.1). Taxonomy (NCBI): domain Eukaryota; kingdom Metazoa; phylum Chordata; class Hyperoartia; order Petromyzontiformes; family Geotriidae; genus Geotria; species Geotria australis. The sequence continues at coordinate 22,447,328 of JAZEWU010000001.1, read as the reverse complement.
AACTAAAAGAAGTCATATTTACGAAAATGCGACAGCCACATTGAAATTACATAAAGTACTACTGCTGCTGTGAGGCAGCAGCGCTACTCACCGTGCCACCGTGCAGATCCAGTATAGTTTTTTTTTGTATTAGTTTAATGGGTATATTTAGCACTGAATTAAATTAGTGTTTAATCCAACCTTGTAATACCCTACAATGGTGATAGAAATAAAGTAAGTGAAAATGAAATCAACACAAAATAAAAACAATTAAATTCCGTACCGTTCTTGCTGATGGGGCCAGTGTATATATGGCATATAAGCAATTCGACTGCAGTGAGAAAATAAACTGTTATCTCATTAGCACTAGGACAAAAAAATATATATTTTACAATAGTGGACATATTTTCATAAAAAAATGGTGTTGTACTAAATATATCGTTTTCTACAATTTAATTCTGTCAAATTAACCTATATATATATTTTTTAAATATAACTGCACCGTGTTTCTCTTTACAGACAACACTATTTTAAAATAGATTATTATTTTTGTCAATAACCCACACTGGGTTCGAAGGCTTGCATCTCGGAACAAACCATTTCGACATCAAGCTTGTGCAGGACCGTTTTAAGGGAGGAATAATCCAACGGCAGATGGTAAGCATGTTGTCAAATCCCTTCTAATGAAGCGGTGACACGGTGTGCTCAAATGGATGCGAGCAGCGCACGATCAACTAATCAGAGAGCCATTGTGTGTCCGTGCCCCTCCATCTGTCGCGTCACCTACACAACCCAGAGATGGTAGGATCCCTGTGAGGTCAGCAGACGCCCGCTCTGGCGGAGAACACAGCTGCGAGACCAATTGTGTGTGTGCAAGCGTGCAAGCGTGCGTGAATACAGTGCCGTGTGGGTACCTCTGTCCGAGCCAGCGCGCCTCCCGTCTCCTGCCTCGCTTTGGCGTCCACACGCCGCCTGCCCGTGAACTCCCGCCGGCCACGGTGAGCAGATGCCCACGAGCCAGGGGGCCGTGCCCCCCCCTGCCCTCGCTGGTTGCCAGTGCGCAGGAGTGCTGGGCCAAGCCGGCGCCAGCCCCCCCTTTGAGCGATGATGGAAATGCTGCTCTCATCAGCTGAGGAATCCCGATGGCTCTTGCAAGACTGGCTCCACGAAACAGGAAACAAAGGTAAAATGGAGACACGCTCACACAGCTCGACTTGCCATACGTAACGCTGCCTACATTGGTTAAAAATGTCACGGATTGTCCATGCTATGCCGTTAAGTCGCCTGGAGCTTAGTGATTATTATTGACTTCGTTGTTAATATGTTTATTTACTAGGAATATATATTCTAAATCTACAAATCACAGTATTTGCTTCTCTGGTTTAGCATGGGGGGATATTTGCCATCAAACACCGTTCTGAAGGTGTTTGCGGACAAATGGACACCAGACACATATCAATTTATAGTATTTAACATCATTTATATGTAAACAAAAAAACCAGGCATACTGCGTTATTTAAAAAAGGCTTATATGAAATGCTATACTCAGTGATAGGCTGCTTAAAACATGTATTAAATATATTGAACGTAAACAACACGTACATATTTATTCACAAATGTCCGTCTGCAAAGTGATGCTAATGACATGCTAACTATTCTATCATAATGAAAAATCACAACTGTCATTAAATAATTCTGTCTCCTCTCATAAGGTAATTAACACAAATTGCTTTGCGCTCTTTGAAGGTTGCTCTGCCAGTAAGTCCGTTATTTTTTTTATTTGCACTGGAAAACTGTTCATAATTTCAAGACTAACACAATAGACCTCTTGTTATGATTGGGCATATTGGAGGAAAGGCCACGGTGCGACCTCCGTGCATTCATTGTAGATACGTGGTGCTTCGGTGCCCATCAGATAACTCAGCTATAGTACATGGGCTGCTCCCAAGTCCAGGGACGCATTGTCTGCTTCACACCGCAGCGCCGAATTATTAGGTTATGTTGCATATTATCTGAGCGGTCGTGCTATTGCTGAAGTGCCAAGCATCGGAGCAGCTGCCACCCAATTATGTTGTGCTCACAGGTGAATGACCATCTAAAGAACAGAAGAGTGACCAGCGTCCAATTATAGATGCCAGTATTGAAGTTCTTTTTCCGCATCATGAAAATACCTGGGGGGTAAAATACCAATTGCGCCTGATGTTCAATGTTACCAGTCCCTGAATAACATCCACCGTAGTACAGTTGGAATATGTATCCACGTGTATATTCATTACAACACCGAACACCCCATCATCCAAGTTCAAGTATCCTCAAGTACTAACCGTTAATTCGGCTCTACCTTGCTGGCATATCTGTGAATTCCGTACCATTGTCTAAATTCTAAAACATCACCTGTTATATACTTGTTCTTTTCAAGGCAGTGTTATTGGGTTTTGTGAAGGTGTTGTGTTTGTTTTTTTGTGTTAACTGCTCATGGTTTGTGTTAACTGTTAGATTTCGGCACGCCTCAGTTTCATTCACGCTCAAAACAATGTTGAAAGACAATAGCCCAGCCACAGCGCCTCTAGGACGGCGGGTGGGTGGAACGCGAGTGCGGGTAAAGAGCAGGGGTGGAGAGGGGGTCCTGGAGAGGATGTGCAGGAGGCAAGGACTCTCGGCTCAAGTGCATATGTAGTCACATATGTAGCATTGTGCGTCCTTTGGGTGTATTTGGCCACGGTGGCCAAACACCACAAGTGCCATGTTGACAGCAAACGTATATTTCGGTCTCATGCGTCATTACGGAACATATACAAAGTGTCGGAGTTTGAGCTCAGTCTGTCAGTTTTTTTATTTAAGCTGGAAGGAACCGTTGAGCTATGTAGCTCTTTACAATAGTTGTCCAGCTGGGAGGCGTAAACAAATGACAACATATCAGGACAATTAACCTAGGCAGTATGTCTTCAGACTGTGGAACGAAACTGGAGTATCCAGCAAAAACCCACGGGGAGAACATGCAAACTCCACACATAATAATACAATTTATAACGCGCACACATTCCCCGCCCAGCCGAAGCGGGACGCAGATACTGAGGCGCGGACGCAAATATACCCGAGCTGGGAATCGAACTCAGGTGCTTCTTGCTGTGAGGCACCAGCGCCACTCACCGCGCCACCGTGCCGCCCTGTCAAGACGACCCACTTATTCTGTGCCGCACGCAGCACTCGGATGTATCCATTTCCAGATAGTGAAACACCTCCACTATTCTGGTTTTTTTTAATTGCAGAGGCTAGAAATAACGGTGCTCTATGGTGGAATTGTGACCTAATGCACCCCCACCTTCCCCCGTAATGTACATCTACAATAACCCCGAGGGAATATTTTTCAAACAATCCTCCTGTACAAGCACACAAAGTACACAAGTATTCAGTAACGTGTAGGGTTTTACAAACTCCAATCCTCGTGCCTCTCTCTCTCTATGCCCCAGATTGACTTGTTTGCTTATCAGCTGATGCCTGAAATGCAACCATTATCTAATTAACTTTATAATAATGCAGTCATCGATAATCCTGGACATATCGATTAAGGAGAAGCTGTACCAGTATGCTACAGTAAATGGGAAAAAAAAAATACAAATGATTTTGTGAATTGCCAGCAAACGAATACCAAGAAATAGACGATATTCCATCTTGAGGGTAGTAATGCATAGACGCTCCCAATTTGTACAGGAAACTATGCAATTCCCTATATTTTGAAATAAAAACAATACCAACTCGTCACCATAATTCTCACTCACCCCGCTCTTTTTAGAGGCCTGGCTGCTCAGTAATCAATAAGCGGTTGTTTCACAATGCCCACATTCATCCTGATTCCAGTGAGCATAAGCTGAGCAATGCAGTGCTATCTCTTCAGCATACCCATTGCTGGTTGCCGAAGCAGTACACATTGTTATTCATTTCTGTGCACTGTCCTGGTCAGTGTGACATGCAGGCCCTGATGTTTAATGAAGTTAATGACCGTGAATATCAGAGAAATTGCTTCGCCTTGTGCATAAAAGTGTAAATATTAAGGAGGAGCCCTGGTGTGTCACTCCACCGCATGAATATTGTGCAGTTTTTAATTTTGCACGGTGCCACTAAGCTGCCCTGTGAAAAATCGTCTGAGCACCATCAAGGACCTGCTCACACATCACTCTTTGCCTAGCATGTGCCTGTCACAGATAAATAGAGCACAGTCTGACACGGAATATAACGGCAATAATAGGATTTCTTGAGGAATAAAACAGTATGAATGAGAAAAGTCTCTCTCAAATTCATTTTTAGTTTCAAATAGGTGATAAATGTTCACCAGCTTGGTGCTCAACCAGTTTCATTACCACGGGTGCCTCTGACTAATGCATGGGGATTGCGTATTAAAGAAGAGTGCCAAGGAGAATTGGAAAACTGATAAAGTTGTATTGAGCGCAAGGTATAATGCCCACTTCTCTGCCCACAGGTTCAACATTTAAAAAGATTACCTGTCGGTGCAATATGGTGATGGCATAGAGTTTTGTTGGCTGTGGCTGCGAATGTTTATTTTTCATGAAGCCATTGACTATGTCTCCCCATTATAAATTGTTAAATGAATCAGAATATATCCGGCCCACATCACACCTGATGTCCCTTCTGCCCTGACACATCAGCAGACGCATGTGCTCATTGCACTATACTATTACAACCTTTACCACCTTTACCACCACTAATATATAATTCAATGTGACTGTAGGTCACTGCTGACAGCCGAGGTTCGGTGATTGTCAGATGCACGAAACTAAACCTTGGTATTCAACGCACCTCAATGTATGTTTCCACTGAGGCCAAAGACTGATGATTGAGGCAAAAACAGCTGATGTTTTTGACCACATTATATACACAGTAAAGAAACCTTGAAATATACGTCACAAAAGGTAGCAGCCTGGTCTAGCCTCTCACATATGTTCACTGTCTTGGCCTTGTATACGCATTAAATGCACTAAAGCCATTGCCTCTACGTATGTTTCCAGAATATTACATTTCCCTTAATGCACCGTATGAGTTATCCATCTGGTGTTCCACTATGGCATGTTATCCTCTTGTGGGTGGAATGTGCTCCAGACTCCCTGGCTGATGATGAACTGGAAATGAAGGTAGTAGTGTGTAAGTGTAAAGCTTAAGTGTGCTAACCATGGTTAAATGCACTCGCCTTCATGTATACTTTATCTCCATTAACAATGGACATTCTCCAATGAAGAATGTATTCACATTGGCAACATCGTGTTGCAGCAACTGCAGTGATTATAGGGACATTGGAGTGGTGTGGTGGCACATTGGTCAGCGTGCTACATTATAAAGCCAGCAACCTAAGTTTGATTCCCAGCCAACAACAGTGGCAAGTGATAACAGAACAGGTCCTGAGCCCCCTTATTCACCAACCCACATTTGCCATTGTGATGAAGTATGGTCAAACAACCCCCATTAATGACATGCAATGGGGAGGCCTTCATCCATCAATGGATTGACGTGGGTCTCTGAATTATAATAAATGATTAAATATAGATGACCTTCGCGTGGTAAATTAAAACAACTGGACTTTCATGTTTGGTGTAGATGATGCTGTATACTATGTAGACATTTTCAAGGTAAAACCGACCCCATCTTAATTGTGTTTGTGGCTATGAATTTTGATATGTATGTATCCCACTAAAAATATAAAGTCTTGCATATATACAATAACTGTGTATATGTTTCCACACGAAAAATGATCTGCACAGCCAAAAATGGTAGGCATTGCTTGAAAGAGAACCGAGAAGAAATACATTAGGTGTTCGTTTGGTTAAACTACATTGTACAGCTGTGGATTGATTTTATCACGTGATTGTCTGTGTTTGTAGGGGGGGCTACCAGTCGAGTTTATATCACCTAGCCCAAGGCAATTGCTATGACATTTTCCTCGGAATACAATTATATTCGTGCGTGCACATGGGCATATTTAGTCTATGGCATATCGGTGGTAATGTGTTCACATGTGGAGTGTGTGTGGCACACGTGCGAGGATGTGTTTACAAACGCAGTGGCCTATGGCACATGCGTGATAATGTGTTCACATGAAGTAGCGTTAATGGCACGTGTATGAGTATGGGTTCACACGAGCATGCACCGCTGGCTGTGTTTTTCACAAGAGGGCAGCAGGGTGTTTCACCATTGGCCACACGCCAGTGCGTACTGCGTGAGCTGAAGGCTCTGCATTGCATGCAGCTAAAACGATGCTTGATGCCCGACAGGTTGCAAAACGCATGGCCTTTACAGCCTCGTATGTTCTGTGCGGAAGCAGGCAATTGCATTACATGCCTTGGTTTTTTTCTTCCTGAAAAATGTAAACGTTGACATTTTGACATTTTCACTGGCGGCGGTCTCTTATCAGGTCACTGCAATGCACTTTAAATTTGTAATCATCCTCGCAATTTTCATTGTATCTAGCACCTTTCACAGAAAAATCACACATTACTAGTCCTTCATAGGCGAACACATTGTGTGGTGGTAACTAATATGTGCGCAGTGAGCCCATAAGCTTTGCAGATGTTGTTAAGGTGTTTAGTTTTCAGCAGAGATCATCGCCAGACAGGCAATTACACAAGTGTGATTTTTCTTGATGTTAACCTGACATTAACCTGCCAACTTTGTGATCATACAAACCACTGTAAATGAACGTGATAAAGACAAATGAAGGAACTAAAGATGATGATCCTTAAGCAAATGCTCTCGTCATGTATTTCATCCAAAATTACAACATGGGCCTCTGCCTGATCAAGACACTACTCTGCGGCGATGCAGTGCGAATGAGATAGGCGGTGTGCCAAGACAAAATGGGGAAATCCATGAGAGGCTGTAAACCAGAGCAGCAAAGTCTGAATTTTCCCTTGTTTCTGTAATGGCTATTTGAAGAAGCTAACGCTGAGAAAGAACAGACAAGGCTTTGGATAAAGAAGGAAAATAAATACAATATTGCTAGATGCAGTAAATCCTCTCAGGTATAGGGTGACGGCTTAAAGGATTAAGCTCTTCTTTATTTTAAATTAATGGATTGGACCCTTTGCATAACAGTGGTCTACTTGAATATCTTGTAGCACTTTAGAATCTCTCTTTAAGAGGTACAAGTAAAATTGTGACCTTTTTGTAAATGTGATTAATGCTAAATTGGTATAGTAGCTGCTAAATTTCACTGTGCCCCGATGGATCGTTATCAAACACATGAGAACATAACCAACCTCGTTTGAAAAAATAATAATATAGAAATGCAAATTGCTTAATTTAGGTTGTAATATGCCACATTTATAATAACTTCAGGAATTGGATTCCAATGAGCTGTTTTCTAATTACATCAATTCGTTTTTTTATAGACCATTACAGGATACTGAAAATGATGGAAGAGCACTTTGACAAAATATCTGTCATAAAGCAACAGGTGCAATTTTGCTGGTTGCACACAAAAAATTAAAACAAGACCTGCTGCTGCATGGATCATACACAACATGGCACGATTACCAATGCAACGCGTTACCATTGCTATTACCCTCCCTTTACTCGATGTAGATGTAATGGAGCAAAGCACTGACCTATAGGATACAATGAGATGACAAAAGCAGCCTGAGCAGTGTACAGCTTGGTATGGCCTTGACTCAGAGGACAGGTCACTGAAGCCCAATACGACCCAAGCCACACTAAAAGCATCGTGAAGTGTGAAGAAAACAACTACCAGGACCAGAACATCAGATGGGAGGGAGTCTTTCATCCAACAACGGATTAACTAAGGGCCGTACATTATTACAATTATTAACATTAAGGGGCAACAGCAGTAAGTTGTGTCATAAGGGTTTTTTTAAATCCAGGTACGTTAATGGGGTAATGGACGCGAAGCCACATTTCTTTTGTACATTATGATAATCGTTATTTGTAATGTTAGGCGGTAATCTTTACTTAGAATCAAGCCAGTGTCAGTCAGTCAGTTTTATTTAAGCTGGAAGAAACCGTTCAGCTATGTATCTCTTTTTAACAGTTGTCTAGTGGGTAAGGGTGAACAAAATCACAACATCTCAGGGTACTGGGGGCAATTTAGTCAGCACATTAATATAGGCATCGTGTTTATGGAAACCTGATTACCCAGGAAAAACCCACGCGGAAAAGGGGGAGAACACGCAAACTCCATGCAGACAGGTACCTGAGCTGGAAATAGAACCCAGGAGCTTCTTGCTGTGAGACAGCAGCGCTACTCACCACGCCACTGTGCCCCCCCCCAGAGCCCATTGAGACAAACAGTCCCTTTTGCAATGGAGATCTGGGATAGTCCTCACCGCTTGTACAGTACAGGGTGACATAAGCACCTATCAGTCATCCGAAACATCCCTTTACATGTTATTTTAAGATCACATTTCAGAACTTGTTGAAGTCAATCCCCACAAAAGCCTTATATACACATAGCAGAGTGCACTTCCTTTGCAATGAATTGGCAACAAGATGGCATTACAAGAGAGAGGACCAGAGAAGCCCCTAAGCAGAGAAAAGGGGACCTGGAAAAAGGCTGACAGGCAAGGAGGAAGACAGACGCCAGCACACAGATATGAGGTCATGGGAGGGCAAGCTTAGCGGATGTGAAGCTGGCTCAAAGTCACATGCCTTGAAATGCGAGTAGCTGAATTTTTATATGGTGAGCCAATTGCTCATTGACAAATGAGGAATAGCGGTAGGATGAGGCCAGCAGTGGACTGGCTGGATTTCTCAGAGACACTATACAATGGTATAATGCTCATAGCTGCATCCCTATCTGATTCACGCAAAGCAGCACTGTGTATTGGATATGTATCGTAGCATTGGGGTTTTCTCTAAAAATGCATTGCGACCTTTCAACAGTATGCTTTTATATACACAACACAGAC
>JAZEWU010000001.1:22421056-22431327 GCA_036362915.1 Geotria australis | reverse complement strand
ATTGAGCAACAGTGGTGACAGATAGGAGCCAGGGAAGAGAAAGGTGTCAGCCTTGGCATCTCCAAGATCCTTGTTACAAAGCAAGATGAGACTGCACAATGCGATAGGGTTTTTCAGAAGGCTTTATAATAATAATAATAATAGCGTTTTATAGAGCGCCTTTCACCCGAGGGTCACAAAGGTCACCACCAAACACTGCGGGAACGCACTGTCCCGCGATGCGGTGGGACCTGCCCGATCTGTATCGGGCTCCGGGAGCTAACGTGAGTTTTCCGCGGTGTCTCAGAGCTACATCCAGAGCCTACGCGAGCGGCAGCACGACGCGTCCATGAGCAGCCTAAGCGGAGCGGCGGCGGGTCCCCACACCACCGTCGATGTGGAGTACGACTGCGGCTCCATGGTGCCGCTCACCGCCCCCATGAGCAGCTCTGCCGTGCGGGCGTGACGCCCGGCGAGCAAGCGGCACCCGCTGTGAGCGCGACTCCACGCGTGTACGGGTGGTGGCGGGCAGCGTCGAACGCATTCGAGCACAACCAAGTATACCGCAGTGATATGCAACACATGCCGCACAGAGGCGCTACGCTTGAGCCGTGCAACCGACACCCCGCGTCAGTGTCGCACAACAGTATAACAACGGCTACCCTTGTGCAACATTGCTCGACTTACTTACAGGGCTGCTTACATTGGCAGGCAGAGGATGTCAGATTCTGCTTCGCCCTTTGCCCGTGCACATAGACCTGGAAGAAAATACTGCATACGTACCTAATTGTAAGTGGCTTTTTTTGGAGAATTTGGCACTATTATTAATGGCTATACAAAATGGGGAATATTATTACCTTATGTAAACAGCTCTTCATAAGCATTTAGATACAGAATTTGAAACTGTATCAGTGTCAACATATAATTACGTATGCAGTACTTAGAATATATGTACATATGAATAGCCTCTACAGGGGCTCTCTAGAGCTTACTCTAGTGGAGGCCCTTTTGCCAGTACCAGGGTGAGCAAGTATTTGCGGGACTGCACCTTTACCTTTTAAATACAACCGATACATACACGCATGCGTAGGCACACTCACACGCAAGGGGGGAGGAAACACTATGGAGGCGACATGCAAAGCATGCACATGCCCCGTAACCCTTTACTTTATATTTTTCTTTGTAATGACCCCTAATATCAATGCACTTCTATCCTACGATGATAACAAAATTAGGAGCTTGAAAATAAGCCAAACGTCACTGTGATCCAATGCTCATAAACATTTCGACTAGTTCTCACACTGCATAATGTGTTTGTGTATAGCCTTTCAAAACTAGGCAAACATTACCATACAGACGTTAAAAACACACACGTGTAATACATTCAAAATGGCATTACGTCACTTGGGCACATCCTACCACAAGCAGATGTCACAAGTGAAATCGAGTGCATCTTCACATCCGCAGTTTAGTAAACACAATACTCATTTTCTATGTTGAAAGAGAGCGTACACTGGCCATTCAGAACTGTCAAATGCCTTGCATGACAAAACAATCACTAAACTACATTTTCAGGCAGTATATTGTTCACACTCACATTCAATCCCACGAATTGTTTTAATCACACATGCGGTATCTTTACATATTGTGTTGAAAACCTTCAGTTTTTTTTACTGCAAACGTACACACACCATCGAGTGATGCGTGGTTATACACACAGATACAGAGGAAATGAGTTAAGCGCTTGCTTTAAGTCAACCGCGATGTTTTTACTGCCGAGGCAGCCTAGAACGGCTACGTAATAAAACACCGTGTCGAGCTGAAGATAACAAATAAGAACAAGTGCAGGAGGTGACACATTGTCTAAGAATGCGTCACAAATTTCCCTCCCACATCTAAGCACTTCCTAGCTCTGAGTCACAATTGTTGAACACTGCCTTACGCTGTTTGGTGATGCTATGGAATGCTAGCATGAAAACATGTTCTAAAGGCACACATCAAAATGGCACAATTTATATTGCTTAAAATTAAATGTGCACTGAAATCACACACAGATTATTAGAAGGATAATTTATAACTTCAGCAGTTTTTGCCATATTTTGAAATGGTCTGGAAGGAAATAGAAAAAAAGCGTGCTGATGAGATTGTATGTGTTAGCAGAACACTACAGGCCTAGCTCATTGATGAAGGGAGAATTTGGAAAAAAAATTGGGGAGGGAAAACATTTTCTGAAAAACATCCTATAAACCAATATTGGTAACGGTATTTATTTTGCTGTTAAATGCTTTTAGTTTCTGTGCTTTAGAGTACGTGTCGTAAAACAGCAACACAAGACAATAAGAAAACACGATTTTCAGCAAACATGTAGTGTTAATGATCATATGTTAATATTGATTACCCTATAGTACTCATGAGTATTGTGTTTTGTCTATTTAATCATTTTAATTATTTGCAAACACACGCAACAACACTGTAAAGACTCCACACTCAGCACCCGAGTGCTGCATTTTAGTACGTTAGAGGTTGTATATAACAACTTGCATATATGGATTTCTTTTTAGAAAACATTGATTTTTTTTTTGCAAGATTGCCATATATTTTTGTTGCAGCCCACACGAAACGGTTAGTGCTATATATGCCTGTCGCATTATGTGGGAACGCTTGTTTGCACACACTTTTAATTTATAACTGTTGTGTGAATGTCCTTAATGCTGTATGTATTCGTTGTATTGTGTATGACTTGTGATGATTCCAGTGCTTTGACTCGCTTTATACAAATTTGCCGAATTTGAAGGGTTTGTAAAAATCCTTTACATGTTTCATTGAAACTACTGTGTGAGGTTGCTCTCTGAATTATTTATTCGCGGATATAAAATGTCACTGTTGTACATATGATAATGATGCTGTGTATAGTTGCCTCTATGCTACGTTATTTATTTAAGTTAAGACCCGCGGCCCCAATGCAAGTCTATATTTTATCACCCTTGCAATAACACGTAACATTTCTTGTGAAAATAAAACCCGACGTTTTAACAAATGTCTTCCTTGAAACCTATCAGAAGTCTGTTTTATACATGTCCTAAACAGGGTCAGATAATTTGTTTTAAATGTAGATATGTACAGAATGTGTAAATACCACGTAAAATATATGAGTGATTACATATTTTCATATGAAGGTATTGAAAATAACGTAACGTGGGCTATTTATTTTCAATGAAAATATGCATTCAGGCGTTGAGTTACATGATTAACATGGCAACAAGAGTTGACATTATTTCTTTCATTATTTATCTAATCACATTTTCCCATATACAATACCTACACTCCAGGCACCTCATTGCTGTCCTCGCGTTTTACAAGTCCCATGAGTGTTGTGTTTGATAGTAAGGCTGATCCAGCACTGAGGAGACGAGGGTGGTCGAGCGGGCAAATGGTATGAAGCTCCCTTCCCGTAGGCATCGAGGTCCCATACTCTGGCTTGGCAGCAGAATGCAGTAAATCAGTGTGACCAATATCACATGTCCCTTTTTTACGGGATAGAGTGTTGTCCCCTTGCATGCATGGGTTTTTTCCGAGTGCTCAGTTTTCATCCCACATGTATAACCATTAATTGGCTGAAAACATTTGAATACGTAAAAAACTGCAGAGCAATTGTTAGCACCAGCTCACCACCCTTTTAGCTTGTCTTTTAGATTGTCTGTGCTTCCTCAGCAAGTGTGAAGTACAATTTCCATGAACGGTGCAATTTCAAACTAATCGTTAAAAAATTTTTACGACATTAAAACTTGGTGTTTAGATCCTTTGTAAACAATTTAAATAGTTGTAATGCAAATTTGCCTGGGGTGCGAGTTCCTGACCCGGCACACAAATTGTTTGATGATACTGAGTTGGCAGTGGTGCACAAACGAAAAACAAAAGCTCAACACATTTGTCAATAACACTGCCTTAAGAGGGACAACATAATAGACGACATGTCGGGCAATGGTCCTTCTTTATAACACAGAGTGGCCAGAGGGAGTGAATAGTAATTGGAGATTGCACAATGCATACAGTTCTGTAGCGACGGAATAATACGTTTTCATTGGGATGGATATCATGTGGACAAAATGCTGGTTCTGGAATACAGTAATAAATGGAGCAGTGTGGACAGTTGCTGACGGTGGTCATTTAGCCTATTTGTTAAAACACAATGGGGCATTCCGGTTTCAACACAGCGATCAGGGTGTTAACAGGTTTTGGGCACAGCCACAATACACAGGGAAATACAACTCGTTATGAAGCTTTACCTACTTTTACAGAACGCTTCACCAGTTTGCTAGCCATCCTGGTGCAGGTGCCATGCTAATGTTCTCTGTATCATTCCAATGTTTGCCTATGTACTGCTGGAGCATAAAGAGCTGAATGAAAAATGAAGAAAACACATCAGGCATTTGGCAAACCCGTGGGTCAGAATGTCTAATATTAGGAGAAATTGTCCGAGCACAACAACAAATAAGAAAAACAAACTTGTAGTAATAATAACCCAGCAGTTACGTGTGGAACTGAGTCATTTCCAGTTGCCCAACTGCCGATGAGCCTCAACGGACCTGCGGTGTTTTTGTGGATTGCCAAGGGGTCACGTGTGATGTGGTGGGTGGCTCGAAGCGCACTGTTGATATAAAAGGGCATGTGCTAGAATAAGCGGGCGACTGCCAAGCGTCAAGTTCAGGCTACATCTCAGCACGATGCAAGGGATGACTCCTGCAGGACCTCGCTTGTGGGCTATAGCCTGCGTGGCCACATGCGCAATAATGAACGTGCTCTCTCAGGAGCCTCCGAGCAGCACCCCGGATGCCAAGCAGGCCATGGTAGGTGCCATCCATCCTGCACCATTACACTTGTGTGCCATATACACAGTGTGGCATAAGTCGCGTTACCGACAATAATGATTTCATATGCCACGAGTTCGGGACGTTGAATAATAACAAATAACTGTGCCACTACCGCACTCTATGTTGTTCAGTGGTCCAAAGGTGCAACATGTGTATTGACCATGATGAAGGACACTTTGAACATTTTTTGTAAAAACTAATACATATTATTCGTCAGTGATTTCATTATTCTCAGTAAAACGACTTATGCCACACCCTGTATTTCAACTTTTGTTTGACATTGTTTTCTCTGTACGTGCTGCCGCTATGATGTGCACATGTGAATTTTAGGAATACTTGGAGAAATATGGTTACATATCAGACGCCAGATCCAGAGCAGAGCCGAACATGAAGACAGCAATCAGGTACTGTGGTCTTTTTTTCTGCAGGTATACACACAAACTTACAATTTTGGGCGGCAGGGTGGCACAGTGGTAACATCCGCGCCTCTGAGTCGTTCTTTCGTCGTATGAGTACCTTCGACAGTGAATGAATATGTGCGCGTTATAAATGTAAAATTATTATTATTGCAATCAGAAGATTACTTTTATTATTAGTTCTACTGTATTTGCTGGGCTATGAATTGACCTGCAAGAGGCAGAACAGCAAGGTGGCAGGCGACCAGCCAGCGTTGGTTTCTGAGTATTTCAGCCGTACCGTGTGCCCTGTATTTTATTTGAAGTGCATTAAACATAGGTCCATACCTCTGAAAGTGATTTATGAGCTCCATAATGAAGTAACTATGACACAGTGAGCATGGCTATAATTGCCATACACAGAGCTGCAAATCAGAGATCCAGCATGGGTTATGCATCATCCCTAAACAGCAGACGCAGCCACGAGAGATCGGTGAAAAATGCATGATTAATCTGGCAGTTTTCATACCGACAGCCTTTGGAGGTTAAGGCGGGCAAGCATAGCGCACGTGGCTTACTCAGACACCAGGCATGGGCAGGGCCAGGTGCTCACAATGTTTTAGACTATCAAGAAATCACTTGTGCTATGAAGAATGGCCATTTGCCGAAACGTTGCATATTCTACATGAGAATTGCTTTCAAGGGCTGTTCTTTCGGGATAGCCATGTCGAGGAATGCTTGACACGGCTATCCCGAAAGAACAGCTGTTGAACGCAATTCTTATACATGACACCGTGAAAGCGTAGATTTGTTTTTTCTTTGATGGCAGCAGTGTTATCGATGAATGCACTAGCGGTCTTAACCACGGGGCAACCCAGACAATTGCAGGAGGGGGCACGGATGTGGGGGCGATGACAGGCCATCTGGCAGAGCGACTTTCATGTCAGTGCCTATTAATCGGCGAGGGGTGGTCATCATTGATTTTTTCCTGGGGACCCGAAATCACTAGGACCGGCCCTGGATAAATGTGTTCATATTATCCGTTAGAGGCATTCTCAGGCGTTCTGAGTATTCACGAAACCTCGCAAAGTGGAGAGGTGGAGCGCTCGAAACGGCTATCCCGTCAGAACAGCTTTGGAAAGCAATTTTCATACATCGGTAGTACATTGTCTGTTAATTGTGCGTGTGCTCTGTTGCCAAGGCAGTATGACCCATTAGTGCGGTGAGCGGTACCGCACCTGCAGGTGACTGTGCTTGCTTAGACCGTGGTCGTGTCGCGCTGCACACAGTGAGTTCCAGAGAATGGCGGGACTCGAGGCAACCGGCTCGCTGGACAAGGACACCATGGCTAAGATGACAGAGCCACGCTGCGGTGTGGGAGACACAGCCAGAGACAGGACATTCGCGTGGCATGCCCACGCGAGCCGGACCAGGAGATATATACTTACTGGTATAGAAGACATGTTGATTTGAATCCCACTTACACACACACACATTCAACTGTTTTGGGCTGGTACTCTGGTTTCCTCCCACAGTCAAAACACATACTGCCCATGTTAAATGAGTGTGCGAGTGACTGGCGTCCTACCCTGGATACGGACCTGCCTTGCGCTATGTGTTTGCCGGGATAGGTTCCGGCTTCACCGTGACCCTGTGCATGATTAGGAGGGTACTGATAATGAACAAAATTGGCAGAAGGCCAATACATTTCTCGTAACGATAGTGGAACAAAGCTGCCGCTTCTAGCGGCGATGCCAATGGCGATAATGAGTTTCGGATTGCCACCTGTCCTGGGTCCACCTTTTATTTGCAGCCGTCCTGGGAAATCTGTAATTTTTCACGAAACAACAAGTCATTCAAAGGCTGGGGTTTTGCCAGCTACACGTACAGTCGTCTCTCTTATTCCGTTCACCCAACAACACGCCCGAGTTGTGTGCCTCCTTGGTGCCAACTCTCTTAAACTACAGAGGACGCAATCAGTGACATTGATGAGAGGCTGGTGGTGGTGGTGATAATCGATGTTTGACAGGGAGCCGGTGGCGCAAGACGACGCTGATGTACCACTTTCTAAACCTGACGCCGGACCTGAAAGGGAGTGAGGTGAAGAAGATCATCGCCCGCGCATTCCGCGACTGGAGTCGGGTGACTCCGCTGCGATTCGTCGAGACCCCGAGCCCGAGCAGGGCTGACATCAACATCCAGTTCAGCCGCTTGGAGCACGGAGACAACGTGCCCTTCGACGGCCCAGGTGAGCTGGAACTACGAGGCCACGGGCCGGTCGATCCTGTCGGGCGGGAAAGACTACACAGACAAATATCTCCCGTATAGCCTTAACAGACTGTAGGGTCAAGTGCCGTTAGCAAGTAGAACATATGAAGGTCGAAACGGCACACGAAGGGGTGGGTGACCAGCACCACGGCCGGCAGCCTTTGTCTGCCGAGTGGCAACGTTTACACACTGCACGTGCCAGCCAACTAGGAAAACTTTATTTTCCTATTCATGCATTCATTCATTGTCAGAAACCGCTTAATCCTGTACAGGGTTGCGTTGAGCCAGAGCCTATCCCGGCAGGCACAGGATGCAAGGCAGTGCTATACCCAGGATGGGACGCAAGTCCATAACATGTGTTCCTTTCTACAGCAATGTAATATGATTTTCACACAATAACTAGGGTGTTTGGATGTCCATGAGCAAGCTAGGATCACACATTTAGAAAGCATGCCTGGCACAACGCGTGACAGACATATTTTAACATCCCAGATTTGCTGACGACATTGCCATGAAATTGATAATGCTGCATGAATAATTACTTACATTAGGGAAGGTGAACTTCAGATTTAAAAGATCCAGACAAAAAATCGAAGGCTTTGGTTTTGCGAGAATACCGCTGCACCCGGCAAATCACAGCCAGCTACTTCATCTAGAGCTGAGCCAGAGCGATGGAAGAAATATGAGGTCTATTTCTGGATGGAGTGCGTTTGGAAAATTGAATCCGTGAAGAATACAATTGCATTCTCTGAAGTTGAATGTCATTGATCCATGCATAGTGCAAGCAATAACGTGTAACAGACACAGGAGCAAAATGTTATATGGGATATCTGCCGAGGGGCATTGAAAAATGCTTTTATGGAAGAACACAAATGGACATAAAAGCACACAAGGAGAAATGCTTGAATAGAAAATCAAACCAAGTTCATTATTTATTAAGATGAAGAAATTGACTTATTGACAACGTAGAGGCCTGGAGAGACAGTAGCCAAAGTATGGGTGACCAAGCAAGAGATGGAGCAATGAAAGCAGCTGCTAAGGACCATGGGTTGTGGTGTCTAAATGAAAAAGTCTTCATTAAGCATTGAACTAGAAATAGTTGATGGCATAGACACATTCATGCCTACATTCTATATATGCACGCATTAGCATCTGCGCATTATAAATTGTATTAATCTACTAAATTCTAAATTGTATTAATCTAATCTAAAACGATTCACCCTCCCCATCTCCACCCCGAGAACTCTGATGAATTCGGGTCACGTTTTTATTTATCGTACGTATTTTTAGATTGTGGTTTATGTTACCGACTCTTGGTTACGGGAACGCATTTCACATAAAGTATAGGAATGGGCAAACATTGAGTGAGTTTAAGAATCAATATTAATAATTTAATTGATACAATCGCCCTCCCCCGCGTAATCACTGCTTAGACCACATAACTCACACGTAGAAGGTTGCAAGTTAAGATTTCGGTTGGGTGTTACATTTACCGATCATTGTGATAAGTGAACAGTAACAATTGTATGAAGGTGCAAGCCCCGACCATGGGAATGTAGAGTGTCCAAATGAGATAAGTGATGACCCACTGTTTGTTTTACTAGGTATAACCTTTGTCTTTGACTAAAATACACTCGTATTTTGTTCGGCAATGAAAAACATTTCAGCATACTGGGTTGCCACTGGTGCAAGGGCTGCTTATCAACCACGCTCAGAATACAGTTGTGGTCAGAGACCCTACCAGTCACCGTGACAGTGTCGTTGTGAGGATGACATTACCAACATCCTGTTCACTCTATAAGACAATAAAGTTTTGTGGTTTGAAAGGAAACGAGGTGGCTTGGTAACATTCCCTGCCGATGTTCCGCTTAGGATTACATCAGAGTTGCACAAAGCTCGTTAAGTTTGTGTCATTTGGATTCTGTAATATAATTCACATGTTAGTCTAGCCACACGAGACATACATTACGTCCAATGACAGGCATTTATATCCTATTCATCTGCTTAACCTAATTGTCTGTTTAAGTCATTACATAATTGAGACGTCAGTCTAAAAAGCACTGTGTACAGATTGCACGTAATGTTTCTTCGCCGCTCCATAAGAGCAGCACTCCATGGATTCACTTTTCATTCTATGAAATGTATAGCTGTCCTTTGTTTAAAAAAAAATTCAACTGCACACTATCCATGTCTTGTTAAAGGAGACAATCTCACATTTGTGTCTATTTCATCCTGTTATCTGCTAATAATCGGTGGAGTGCATTAGCGAGAAGGGAGTCATTCTCTACCAAACAAACCAAAGGTTTGCTGTGTTCATTTGCCCAAGCGCAGCAAGCAATGCTATAATGGAGGTCCTTTGTTTAGATAGATATGCCTCAGCATGTGATTCACCACTCCGTTGGTTCACTCCGAGTTGCCCACTCGTATAATCAGCTTTTCATCACTCACCTCCCTGTCATGCTGTTAAACACACAGCCCTGTACCCTTTTATTCATCCTGCTAATTTAAACCTCTCCAATTTACTGCTGCCTGCTTAAAAGGTGCCCAAAGCTAATCGTTGAAAGGAAGGTTAAAGATGATTGATGAAGAATATTTAAAAATATATATATACCTGATGACACGTTGAAGAGTACAGAATAATTGCTTTGAATTTAATTGTTAAATTCAAGTGGTAGGGAAATGCATGTGGACATGTGTGCAACCGTTTGTGCATTGTGCCACAATGTCGACAACATGGGTTCAAATCTGGACCAAAATA
>JAZEWU010000001.1:22378548-22420940 GCA_036362915.1 Geotria australis | reverse complement strand
GATAACGTCCACTGAAAAGTAGATGATACACTATAATGTTATCGTTAATTGGGGACGGCCGCTGGATTCGAACCGCGAAACCGCTGCCACGAAGCGGCGAAGGTGCCACCTTTAGGGCCACGTCAGCTCTCCCGCTGTGTTCTCACTCCGCATCTACCCGCAACCACCTTGCATGTCGCTCGTGCCGCCCCAGGCCGTGTGCTGGCGCACGCGTTCTTCCCCGAGGACGGCCGAGCGCACTTTGACGAGGACGAGCAGTGGACCGAGGGCAGCTCGCAGGGCATCAACCTGCGCATCGTGGCGGCGCACGAGTTCGGCCACCTGCTTGGCCTCAGCCACTCCAAGGAGCAGGCGTCACTCATGGCGCCCTTCTACAGGGGATACAGCCCCAGTTTCCGTCTGCACGCGGACGACATCGCGGGCATACAGAGGCTCTACGGTACACGGCGTGGCGTCGGGCCCCGCGCCGCCGGGCACCGGGTTGCGCGGGGGGCCGCGTCGCAGGAGGCGAGCGGGCACGGGGGAACCGCGCGGTCAGAAGGTGTGCAGTGGGAATGGCGTTGTGAGATAGTTCCAGACGTGAACCATCGCACGATGCGTATTCTCTTAGGCGGTGGTGGTCATGGTCGTGGCTTTACTTGACGCGAAGGGTATGTTCTCATGAAGCTGTATGCAAATTAAGATGTGCCTCGTGTGTTTTTTTTTTAGGAATTTCGCATCAAGCTGATTAGGAAATTATATACGCTAGGTTTATTACTGTATGGACGAGACTGGCCATTTAGGAGGTTGTGTTAGCATGCGATAATTATGGAGCCATCTAATTAAAGTTGTGGAACGGTCATGCAGTGGTTAGCAGCACACTGTGCTACAAAGATGCCGACACAAGTTCAATTCCCCGGCCACTGACCAGCGTGCTGAAGTATGGTCAAACAACCACTGACCGAGAGCATGAGGAGGCCATCATCCAGCAGTTTGACAGGGCACTGCGAATTAAATACAATCCGAAGGAACGAGTTGTTAACCACATTTAGCAAAACCACTGTGCATGTGCTGCTCATTTCTTGAATTCCATATTGAAGGGGTAATCGATGAAACCGCGTCTCAGCAAGTCACCAGCATTACTGCAGGCCCACTCGTTGCTGAGAAATTGTGAGAGTACAGCCTTGTGGAGTCAAGGAACCAGGTGTTGCCCATACGACAAGATATTGTGACAAGGCTGATGTGGGTTCCCGCATGTGTGGATTGTGTGTGCGTGTTCATTGGTCAGGTCGCAGCGCATCACAATCTCAAGGTGATGATGAGGCAGATGATGATAAGACGCCACCTCCCACTAGAAGCCCGAAGCCTCGCGACGTGCCGGACCCGTGCAAAGCTCCACTCGACGCCATCACCATGGGTATATGCAGCACTGGTGCTCGTCCATTGGGGGCCCCAAGTAGAGTTTGGTCTTGGAGAGGGGGCTTCCCTTTCAATTCGTAAACCCTGAGTGCAATGCAATAACAAAGTAGACAAGAGACAGAGATATAGAGAAATGCGGGACATTTTTACGAAAAAATGTAGTGGGTTTAGACAGAGAGATACCATAGGTGTATAGTAAAACGAGAGTTGTAGACAAGAGCCAAATATGGAGTTATGTGAGATACACAGATATAATGGAAATTAGAGAATATCACCATTGAGCGTATCAAGCAAATTAATATGACGTGTTTTCGTCCCATGGTCCAGAAAACTCTTAGAAGGTGGGGCTGAAGCTTCTGCTAGGGAACATCCCCATGACAGCTTTTATGAGAGTTGTCCCTGTCATATTGAGAAAGGTACATGCAAATGCTACGCATTCAAATACTTAAAATAAACACAATACCGCAGTCTATTCTAAGTGTTTAATATCCATGGATATTTCAGATGGTGAAACAAGTGACTGTGAAGCACGGATAAGAGACACGGTTTAGTTTTTCCCACAGCACCGTCGCGTCGGTCGCTATTTATCAGCAGAAGTGAATGCATGCCAGTTATAAAAAAACTCACGGTTGTGTTGGCGCAGGGCCGGACGACAGGACGTACGCGTTCAGCGGGGCACACTGCTGGGTTGTGACGGACACGGGCGTGCAACAGGGCCACCCAGTCGCCACCAGCAGCCTGTGGCCAGGCCTCCCTGCAGACATCAGCGCTGCCGTACACTCCAAGCGCACCGGGCGCACTTACTTTTTTGCAGGTTTGCGCTGAACCGTCGTCGCCTTGTGTTTGACAACAAAAGGTCAAGTACGCACAATCGATCGTTAATGTCCCTTGGTAACAGGTTGGTGGCCATGGATCCCAATCTTTTCCTGGTCTCCCTTCTTCTAAAGCGTGCTTTTTTATTTCAGAGGACTCCATTACTGCTAATTATAACGCCATATATTTGACCTGTCTTTGCTTATGTTCCCATCTAAGTTATTAGAAAGACCTTCTCAGAGGACTCCTAAGCCTAACGACTCACCCAAAAGATGTATCATCTGTGTCTAACGCCAAGGCTGCATGTGAATATTTTATCAGTTTTAGTTATGTTGATTTTTCTCTCCTTAATGCAGGGAACAAGTATTGGCGATACAATGGTTTTGCAAGTGATCCTGGATACCCCAAGATGCTGTCCAGCACTGGGCTTCCCAGCAATGTCGATGCAGCCATGCTCTTTGGAAGCAATGTCTACGTGTTTAAGGTCTGTGACAGATGCCAGTGAGAAAACAAGGTCGAGCTTATTTATACAATTACAATGCTGTCTGGACTTTGTCAGACTTAAGTCTGTGTCCATGAATTAATGCTAAAATTACAACTCACATTTGCCATGTACATGTCAAATTACTTACCTTACATCAGTGCTCAGCACAGCGAGTGCTAGTATATTTAGGGCCATACATTAGGGTGGCTGGGTGGTGCAGTGGTAACGCGTGTGCCTCACAGAAAGGTCGTGGGTTCAATCCTTTTAGTCAGGTGCCTTCCTTTGCGGGGTTTATATATTTCTCCCCCTGTTCTGCATGGATTTCCTGTTTGTTTTAATGTTTCCTACCTTAGCTAAAACACAATGCAACTGGCATTGGAAAAACATCCCAATACTGAAAAACGACCTGCTATTATTCAAATTTCTTATCAGTAGTCATACCTCCCCCCTTCCCACCTATACCAGACCGTACCGGCTTCCTTTTCACCTCTGCCTGCTAGTAATACTACCAACAACATCGAAACACGACACGCCGTGCACCGTGCACTGCCAACAACGTACGGCGCCGCTGTGGCCCGCGTGTCCTGCAGGGCGACGAGTACTGGATGTGGGACGAGCTTCGCGAGCGGGCCGCGCGCGGGTACCCGAGGAAGATCGCAGCCGCGTGGCGCGGCGTGCCCTCGCCGCTCGACGCCGCGCTCACCTGGCGCAACGGCCGTTCCTTCTTCTTCAAAGACGGGCGCTACTGGCGCATAAACTCGAGGTCGCGGCGCACGGAGGCCAGCTACCCGAGGAACACGGCGGCCGTCTGGATGGGATGCACGCGGCCCTCGCTCGAGCAGCACGCCGTCGCGTGGGATGACGTCGGCGCGCAAGAGGGCTTCGGCGTCGATAGGTTTCACCCTCAGGGTCGGAAGGAACGTCCTGAAATAGACGACGGCTATGGGGACGCTTACGAATTTGCTTTCGATTAGGAATGGTTTAATGCCGTGCTTTGAGCAGAGCACCGATGATCGGCGATTCTACCGTGCTTTAGCCCGATTGCGGTAATGACGAATCTCCACGATCGATTTTATACAAGTGATTTGAAAAAATAAAAATCTCCCGCTGTAAGCTCAGTTAAAAAAACAAGTGAATTATTTTCTATAAACGCTGTTACCGAAAACATGTTAATCCACATGCTATTTCAAAAGTTTGTATAAAGATACGAATATAACTGCACTGCTTCCTGAAATAAAATTGCCTTTATAAATTAAACACTCGTATGTTTTCACAACTAAATGAACTAAATCGTGTTCTCCAGTGTGTTATTAAATCAGTTTGTGTGTTTAATGTGAAGTTGAAGGCCACACTGTTATTCTCATTATGATATTTACACATATATGTATTGGACAGCATTTCCCATTCATGAAACCCCTGTGCTTTGGTGTTCCACAAGCTCCCCCCATCAGTTTTCTGCTCTTCTCAATATACACTTGGCAAAATCATCTCCAGTTTTAATATTGCACTTTTATTCTACACTGATAACACTCGGCTTCTGCATCACCATTCACTCCATTAACCCCACCTCACTGTCCACTCTCATGTCTTGCCTTGACACATTTTCATTTTGTATTGGTTCTACCTTTCTTCACCTAAATATGCTGCCAAAACTGAAGTGCACATCGACGAAAATACATCCATCCATCCATTTTCAGAAACCGCTTAATCCTATACAGGGTCGCGGTGAGCCGGAGCCTATCCCGGCAGACACAGGGCGCAAGGCAGGGGAACACCAAGGATGGGACGCCAGTCCATCGCAGGGCGTCTGGGGAAATTTAGTCAGTACGCCAATTAACCTGGCAGCATGTCTTTGGACGGTGGGAGGAAACCGGAGTGCCCGGCGAAAACCCACGCGGACACGGGGAGACGAAAATACAGTCTCAGTAAAGCCTCCATTTCTAAGCGTACACCTCCTAACATACATTGGCAACGAGTGCGTGAAATCTTGGAGCCATACTACACGCTGTGTGCGTCATGGTGGACTTTAAAGATCCCATCACCACCTCGGTAAGAGTAGGAATTGTGTGCTGGCGTTCGGGTCCCATTTTAAAACATTTGAAAATTAC
The DNA here is from genome assembly GCA_036362915.1 of Geotria australis. NCBI lineage: Eukaryota > Metazoa > Chordata > Hyperoartia > Petromyzontiformes > Geotriidae > Geotria > Geotria australis. The sequence goes on along the minus strand of JAZEWU010000001.1, from coordinate 22,416,137 downwards.
CCGCGCATTGCTCAATTGGGATTATATTCAGCAACCATGGACTCCTACTCCAAGTTACTCTTACAAATACGAATCATTTTGATCTCTTGAGTTCTCCTTGATGGTTTCCTCAACTCACTAATTTCCAAGATAATAGACGGACCAAAATGCTGTTGTCACACCTATTAGTAAAACAAAATAACCCTAATATCACAATGCCTCCACTGACTACATATCCAACATTGGATCATTTTTAACATTGCACTCACAGTCTACCAAGTCCTAAATGGATCCTGCCTATCTTTCCCCTCTCATCTTAATCTCCTCCCCCTCCATGCACTTTCCGTTCCAGTAACCTCCATGGTCTGGAACCTCCTTCCCCCAGTTGCCTGTGACAGAGGACTCAATTTCTTCTGCCTATGACTGACTGCCTCTATCATTGAGCCCAATTCTCCTTCACCAAATAAAGATAGTAAAACCCACTATTTTGTGACCCATGATATTTAATAATACATTTATCAAGCAGCTACAGTGAAAATTAGTGATACAATATATAAAAATAATAATTGTTTTACAGTAGATAAACTGAACTTGTGATTAGCATCGTACACAAGTCATAGGTAAAAATGTGCATTAGAAAAACATAACACTTGTCATTTATAAAATAAGTGATTTTCAAGGTTACATTTTCATATACTGTATAATCACATTTACTAAAAGTGCATTGGACTAAAAACGTGTGTGCTATCAAGACTATATTACAAGACAGGTTAGGAAACATACAATCAATGAAGTTAGAAATGTTTCAAACTTGGTTAAACAAAATTGAAGTGAACATCCTAATATAAAAAAGAGGAACTTTGAAGGTAGTAACTTTCTCTGAAGGAAAAGTACGAAATCTCTATTTGATTTATAGCCAATAACCGAGTGGATTGAGCGCTTGATAAAAAAATACTTCAGCAGCCTGAGTATTGATAATCTCACACGTTTTGCTCAAACATATTTGTCCCAGTTCAGGAATCAAGCCAATCAATGAACGATGATCAGTACCTTTTGTGCTTATACGCATATTCTGCTAATACAACTTTAGTTTATAAGGCGCTAAACCATGTAACCAAACATCTCGAGATTGCCACAAAACACAGCTATAAGAAAAAAGCTGCAAGTGCAACTCACTGTGACAGCAGGTACACATTGCTATACGTTAGAATGTTACTTAAATAAAATATTCATATATTTAGAGCATATTAATGGTAGGCAATAAACACCAGTTTCACCTGCATCACATTTTCTTACTAAAAAAATATACCATTTAGCATGAGCAGTAATGATTCACGCCATAATCAAGAATTTTTTAAAATACCTTTCCAGGGCCATTTCTCAAAGTGGGCTGAGGTCTGAGCTCAGCACGAGCAAAATTCAAAGGGGAAATCAATCAGCATGAATACACACTTGGGCAATAAAGCAAGACTCCATCACTATTTCAATCTCTCAGACCGGGCTTAGCCGTTTGTGTGATATCCACTACAAACTGCAACTACAAAATATGCCCTGCAATTGAGCAGTGAGACAAAACAAAATGAGAAACTCGAGACAATTGTGGTCAACTATACACCCTACCGAAAAGGCATAATTGGGATATATAAAACTACATTTTCATGTTTAACCATGGAACCTTTCACAAGTTACATTTTCCTGAGCATTGCTGTGGTTTGGGTAAAGAGAAGCAATCCACATTGTGTGAGAGAAAACAATAAACGTTACAGACAAAAAAACAACGGTTATTTCTTGCTTATAATACTGGGAGGGAACATGTTTTTTTACGGTTAATAGCAGATTTTCATAAAACGTTGGAAAGGCATAATTAGCGTCAAGAGACGCGCCGAGTGAGGAGTCCGCGTCTCCACAGCCTCGTCGATGTCACAGTTCCGTAGTCAGGAGCTTCCTCGTGTTGCTGGAGCCAGGCCGACCGCGGGTGCTGGTGGCAACGGAGACCCTGCAGTGAAAATTACATGTGCCTTCACTATTAGCCAGCGGCTCTTCATGCTTTTAAATAAATAATTAGTACACACGGTATCATCACCATCATTGTCAGAAACCGCTTAATCCTGTACAGTGTCACGGTGAGCCGGAGCCTATCCCAGCAGACACAGGGCGCAAGGAAAGGCTATTCCTAGGATGGGACGCCAGTCCATCACAGGGCACCGGGGGCAATTTAGTCAGCAGGTCAATTACACACGGTATTTGCACCAACCATTATTACAGCAGGAGGCTATGATGAAGGCAGTCTGCTACTAGTGGGTGATGTTGCTGCGTGAGTCATCAAAATTAGTAATTATCAGCTAATCTTTCAAATTTAGCAAATGTAATTGTGATGGCAGTATTTTGACCTGCTGTTTTTTTATGTTATGAGATCCTTCACTCCCATTGGCTCGTATATTTAGTTGATACAACCGCAGTATTAACCAGGGTGGCTGTCGGGTTTAAATCACGAACCTCGACAACAAGGGGTTATCGGCCATGTCACTGCCCAACTAAACGTTGCCTGCATGATGACATCGGGCAACAGCTGCAAATTGAGCACTTGCCACGGTGTGGTGTTGTGCTTTAATTTAAGAACTGATCATTTCCTTGTCTTGTTTTGACAATGCCATTTTTATTCTAGTGTTTTTTTGTCTTTTCTGTACAGTATTGTCTGCTCAATTTGTACACGCGTAGCATTAGCATATAAATTGAATAACACTGTGAATAATCAGTTCTTGCATGCATGATTCAATGCACATATCATGAGCTTAAGAATGAACGTTAACCAATGAATCAAAGCATCGTTATTTTTCTAACCACAACCAACACATACGGGGACAGCAACAACAGCTGTAACGACTACCACTGTAAAGCATCACTGAAGAAATGTAATGATGATGCTGTCAGTTATGATGATATTGACGAGGTCGTGTGCTGATGATCATGTCAGTGATGGTGTGGCTGACATCAATCATCACAGTGATGATGCTGATGATTATGAAGTTAGTGCAGCTCGTATTGGTGATGAGAACGGTGATGTGGTTGCTGCTGCTGTCGATCACCACATTGAGGATGATGATGACGATGATTGTGATGATGACACCTCTGACACAAACACCGATGATGATGATGATGCTGGTGACCTGGGAGGAAGGTCATGGACAGGATCATTGCTGAGAGCCACTGGGACGCTCCTCGTCACTGGGCCAAAGCTTGTCTCGAGCAGCACGGCACTCCGCGTGCCCGGCTTGCACACGGGCAGCGGCACGCTATCCTCGACACACTTCATCTAAACACACACGATTGCAGCGAGCTTCAGGCTTTGGAAAGAGAGGTCCAGGTGATTCAATAGTGCATACAGCACCCACGCACAGCGTCTAATTAAAGCTCTAATTACTCACTGATAAATATTTGATGCGAAGGGATTTACGGCATAATGTGAGATTTCTGAAAATCCTGGGTACTTTATTTAGCCAATCAAAGCAGACTAATGTTGATAAATTCGTAATGCGGTATACTGTATTACCTTCGTTGATGGCATCATTGGCGAAAATCATTTTCTGAAATGTATATATTAAGTTACAATATAGAGGCAGTGGTTTGTATACATCCAATGAACCCGGCCATCTAATTTTGATTTCCAGCTACGTATAACATCATCCACCCTCCTCAACGAACCATAAGAGCGATCTGAAATTGTTTTTCTACCATAGACCACATACATATTATCAATCAAATTCTCGATAGGACAAAGGAATATCAAATACATTTATGGCATGCTTTTTGTAGACTATGAAAATGCATTAGATTCGGTGGAAATTTAATTCAGTGGAAACTGGTACGATTATCCAAGCGTTTACAAACCAAGGCGTTAATACAAACATATAAATTATGAAAACATCTATATATCACTTTAGTTATATGAGCTTTGGTCAATATTTTCACGTATTGAATATTTTAAAGCAGCAAAACAAGGCTGTGATTTGTGTATCCTTTGAAATTAATAAGTAAGTAAACAATCAAGACAATTATATGTTGGGTTGTTTCACTGGAATGCTCACTGTTGCATGAGGAGTCAGATATTTTATGAGGTTGCTGGGCACGTCAGGAATCTGAAATAAAAACACTGATATTAAAGTGAAAAACATGAGCTGTTTTTCTCGTGACTCACTCGCCCTTACTTTTCCCATTCCCACTTGTTACTTCTCCCTCAATTTACGAGCCCGGATCGGAAAAGTAATGACCTTTTTCCCTCTCCTTCATAATACTTGCCCATTGCATAATTGTGACCTTGTTTATTGACCTGCAGAGAAATTGATACACACTTTGTAGATTTCATGAGTTGTGTTACTCAAAATAAACATATGCATTCCTCTTAAGGCCACAAATGGGGAGTTCTAAGAAAATCGGGGCTGATGTGCACCAGCACAAGCCGAATACGAGAGGGTTGATTTACGTCTTAATTCCCCAGTACTTAACTAAAATTAGCATGATACAACCGAGTATGTAAATGCGACAGCAATGAAATCGGTGCTTTGGTGTAATTTGTATCATCTGCGTAGCGGACAGAATGTAACGTGCAATGTGTACAGGGCATATGGGTTCTGGATCCTGCCAAATTGTTGTTGATTAAACTGACATACACTTAACATGAAGGATTCCATGACCAATGTTGTCCATAGTATATCCCTTTATATGGGTTTGGTCACGTAAAAAATAAGTGAGACCACATTGCATTTCATCCTCATTAACATGGCTCATAAGTGTTAAAAGTGTTAACTCAGCTATTGCATTCAATATGTATATTTCTAAATGCAAAGATGCAGAGCACGATAAGACTATCCACATGTGCACTCACGGCACTGTATTAATTTCCAGTAACAATTTAAACTTGAATGTGAATAATATCCCTGCTGTTCCAATAAATTGCCACTAATTTACAGTTTCAAATCATGAGCTCTTGATACAAAAAATACTACATTAGGTCTAATTGCTGCCCATCCATTACCATTGATTAGGATCACTTACAGTAGCATTGTTTGTAAAGCAATTACCCCTTTGCAATAGATGTAGGCTTCAATCTGACACCATGAAATTTTAAGTGTGCCACGCATCCATACTGTGACCACACCGTTGCTCTTCTAAAAGGGAAATATATTGTGCTATGTACAGTTAAATATGCCCCCGAGATACATGGGACAGGATTATTGGTGGTGGCTATTAACGTGTCTCGAGATAACTTAGGGGACACGCCGCCCAGGCACACAGGCACGCATGCACACGTGTCTAGACGCACCAGAGGTGTAGTGTCGCTCACATCCACGAGCGTCTCCACTGCCGGGCCCGGGAGCCTCGGGCTTAGGAAGGTGGGCTGGCACACAGAGAATTTTGAAATCAACAAACGCGCTCCGAAACTGAAACCCAAGTAGCGCTGCTGCCTCACATGAAGAAGGTCCTGGATTTGATTCCCGGCTCGGGTACCTTTCTGTGTGAAGTTTGCATGTTCTCTCTGTGGCTGCGTGCGATTTCGCTGGGTACTCCGGTTTCTTCCCACAGTTCAAAGACATGCTTCCTAGGTTAATTGTCCTGACTTAATTGCCCCCGGTGCGTTGAGATGCTGTAAATTGCTTACCTCTCTCCGCTGGACGACTGTTAAAAAGAGCTACATAGTTCAACGATTCCTTCCAGCTTAGATTAAAAAAACTGACCGACTGACCATTCTCTCCTTTGGAATACAAATATACTTCTAGCTTTAAACACCAGTGTTTTCCCACTCAAATAACACACCGGTCGGTGCTAATTTTCGATAAGGTCAATGAACCAGCGTTTCCGATGACATGGGTCAGTCACTCCACAAGGCAACAACTGTTGACCTCTCACAAAACGCTACTATTCTATTGACACAAGCAGGATATCGGGTTAGCTACAACCCCCGCTACAGGGATTTAAATTGCAACCCGATTGTGGCGTCATGCTCCACCAACAACTCGCCCAGCCGTTAATAATTGATTAAAGCCGGTAGAAGGCAGCAGTGAGAGTAAACAGGTTCATAATACATGTCCCAGGGCACGTTCTGTACCAGGGGCTTTGCCGGGGTGCTGGTGCCAATCGGCTCATCTGCCAGGTTCATGCAGCCGCTTCCTCCGTTGGGGACAGGCAGTGGGCTCGTCCCGTCACAGGTCGCCTCGCTGGGACCGCATGCCATGGGGGGGGGGTGGGGACAGCCCAGACAGAGCCGAGAAAAAAACATGTGGTCATGCACAGCGTGGGTGCCCCACCATTCACAGCGTGGATGCTGCACCATGCAGTCCGATCCATTCCTTTAACTTAAATGAGAGCACAGGTTTCAGTTTCAAGCACAGCAGCGGGAATGAGATATAACTTTACACAGTCAACATATGTACTGATGTAGGTTTTCACGGCTCGATTCACGATGGTTGCTCTTCAGAGCTGTTCTTTCGGGATAGCCGTGTCGAGCGCTCTCCCTCTCTTCCTCGCGACGTTTCGCCTCCCACGCCTGATGATGCTACCAATGTGGGAGGCGAAACGTCGCGATGGCGAGAGGGAGATCGCTCGACCCGGCTATCCCAAAAGAACAGCTCGGAAAAGTAACCATCACATTTAACATAGTCACAAGACTCAAACTGATTTAGGTAGTGTTCGTACAAATCCCAGCACTGCAAGGGCAGAGCTCAAGTGTGAATCAATTTAACCTTCGTGGCTGATGGGGGGCAGTTGCTAGTCTCGTTTAAATGAAATATGACGCGTGTTGTTTGTTTGGAGGCATGCCAGACAGAACATCATTGCTTAGCACATAATGAACTCTCACCCCAAGCATGCCATTGGGAGAATTGCTATGATTTACTTCTTCAATGTTCTCATCTTTAATGCTTTCTCAAATAAAAAAAATCAGTTATCCTAATTCACAAACGTAGTCTTCTCTTTAATATGCGGAGTTGTGTGTCGTTTAGAATGGCAGGAAAGAAACAGAACAAATGAGACCCTCACGTGACATGCTGGCTTGGGAATTTGCTCTTCCGAACGCTGTGGCCAGACTCATCCGTGTCTCGTGCGCCCGTCACAGGTAAGCTGCTGTGTGCTGGACCTAGACGACTAAAAGAGCACACAAACAACTTGAGTTGGACAATAATAATATCATTAACCTCTGCCAATACTGGAACCATGCGAAGTGACAAAAGTGTATAAAGCTTTATATGAAATGCGTTGGCTTACATAATGCTATATGTATAAATGATCCAGAAGAACACTGGTGAACACAGTGGAACAGCATGGATATCCGGCATAAACACCTCGTTCGAGAAAAACATCACGCCTATGGCTTTGACATTCTTGAAGACACTGTTGAAACTATTAACATCATCATATCAACAGACCGATGTGCACACTTCCTTAATATGTGGAAAATTATAGACAAGTCACAGTGCAATTGTGGCCATGCAACCTAAACTATGGACCATAACAGTAAACCACTGTAGTCTGGGCTATTTCAAAGAATAGCAAAACTAGACAAACCCTCTCCTGAAGTACTCTCGTGGCTAGCAGATCTCAACATTGGCATTCAGCTCGTGAACATAGTATATTTCTAAATGTACAATCACTCACATAAAATGGATTAAAATCGGTTTTTTTTCCCAGCGTAAACATGGTTAAATAAAAAAGTACATTACGTACACAGTGTACTAACCATAACTCCATAATGTTTTCTGAGTGATGAATGGTAAAAGAACAAATCAGAAATGATAGGATAAGTAGCGGAGCATGCCCCGGTAGCCTCCCTTGTGCATCTCACCGGAATGCTTCCCCTTGGTCATGCGTGCTCCGCCGTGAAATATTCATGTCATCTTGCGTGACCTGTAAAGAAATGAGAAATAACTAAACACCCCAATAAATAATAACCGTTGTGACCTATGTCAGTGGTTCCAAAACTTTCTCGGTTCACGGCGCCCTTAATGTATCACGATTTTTTCCACGGCGGCCAAAGTCAGAAAATATATGGCATATATCGAAAGTGTGGAATATCCTTCGGCGCTTGTGTGAGTTAGCTGCGGCGGCCCGGAGCGCCGCTGCGCACACTTTGGGAACCACTGACCTCTGTTATTATGATGGTGTATGTAAGCTGTGCTGTGATACTGGTCGTACAAACAGGCCTCACTGAATATTAAAACTGTTTTTCCCCTGAGAAGCTTCTGCTCACGATGCTTGGTTATGTTCCTAATGAGGGCTTTTACACACCAGGTTAAACCAGTACCTACCGGGAGAATCCCCACGTGTAAGACAACAGCACAAGCATACCCTACAAAGAGGTCAACAACCTTTGCTGTACTGCCATCTACTGGCCAACTCATAACCCTTGAAATGAATGTCTCGGCACAAAAAGACGAAGGTGCAGTCCAGCAACGCCTTCTTCAGAATAACAAAATTAATAAGCAATGCCTCCGTCACATGTCTGTCTCGCCACGTCAACATATATAACAGTATTTCTTACACCAGCCATCAGTCACACGGCCTTCTGGGAATGCGTAATTTCAGCGGCACTGTTTGCAGACCAGCAAACTCTGAAAAAGTTTCGGAACACAATGTCTCATCATCAGAATAAGGCTTGCTTAAATCAATGCTGTGAACTGCCGATCATATAGGCAAGGATAGTCCCTTGCTGCGTTACAGGTGTGCATACCACTGTGTTTATTGTGCCCACTGCTGCAGCCTGAGAGGAAGAGCGACAGGTGTGAACCAACTTGGACACACGCCACCGCACCTTGCCACTCTCGCGCAGCACGGCCTCCACCTGGGCTTTCAGGATGTTGCTCTTGAGCGACGGGTCCAGAGGGAGGCAGGGCGCGCCCGCCGCTGCGTTTGCGATGAAGAGGCCCGGGGGAGACCAGGCTCCCGCGGGCGAACAGAGCAGAGAGCCGAAGGCGTGCGGAGGGACGGGACTGCAGGGATTGGGTTGGGCCACGTGCGCACCGTCCTCATGCCAAATATCAGAGGTCGCGGCCGGGACGGCACTCTGGTTGGGTGAGACACCGATGGCCACCGACGAGATTGGGTTGAGGTTCGACAAAGGAATAGGGGGAGAGCCCACGGATGTTGGAAAGGTGTTCAAAGTCTTCTCTGTTAACTTCTCCTTCTCCACCTGCATTTAAAATCAAGGGAAAATATCCATCATTAAATTACTCGGTCGAAAGCCTAGCAATAGATTAATGAATATATTACCTTTAGCATGTAATGATTGATGCCACCCTCACATTTCAACAAAGAATCGTTCCCTTTGAAAGACATTACAAATATGAACTCGTTACATACAATGTACCGTATATGAATTAAACATTCTACATTTTTCTACACACAATGCAGTGCATGTATAAGTGTTCAAAAAATAAATTTCATTTTACCATCATAAATTAAAGTATGACAAAGGCCTCAGGCAGCAGAGGTTAAGACTATAAAATGAATAACCTTGAAGATATTTTCCTTTAGGTGAATTAACATTTAAAAAGCATAATTCATTAACGTTACATAACGTGTTTTTTCCTAGAATGTTGATGTACATGTATGAGCAGACCTAAGGTTGGCTTCCATTCAGACCTTTCCGGCAATGCATACTTGTACGAAAACAACAACCAGATAGAACAAGATGGATGATGGTGGAGAACGGGCAGAGGCCGGTATTTTATGGGTCACAATGATTTATTTTTATATGCCTGCAGGTCATGATTTCACTTGGCATGACCTGACAAAACGTGCATCCTCTATGCACTTGTGTACGAGAGCACACTTGTGTACGAGAGCACACTCATACAGGAGCCATACAGTAGGATGTTTGGGACCAACGACACACACTACTTTCCGAATGCTCTTACAGCACATTTGCATATTCCATCAGGCTGGTGGAGCACGACTGGTTTGGTCAGATTGCTAAAGTTGGCTTCGGTTCAGGACTTCCCCACAATGCCTACTTGTACCAAAACAGGCTGGCGCAGTGGTAACATTCGCGCCTCACAGAAATAAATTCCTGCCCGAGGCGGTGCAATTCCCAGCTTGGGCGCTTTTCTGTGTGGAGTTTGTGTGTTCTCCCCCTATTCTACGTGGGTTTCCTCTGGGTTCTCCGGCTTCCTCCCACAAACTTAAAAAAACACTTATTAATTAATTGTCCAATAACATCATAATATATAGAACGCAGTGTCTGGCGAGTTGGCGTCGGCTAACCGCGTGGCTTGATTCCCCTTCCCCCCCCCATCTGCAGGTGACCTCGCGCATCTGAGTCGTTCTCTCTTTCGAATGAATACCTTCCAATTTGGATATGAGCGTATTATAAAATGTTTTTTTGGTTTATTTTATTTTGGTGCCCGAGGCTAGGAGGAGGGCAAGAGTTGACAACAGTACCGCCAGGTTGTTGACGTTAATGTCGAGTGGGTTGCGGGCCGGGCGTGCTGGGCTGTTCTCAATCTCAAGCTGCTTGAGGCGCGCTGCTGCCTCCTCGTAACCTGGCCCCCCGGACACAAGAGGCGCACACACGCGTACCAATGTGCACACGCGCATCGCCGTGCGTGCGGACAGATGTGTGCAACGCCAGTAAACGTGGAACGTTTGGCCAACGTTGGTCCAACGGTTGAAATCATATGCCAACGTTGGACGAACGTTGGGGCAACGTTGGCATGTTTACTGGGATGTTAAGGGTGCACAATAACACGTGCAGAAAAACACATGCCAATGCATACAAGCACACTCGAACAGTACACACAAACATGTAGTGCTAACTTAGAAACGAGAGTACCAGCTTTTAAGGGATTAATTAGTGTTTTTCACATTTACATTTCAATGTTTGATCATTTCATATTTCTAGGAACTGTGCTGAATAACATTTCTGTGTAGGGTACTTCAGAGAAATGGAATAATCAGCGGCTTGTATGAATAACTGGAACGTTTTACCATTATTGTATTCCTGTAAAAGCAGGGCAAGGTTATTAATCTACAGTGAATTCAAGAAAAATCGCTGAGGTATAATTATATTCTGCATTTTTAGGAAGACCGTTTAGAAAATATACTACAGTATTTTTAAACATGCATTTACTAATACGAGTCTTGTGTGCAATATTTCCCATTAATGAACAAAGGTTAAACTTTGTAAATTGCAGGTGGCATCTGTGCACTGATGATAAATCAACTGCAGGAATCCAGCGGTGGGGGGATTACATTTAAAACGCCTTGTACAACGTATCGCCCTAGTAAACATGGAATGTTGGTTCAACGTTAGTCTGACGGTTACAACCACATGCCAAAGTTGCCCCACCGTTGGCAAATGTACTGGGTTTCAGTGTGAATAGGTAGCGTGCGCCTGTTAGGGTTGCCACCTGTCCTGGTTTTTTCCCAAGATAGCCCTCCTATTTACAGCAACTGTTTTGGGAAATCTGTAAGTTTTCACGGTCCAGGTCATTCACAAGTCTGGTCTTTTCCCAATTACACACGGTACAGTTTTCTTGTGTTCACCCCTACGATACGCCCCAGATGTTTGTGCCTGGAGGTGGCACCTATAACATCTCCATGTGTTCAAATATTTGCGTGACACATACACATTCAGAGATGCATCAAGCAGTAACAGGGAATGCTCACGCCACGGATTCTCTAAAGCGCCCTTCAGCCATGCCATGTGTCGAACAAGAGCTGCACAAAGAGGACAAAAGGATCGGGGCATAATGGACCAGAGTGACGCCGCGTCCCTTAGTGGTTGGCAATGCCAACCGCTCACTCTTGAGCAGCACTGCTATACCTGGGTCTGCAGGCATCCGATTGGTCGGCTGAGAGGGCCAGCCCGGCATGAGCGTCTCCGTGGCAACAGCAGGCAGCACGGCAACGTGTGTGGGGGAGATGATGATGTCATTGGCCGAGACGGGCAGGTCACTGCTGCCTGGGGTGAAACAGGGGCCACTACACACGGCACAGACGGTCAGCTGCCCACACTGCTCCCGCAGCCAGTGCTGCACCACACACTGTTTGGAAGATCTCATGGGTTGCAGGAACACGCATCCATAACAGTGTGCAGCAGGGACAGACACACACACACACACACCCTACGTCCCGCGTGCACAACTTCAACTCCCATGAACATGCCCATTTTTTAAAATCTACATTTTCTTTGCGTTTTCTTCCCGTAAATGTGCGCTGAGAAATGGTGTTTTTCCAAATACGAAGGCCAGGCCTGACCAAAAGTATAAACACAATGCCACATTCCAGACATCAGTCATGAATCCATCTCCTTTGCATACTATGGCGCCGTGATAACATACAGACGGCCGTGAAGTCCTTTGTTAAATAGCATGTAGAAACTGCTAAACATACGTACAGCAGTTGCTCACACACTATCGGCCACTCAAGAATGCAAAACTACTACAGCACAAAACCAAGAATGTGGCCCATTGCTGAGAAAGGATTCAAGTTTACTTAAATACAGCAGTCTCTGTGCAAAGCACTTCCGTAGAGGAATGCAGGCATGCCAGAATAACAGCCCGTCCCTTGAAGAGAAGTCTCTGCTACAGAGGTGGTATCAGGTCAGGTTTGTGTCAATGTTAAAACGTTTATAATCGTGGACATTGGTTGGAGTGGAAGATTAGCATTTCTTACGGTGACATTAAATGACATGCCACAATAGCTTCCTACAAAATCAAACTTTTGAAAGTATTATTAAATATGGGGTGTGAAAAATTGTGATAATGTGTGACTGTGGATTAAATAACTATAAATGATTTCGAGTTAACTGCGTATTTTAATTAAAGATTAATACTTATATATAGTGTTACAATGCATTTACGCATGATGGAAAAAGTTCTACGAATAGAATAATTAATTTATGGGAAGACTCACATTTAACACTTTATTTTTCAACAGTTACCTCGAACTAAAATAAAATAATGCCTTTATAATGTTTAACACAAAGACGGCGCTTCGAAATAATCCAGATGTAAGATAAATGCAACTGATTGTAGTGCTCTCAGTGTAAAGACATCTCAACAGCCCCTTGCATCTATGCAGCATTACGGCGTATATGTGGGTTGATGCAAATACATGCACCATAACATCAAGATATACATACATGTGTACAGCTATGCATTTCCAAACGCACCCAGTGAACAGCATAAATATAGCACATCGTTATATGTAAAGTGATTACGCGTCGATTCAGCAGCTATAGCAACCTGGAAGGCTCCCACCTTCAGAGGGATAAACAGAGCTAAGCCCAGAAGGCAGCAGTAGCCCCACACAACTAACGCCACTCCATCTCGAACATGACTCTCGCATTACCACTTTCCCACATGACACGTATATCGAAGGGCAACAAATATACTCTGAGCAAGATTTATACAAGTCCTCGTGCACAGGTGCCTTGTGAAGTTGGAAAGAGTGGATTGGAAGGCCATACCGATGAGAACACTAAGGTGGATGCTCTACTAACGGGAAAAGAGCAGCAGTAAAGAGGTTTTTAAAAGGTTTTAGCAGGGGCAAGCTTTAGCAGGGGCAAGACAGTTTGAACCTGTGTTGAGAATACAAAAATAAGATGAATAGGTAAGTATACAGGTATTGGAGATGCTGGTACCAGGCAGGAGCAGAGGGAAAACAAAGGTGATGTGAAAAGACGTGGTGGAATGGGATATGAGAACATCGGATGTGACTCGATAAGTGGCACAGAATATAGGCAAATGCATAAAGAACATATTCTGTGCCACTCATCGAGTCACATCCGATGTTCTCACATCTCATTCTGGGTATAGCCCTGCCTATCACCCTGTGTCTGCCAAGATAGGTTCCAGCTCACCACAACCCTGTACAGGATAAAGCAGTTTCAGATAATGGATGGATGGATGGATAAAGATCATCTAAGCATTCATGCAAAATTGGGACGTTTAGCTTGTTTTAAGAAGCACAAGTGCTCGCTCAGTGCAATCATCCAGAACACTCCCCCAATCAATGATTCTGAAGATGCCTGCATTATCTAAAATGCACACATCTAAGCAATATCTCGAAGAAATACATTATAGTAAATCGTTTCTATAAAGCCACAGGGTAAATTCATCACCTAAAGAGGCAATGGAAAATATAAAATCAACATGCGCTGATCATTATGTTTATCGTTGGACAATGTAAATACATTTATCACCGGATGGATATCAAAATAGGGTTAGGAGTACATTCCATTTGAGCATACTTGACAACTGCTGGTGAGATTGTACATTGAAATTAGTCAGTAGCCAATCGTCCTTACACGAAATTATATCCTGGTAAAAAGGTAACAAACTTAAATACAAATACTGTATAGTTCTTTTCATTAAAATATATTTTCGTACGAGTGAAAACGTAACAGTAAGTGAAATACAGCAAAACTGGGACCAAAATTAAATGAAAGAAAATGCACTTTATAATTGAATCACTGTGTCCAAACATACATTAATAAATGTACTTGTACACACTTTTATCCATCAACTGCTGGATGAAGTCTTTCTCACACTGTGGGAGGTCAGCGCGGCATTTGACGACACTTAATCATGTTGGTCACAGTGTAGATTTAGTGACAAGGAAGCACAGAAGTATGAAGCAACAATGATTTTTTTGCTGCACTGCCCTCTGCTGCCCACCAGGTATACCCACGGTCTAGACTCTGACTCTAGTCTAGAGCAACCTTTTGGGCATGTTGGCCACACATCCAAGCACTATCCAGGCTCAATCTTGCAAATCCAGGTGATTTGGATACATGCCATTACTATAAATACAGATATAATTGGTAAGTTATGTACACATCATGTGTTAGTGTATAGAATTGGAAAAAATCAGGTGTACTTTATAAAAGGAGATTGTTCGGTTCTTAATATAACATTTTCATTCAAAAACATATATCCGGCTTTGGCATTAAAGTCATACATGGAAAACAGCGGAACAGTCATACATCCATCCATCCTAACTCCCATCTTAACAAATCCACTACCGATATTTGTAAGAATTGCAAAGCTGTTAACAGAAATACAGTTGAGTAATCGGTAATCTTAAAAAGAAAGATAGTTCACAGCACTGCATGACACAAGTTAAACCACATCTTCATTTCAATGTTTCTAATTACATATCAATAAATCACAATAGTATATTTTCTACAATATGATTACAGTGCAATCACATCTCTCACTAAGCTTAACAAATAAGTTGCTCATATTCACTGTACGTGGGCTTACGTGTTTTCATTGCACCAGTGTTAATCTTTTAAACGTCAGCTGCTCACCTGAAAAAGCTCTCTGTTTATCACTACACTGATTCCCAAGTACGATTGCGCTAATATACAAAGATAGCTTTGACAGACCACCAGTGCTACCGGCCAAGGATTACCACTGTTGCCGTACCCACATCATGATGTACATAAACACCGGCAGGTTTGACAGCTTGCACAGTTCATTGTGCTTTGATCTGGGAATCATATATATATATATATTTGAAGACGATACCATTCACCACGTATAACTATCTGAACCATTCTCACATAACGCAGCACATCATAAGTTAACAGGTCTCAAGATGATGTGGTGGGCGGGGGGGGAAGATGGGAGCTTTTATAAAACCTATAATCAACCTCAGCCGCACAATACTCCAACACCATATCAAACTGCTCCAGTTACATATGGCCACCTTCGCTAGCACACAACACAGTTTAAGTAAAAAACAGTTGAGCATTTCTCAGCCAAACTGTGATTTTTCAACATGTTTCATAGACATTAAAAACATGTTCTATTGTGTAAAATTGCATTTCTTTTTAATTATAAGGCTTCGCTTTAAAGTTTCAAATGCAGAAGTTAAACAATGTCAAGTTCTATTTTTGAATACTTACATATGCAGTAATTGCTAAACTTATATTAAACTTCAGAGAGCTCAAAGTTGAGGCAACAAATTACATGGTGCTGGGTTGTCTATACAACAGTTTTGTTTTGAGTTATGTTTATCTCTGCAAGTTTGAAATACAATATTTTCATCAGGAAACGCAGGCTTGTTATTGAGCAGTTCCACTCCTCGCCACGCGTGCTAAACAGCAATACGGTAACACATTGCTCCCCTATAATTATTTGCACGTAAAAGGGTATGTGTTGACTGATAAGTGCTGAAGGTATATTCTACATGCGCAACAGAGAGGTCAGCGATGCTGAGTCTGCAAACTCCCTCGTCTCGGTGTCTTTTTTATTTAAACCGTAACATTTCTATTTGTTTTCCCTTCATTCATTTTTTTGTTTTGTTTTCACCGCATCATAACAGCAGTCATCCTCAGAGCTCAGTGGTGGGGGTGGGCTGGCTGTAAGCGGATCCTCCGTGATAAGCAGGCCCGGTGCCTCTCTGGTTCGGGCCCATCCCGTGACCCCACTCCTCCCGTGCGGGGTCAGAGTTCACCCGCACCCTGTTGGGCTCACCCGCTGGCCTGCGTTGAGGTTCACAAGTGGGGTCGTTGAGAAGGGTTTGTTAGTGCATGCCGGCCCATCCAATCCAAACGCTGCTAGTGGTTATGGCGCAGCAGGATGCTGCTTAGCAAGTCAAATGTGAGCACAATGAACAAGCAGAGTTGGTGGGTGCGGCTGCAGCCAATGAGTGCATTAGCATCACAATTGCTTCCAAAAGCGAGCAGATGCACATTTAGCATGCAAACATCGGTGCATTTTTCCAATCAGCCATTAATAGAATCATTAGATTGGCTTGCACATTTATGGCCTTTGGTTATTAGAAAGGATATGGAAAGCATTGAAAAGTATTTGAGTGGGTTAATTATGGGGTAAAAGAGTGCAAGACATGTGGCACTAAAGAGAGTAGAGTATTTTTCATCGCATGCACGCATGCAAATGTGTTTTTTCTTATGGGAATGTTTATACACTGAGGTGCTAAGACAACTCATCTGGTTGTTAAAAAGAAATTAACCATGCTATTATGAAAGTCACAAATACTACCCAGTGGAATATATATGCAGCATTCCCATAACTGAGTTACTTCTCGTATTTATATTCTTGTTGTTTTCTATCCATGAATATAAATACGTATATCCAGCTGTTAAAGTTATAGTTTCCCATTTAACAGCAAAGTAAATAATATTTGTCAATTAACAATACCACTCGGCTTCACCTGGAGATAGCCAACCAAACTATTCTTCAGTTACAAAAGCAGCAATCAGAGGCCATTACAGCCAGCCACAAAGAGACCCACCAGGTACTTAGAGGACAGAATGCCAACACAAAGTAGAACAGTGCTCACCACCACTTACTACAGCACAGAGAAATTGACTTCCACCCCTGCCAAGCCAATCTCTGCTTGGCAGGTAGTAAGCCAACCACCGAAACCACTCAATCTGGAAAAAGCGACGAGCAAATCAGCTGACGGCTGTGCAGAAGCCTGAGGCGGGAAAGCCACCACCAAAAGACAAACCGATCAGCACCCCACCTCCACTTCACATTGCCAAAGCAACACGCGCACTCTCACAATTGCTCACTCTCACATACGAACGTCACAGAAATCATGTCAATCGGAGAACAGCATTTGCAAAAGAATCAGCAGCCACAGATTGGATTGACGCTAAACGTTTTAAAAATTCAAAAACACAGTTTGACAACGTAAAACTTATAATGACAAACATCCTGCATCAAAATCTGACGTATGGCTTCGGGTGAACATTATATGAATTCCACAGATGTGCTCAGATATAACGTGCAATAGTTGTGCAAAGACTACGCACCGAGAGTTGCTGGCCTTGTTGGTGGATTCGAGGCACGTGCCTCCTGCAGACAGAGGTGTAACCTCAGGGAAAGAGGACCTGGGCTGGGACCGAGGATGAGAGGACACAAGGAACCATAGCAGGGCACGAACAAAGACAAGTGCAGTGGTTTTACAACACCCCATATAGCTAATATAACGTGACAGAAACCACTCTAAACATGGACAAATTCAGCAGCAAATCAATCAAGCTTGCAGTTATACTTTATCCATCCATCCATCCATTGTCAGGAACCGCTTAATCCTGTACAGGGTCGCGGTGAGCCGGATCCTATCCCGCCAGACACAGGGCGCAAGGCAGGGCCATACTCAGGATGGGAGGCCAGTCCATCACAGGGCACCAGGGGCAATTATACTTTTTCATTAATTGTATTTTATGTTTTATTATCAATGGCCATTAGCAAAAAACGTGTAGAGTATTTGCTTATCACTTACAACACTGTAAAAAATGGTCAGCCACCATCTGCCCGTCAGTTAATCTCCCTCACAGAATATACTGCACGCTTTTAAGAGACCTAGGTTGGCAAAGAAATATGTCCAATAGGTCTGTGGAAAAGGTGGCAGGGCTAGTTGAACCTTACCTGTTTATTTGCTGTAACAGTCGTAATGCTGCAAACACGGAGAGGAGGAAGCACAAGGAGAACACATGATCTGGTTAGAAACTCGAGGGAACACAAAAACACAACTACATTGGTAACTTCAAACATACCCGCAGCCCTTTCATCATTGACTTTGATGCAAGCATAACAGCAAAGTAAGCTGCTAACCAAGAATTGTATGTAGCAGTAAAATCAGTGTCCCACTAACTGCAGATCACTATGTGGCTCGCGAAAAGAAAACTTAATAAGCCCTTCAAAAATAAGCTGTTGCACAATAGAATTAATGATAATGTTATCTTTGGTGTTTCGGTAAAACTAACCTTTTTTGAGGAATTCTTTGCACGGCATTAACTGCAAAATAGAGAGAACATTTGAACATGCAAACTATGGCATTTTCTTTTCATTGTTAAGTTCAGCAAAACTCTAATTGTCTTAATATAAAAACACCTTGAGTTAGATCATTGTCTTTTTAATGAGGATACTCTTATGCATTAATCCAACTAAACAATAAAATGATGCATAGTCTTTGTGTATTAACTTCTCTTATTTTGTGTTCTGGAGTAAAATGATTCAGTGTTGCTGTTACTGGTTATTTTGTTGGAGTGGAAAAAAGTATTTTCCACTTACACTTTTGGAAGGAAGGCCTCCGGGAATAGCGCTTGCTTGGCCGGCGCTCGAATGAGGTCGAGCGCCGTGCCTTGCTCATCCTCGTTGTCTGGTACTCTGTACGCCCACTGTGCACACATCACTATCGTCATCACTCAAACGTCATAAAACACCATGCTGTATTTCCACAACCATCTTCAGAGGTGTCATAATAAAATTCATTGGACCAAACAATCCCACAAGTCAAACGGGCTGTCATAGATGGCATGTGATTTACTATTTTCTCCCATGACTCACGACCCCTTTCTGCCGTGGGAGAGAAGCTCAGGGCGAGAGGGCTGACTAAAGCAGCATGCATGCATGTGCATGAGCCCTGACCTGAAACGGAAGCGGGAGCCCATGCGGATGAAGTCCTGTCTCTCTTGGGCGTTTTGTGTGGGGCCGCGCAGTCGGAAGAAGGCGTGGTGCTCCACGGCACACTTCCACAGGTGCTTGCAGGCCTTGGGGTGGTCCATGCGGAACACAAACTTGTGCTCGTTCTCCTTGCCCTGTCGGCGCACACGGTGAGATTACTCGGCGCTCTGGCAGCCTGTGTAGCAGCAGGGTAAAGTTGTCATTAGTGCTCATCCATAAAAGCCTAAATAAATTATTGTCCCCATCTCCAATGTATTTTTTTTTGCCCAATAGCTAGTTAGAGAAACATTGTTGACAAGTACTGTGATATAAAAACATTTATATTTTTTGGAATATTATAGCGGTAGTATTTAAACAAAAATAAAAAAGCCATATTATAATAAACCTATAAATGGTACATGATGTTACATGATTTTAAGCGAGGTACACCCTGCCAGTGACACCTACGCCATCACTAACACGACCCTGGAGGAGAAAGAATCTTGAGCTCTCCAATTGAGCACTCACCTGCTCATCATCCTCCACAACAACCAGCGTCAGCCTGTCCCTCTTAAAATCCAAACGTGTTATCTTGGGCCTGCAGGGAACACATAGCATTAGCATCAATGCCTCATTTTTATACTGTGACTATCATTCAGCACATCTCGTGGAGCCCTGTGGCAGGAGACACCCTGCGGCAGCTGTCGTTGTTAGGCACAAGGTGAATGCAGTGTGCCAATAGCAAAACGAACTATGACCTCTTAGGAACAAATGACAGGAGACAGCACATGACGGGCACACAAGCTTGCGAGTAAGGGTCTGGCAGGATAGGTAATGTACTACATGACAAGGAAGTGAATAGGGAAATACAATTCCAACATGAAAAGCATGTCGCTAATTAAATGTGTTATAAAAATGATGTTGACAGCCGGAAAGGACAGCTAGAACCAAATCGTACGGAACTTATGGCAAATAAAATCTAGCATTACATTTCTCAGTCTTCTTCTTCTTCTTTGCGATTCTTCGAAGCACGATGGCTAGCTTCTGGACATCGTCGTCTTTCAGCTTGGCTTCGAAGTGTTTGGTAGAATTCGCAGGCAATACCAAGTACTACCTGACAGGGATCGCGACGTGAACGCTTCTACCTTGACCCCAGTCATGCCACAAAACAACTGAAAAGTGTGGTATAAACAGATGTTTGGTAAATATTTCAACAATGTGTGTCAAGCGATAATCAAGTAACACATATATATGAGTGTGATACGTGCCAGAAGAAGAGACCAATCTTTGTCTTTCCTTCAAACACCAAGATTCCAGTTGGCGTTAGGCCCAGGGTGTAATCATTGGCATCTCGTCCCTTGAGACACAAAACAAAACAAACAATCACATCGAAATGCTAACATCACAGATAGCACCTACATGTTCGCATCTGTTACATTTTCACCAAATGTAATTCATGCGTCACTAATTCAGCGGGTAAAATCACATATCAACAAAGGTCACTATGGCCCAGAATTCCATTCAGACGGCAGGTCACATGCTCAAGTGGGTGTGGACTGCTGCGTCTTGTAAACATTAAACAAGGTTTTACCTTTTCTGGCAATGAGACAAGTGTTAACATCTTAGAAACACCAAATGGACACCTTTTTGCAAAGGGTCGAGTTTGCATGAAGCCACACATGCTCGTGGCAAAAACATGCAAACAAAATGCTATGATAATATATGCATTGTCCCTGAAACGGATTGGCCCACGTTAGACAGCTCTCTTTCTAGCCTAGTCTCAGTGTTTAGCCAAGTATTGCCAAAAGGCAAATATCAATGCATTAGTAGCTCGGGTCTAGCTGTTGAGTGAAGGCACCTTGACGGCGTGCATGTCCACGCCGTACATCTCCAACCACTTGGCTCGGTTCAGGTAGTTGATTTCTGCCTGCGATGGCATCTGGGCCCTGGCAAGAATATTGTGTGGATGAAAAAAATACAAAGCTGTATGTTAAACGCAAGTATGTCCCCGAATCCAAAGTCCGTTCAGTCATTTTGTTGATGTGCGTTGAAATAAATAAATCATTTTTTAAAATCGTTTTTCAATTCGAAAGATTTCAAAATTAAATTAGCAATGTAAATGTATTACCACTTTAATTTTCTCTATAGGTCAATTTCCATGTTTCCCCCTGAGATACTACAGTGCTTATAATGAAATGAGATTTTTTTAAAAAAATGAGACCTAGTCCGAAATTAAGATCACCTACAACACTCCACGGTCAAAACATTCTGTACAAAAATATAAGTTTAAGCAGCAGCTAGGACAAAAGGATTTTTAAAAATATAATCTGAAGACTTATTTAAAGAATCAAAATTATTTATATTCTTTGTGTGATCAGTTCCTGGAAGATGTCCTAAGTTACAAAGAGGAGAATCTGTCTCACCACTCTCAACACTCTTCACTGTCATAACTGACATTTTATTAAAGCAGACAGAAATGTAAGGGGCTAACATTCTAGCCAATGCCCTTTACTCGTAATATATTCCTTTTATGGGTTGAGTTGCTTAAAAAATGGGTTGAGTTGCTTAAGGGTTGAGTTGCTTTATGGGTTGAGTTGCTTAAGTCTACTAAACCCTCCTCCACCTGACACAGCCAATTAGTAAGGTTTATCACGTGATAAGCGGAGATAGGGTAGTCTCAATTCCTCGAACATTGTGGTGGCGATACGGAAATTGAACCCATGAGCCAGGATGTCACACTGTGTATAAATCCATTTGTCCTGGGTCTGACTTACTTGCAACTTTTCCACGTCCCAAAGATGGCCAATTCCATCTCCTCGGTCTGGCCCGGCACGAAGCGGAACTCTGACACTAGAGCTGCCGTGTGCTCCTCAGGGTCACAGTCGCCCAGCTCAGCTGGCCCACGCATGCACGCGTCCACCAACACCAAACAAACCGTGATGCAATCGCAGCTCAGAAGCTGCGTTATTTTCACCGATTCAGTTGCATTTTCAGGTGGAACGCATTTTCAGGTGCAATCGCGATAGTTTTTGATGAAATTATAATAATAATATCAATTTATATAGCGCCTTTCACCCGAAGGTCAAAGCGCTGCACAAGGGCCGCGAAGAGGACGGCATGTCAACAACGAAAGAAAAACACAATAAAAACCAAAGCAACAGAAAATAAATTATTAAGGCTGCTTCGAATGTACTGAAAGGTCGTGAAACTGGCAATCTTAAGAGCGGCAAAAATCTGCCAGCGTCCCCTAAGATGGCCGTCACTTCCTCAAAGACAAACACGGAGGGAGACAGGGAGGGAGGGTGAGCGACAGGGAGAAACATAGGGACACAGAGACAGAAAGACAGAGAGACAGACACGAGGGGACTACAACACCAATCCAAATTATACACTCAACATTGAAGCACAAGAACAGACACAAAAACACACGCAACAGCAAAAAAAACGCACCCACCCACAACAACAAAAACACAATTCCACACGCGACACCACGTGGCGAGTTTAGGCAAGGCAGGACTGGGCCGGGAGTAGGCCGCGCAAAACAGACTAGAAAAAAACAAGCAACAAGCGCATGGCAGACAACAAAAACAAACATCAAAGTTACACATAAACAAACCACCAACCAAAGAGAAAAGGGACAGATTAAAAATGACAAACGTACAACAAATTAAAGCTAAATAAATACGCTTAACAAAGGGAGCTACAGCCCACGCGCCCCCAGCACGCGGGGGCGCGTGTTGGGGGCTTTCTTGAATCTTGATCAAACGATATTGCACTGTAGACTGCACTTCATGGGGTTTTTGGGGTGAAGACAAATTTCCGTGTGGACAAATACAAACTACGTCCTATAGAGTTGACTCGTGGCCATTAAATCTGCTCCCTAGCGCCATTTAAACCCAACGTTGGTGATGATAAAAGTTTAAGTTGGCTGAAACTATATGCCGAATCCGCATATGCCAAACAAACAAACTAAATTATGTACAATAAGGTACAAGAACATTTATAGTCACACTTTAATTCCTTTTATAATGTACACAAATGTGCACAGCCAGAGACACACATCTCAATTCATTTCTTGGAAAGCAAATTCAATAATTATTCTAAAAAGAAACATTTAAAGTAAACACTGGTAACATTGGCACCGGCTGCTCATTTTAATAATCCAACAGAACGCGAACTCGCATTTTAAATCCCTGTGGCACAAAACACGGATTTGGTGTTTTATTTTTCCTTTTCATCAGTTATTTTTTTCTACAATGCCAGCTATAGTGAACACTGTAAAGCAGCTCCACAGAAGAAAACCGGCTTTCAACTATAAGTGTGAGAAAGGAGGAAAAGAAGAATGAATAATAAAATGGGGGGGTTAGGGTTTTGTGGCTTGTCGACACAGCTGTGCCACACTAATGAGTCACAGAGGAAGAAACACCGCATCCTCGGCAGTCTGGGCAATGCATGGCTTAGTTTATCGATGTGGAGAATACTCTAGACAATACAGTGGATTATGGACTTTATAAATACTGAATCATTTTTCCCATCATATTTTCCATTAACAGTGGCAGATATAGCAAGAGGCATGCAGAGTGGCGTTTAATACACTATCCTCTCACAGAACCTGACCAGGACAGAGTATGAATTCACAGAGAGGGCTTCTCTCCTCTCAAAGCTCCATAATGAACAGTCCCACATTAACATTATCCTTTGTTTTTGTAATAACAACTTTGTATGTAAATTCTTTGATGTTTTTAAATCCAAGAAGTCAAATACAATTTTTTTATTACTGTCCTGTTGGTGTGAAAAATACATTATTTAAATTCTTCATTGTATTAAGGTAAATATATTGCATAAAACCCCTTAGACCAAATCACTTGGAATATGTGCAAACCATCATGTCTTGGAAGCTAAGCAGCTTTGTGCCTGTAAGTTGTCCTTGGATTGGTGGCCATGAACAAGCACAACTGATAGGGCTGTGGGGTGGCAGTAGAGGACAATGCAGTAACGTTCAATAATAAACTGTATTTCTTTGCTCTCACCTTTACGTTCCCTGTCTACACCGTTTCGCACTAACCAGTGTGAAATATGGAAATATAGCCAACCACCCTGGATGGGATGGGGAGGCCCTCACCCAGCAGTTGATGATCAAAAGGCTCGACAAAAACGTGGTACATGTTGCAGCATACGAATAAGTACACGTTGCACAAAACAACTAAATTAATTGACAAACAAAAACATAAGCAAGTCTGAAAGGGGGGTGTGAAGAATGCACTGACAAAAGCGAAGGGAGTGCAACTGCCACAAGTTATATGCTTCCTCTAGGACCATAGGACAAAAGGACACAAGAGAAAGGGACACCATTCATTCCCCACACAATGACCAAGAACCCAAACTGCTTTTTCGAACAAATGGTGAAGACAGACAGCCAACACTTTGACTTTGAACTATTCAAGTTAAATTTTAATTATAACCAGCACCTACTAAGTAATCAGTTTAGTCATGTTTGGTCGAAAGAAAATGCTACATTTTCTTGGAATGCTTGCCTATCCTATTCCTCCCACAGATCCCCAGCAAATAAAAAAACCCTGACCGATGTTAGTAAATTGCAGAACAGTTTTTCATTCATAACAACATGTAACTACTTCATAGCAACAATAAGAGCAAGACAATGTTAGTAGTATTCAATAGCGCTCTGATGTGTTTTCAGGTTGTAATTAGTATAGTTTGGCACGATGGTCGAGGTTGTGCTCCACGTACAGGGCTCTTTCTAAGTTTCTTCAATTCCTGAAGAAGCTCCCTTCACATGGAACAAAACGTCAGACAGCCTGTCCAATAACACAGGGTCAACCCGAAAATGCACTTGAGGGCGATAGAGCACAATCGTGAAAACCTTACGCCGTTGTAACGACCATAATTTATTGAACTGGCAAAAAAAACTCACCCTGGAGAGAAATCCCAGCCAGGTGCACAGCTATGTCAAACGGACACTCTAGCCTGGCAGGGAGAAAGAACAGGAACACCAGGTGAGTGACTGGGCAGGAGAGCCACCTTGCAGAACCCTCAGCTCTGTCCGACAATGCAGCTGTGCTAGAGTACACAGAGTACATACTTGCCACTGAGAATGTCCTGTTTCAGCTGCAGGACGAACAGGTATCTGCAAGACAAAATGGTAAGCCAAGTGAATTTCAAGCCATAGCTGTACTTTCGGGAAAGCCGTATCGAGTATTCCTTCTCTCTCCTTGGCGGCGTTTCGCCTCCCGCGTTAGAGACATAGTCAGGCGTTCTGATGATGTCTGATGATGCCTCCAAGGTGGCAGGCGAAACGTGAAGGATAGAAGGAACACTTCCTTACTGATTTCAGTGTTTTGTAACCACAAGAATTCCACCTTTCACGACCACGTAGTCATCCCCGCCCCACCCCCAACCGTGTGTCACCATCACACTTCAATCCTGGGGTGTATGGGGGGTGGGGGGCAGGGTGACTCAGTGAGTAGCACTGCCACGTCCAAGCAATAATCCCTGGGTTCGATTCCTGGCTCGGGTGCTTTTCTGTGTGAAATTGAAATGTTCTTACTAGGTCCTGTTGGTTTTCGCCGGCTATTCAAGTACTTCCCAAAATCCAAAGGCATCATCATGCCTTGGTTAATTGTCCTGACTCAATTGCCCACAGTACCCTGAGATGTTGTAACTTGCTTACCCCTCTGCGTTGGACAACTGTTAAAAGGAGCTACATAGGTCAACGGTCCCTTCCAACTTAGATTTTAAAAATATGACTGTTTCCCCCCTGCCCCGGTCACCTGGTGAGTTCTTCCCGCAGGTTGTTTGGCTCCGACGAGTAAAACTTGACGCGCAGATGGAAGCAGTACGGAGGCCCGACTGCCAGCAGAGGCACAATGACACAAGCGTTTAGTGAATGCCAGTTCAACCCACATGGTATGTAGAGGGAAGAAACGCCATCAATATACGCTAGTCATAACAAGGCAATATCGCAACCTAAACTTGCCATCAAAATTCCTAATCTCATCGTCATCAGAAAAATAAAAACACAAGAAAGAGCCTACGAAGAAATTGTCAAGCGCAACGTGTAAAGACACCGACGGAAGAGAGATTGAGATTCACCACACATTCAACAACTTACTTTTGACTTGTTTCTTTATACTCTTTGTGTTATCCAGCCAATGCTGTGGGCAAGAGAGACACGTGGTGAACATCAACGTTCCCAGTGAACCTTTGCAGTGTAATAATGTAAACACCGATGAGGAGTTATAGCTGCGAGCTATGACGGATGAAGTGTTGAAGCCAAAATGTGTAACTTTTTATCAGATAAACAAAAGTAGAAAATGGTGTTCATTTATGTCAGTGCTCAGCCCTCAAGCAGGGGTGGAGATTCTGCATGGCTATATCACAGGGTCAAAAGGTCAATTTGCGAGTTACATTTTAAAGTCATGGCAAGTGGAGTATTTACAACGTTACGTCTATTAACGCAAAACAAAAACACGTCCGTTTGTCTCTCTTTTTGCACGAAGACGTGAAATAGTTGTCAAGTCTGGTGCGCACCTGTAATGGTTACGGTCCTCACACATGTAAAACATTTCACACTGGACTCTAGAATTGCTACAGTAAATCCTGCCAGCAGCTACACAGGAGCATCGCTGTCAGCGCTCTCAAGTGAAGGAAAGCATGCATGCAAGCGAGGCTCAAACACAGTCACTTTACTTATTCAAGAAGCCTCGCTGAGTCATAGGACTCTTTTTCAGGCGGGCCCTGTGCTGGGTTTTTATCTTTTGAGAAGTTTTCAACCAATCTATGAACGATTATACATGAGGGAGTAAACCGGAACACTTGGAGAAAACCCACGCTTGCGAGGGGGAAACACTCTATCCCTTTACAGATGGAAACTGATGGCGATTAGTCCATCTGTTGTACTGCCTTATTCTGGCAACCTAGGATTTGGCGCCAGGATGTCAATGGGAAGGGAGTTTTACAACATTAGTGTGATCCACCAACCCCTGCCTCCACAGGAGTGCGCCACCACCGTCTGCACGAGCGATCATTTGACACGGAAGCCACAGCGGCTGTAACGTTACTCACTTATGAATAATATAGTTTCATTAAAAATAGATTTTCACTCCCGATAGTCACTTTTTTTTATTGCCGCACGAGCACATTACGCCATAAATTCTTCCACATCAGATTCAGAGCAAGGTCGCAATTAAACCCAACGTGCGTTATAATGTAGCCTCGCGTGTCCTTTGCATGATGGCATGATGCAAACGTTGTGTGTGGTGCCAACAGACTGTAGACCTTCAGCCGAGTATTGATGCAAATGTGCCCTATGTACTGTACACATTCCAAGCATTCCTTAAAGCTTTCAAACCTCTGCTCTGTTTCCTTCGCCCTTCGCACTCCCTCTCTCCTGTCCACATCCGACACCCCCACGCACACGCCTTTCATATCGCTGGCTTTTTCTCGGGGCAGTCTCACCCGTTAGTTACTCCCACTCACGCCGCATCTGAGCACATGCCCGAACTGCAGCACTCACCCACGGACTGTGGAAACTCATTAGAACGACCCCAACTCTGGGCTTACACTAGTTCTGTGAACATTTGGAGGATGCTTTAATGAAGCGGTATAATTTTAAGCGTATTTTAGGTATAACAAAGTGTTCTTTCTTTGAAGAATTAAAAAAAAGGCTGTTTTTTTTTACAAAAGTTTTCTTGAGAAGATAATGTTAATATTGGCATTTAATGGCACTTGGATTGATCAACCGGGTTGGAAAAATAGCAATTAATTTCATCCACTTACCTTCAAGCACTCCATGCTTGTAAAACTGAGCAGGAGTGATTTAGTAGGGTACCATTTCCTTGTATTGACCAGGGGTATGAAGACACTACATATCATTTGTCAGGTATAGAGCAGGAGTTCTCAACCTTTTGCACCTTGAGGCCCCACTTGGCCAACTTGGGTCTGGCACTCACGGCCCACTGATGGGTTACGATCCACCGGT
The DNA here is from genome assembly GCA_036362915.1 of Geotria australis. NCBI lineage: Eukaryota > Metazoa > Chordata > Hyperoartia > Petromyzontiformes > Geotriidae > Geotria > Geotria australis. The sequence continues at coordinate 22,387,742 of JAZEWU010000001.1, read as the reverse complement.
TGAGAATGGCATTTATAGAGTACAGTACAATTTTTGCATTCAGGTCTTCCGTGAAAACAGAAAGATGTAAATACTTCTCTTCCACTGCCACATCTGAGTTACAAAGCGACCGGGAGTTCACATACAATGGGGTGATTTCCACAGACAATTTGCCGAGCCGAGCCGGAATCAGACTGGCGGTGCGGTGAGTAGCGCTGTTGCCTCTAAACTGCGTGGAGTTTGAATGCTCTCCCCGTGTCCACGTAGGTTTTCTCCGGTTATTCCTGTTTCCTCCCACAGTCCAAAGACATGCTGCCTAGGTTAACTGTCCTGACTAAATTGCCCCCGGTTCCCTAAGATGTTGTAACTTGCTTACCCCTACCTGCTGGACAACTGTTAAATACAGCTACATAACTCAACGGTTCCTTCTAGCTGAGGTAAAATCTGACTGTGATATGCTGGCTTCACAACAAGACGTGAATTTGGCTCGGGGCCAGGCAGGGCTCGGGGTGGAGTTAATGACGTTTAGATTTCATGTGACATCGGTCATTGCTCTGTGAGGACACATCACCCCCTGTCATCAATACGCGTATGAACTGTGGGAAAACAACTTGGTGCCTCCTCCCACACCAGGCTGGATCGACATATGCTGAGAACAGCTTGGTTGTACTGTACTTGTTAAGAAGTCCAGGCCTCGATGGGCTCTCATCTGGTATTAAATAAACATATTGATTGACTGGCTGAGACACAGGTTGAAAGTGAATGCAGGATGTGGAAAAAAGGAGCTCATCTGCTCTGTCTCAGGTCACTCACCGGCACTTGTGCTGGGTCCATGAACTGCAGGCCAAAGTAGTCGGTCTCTTCCACGTCCAGGTGGTACATGATCTGGTCAAACAACTCTTGACCCTTGGCCTTTTTCTAAAAACACACAAGTCCGCGCACAAACAATGCACTATGTCTATACGTGTTCAATAAAGAGTGTTCACGTTTATCATTATCAACCATGACTTGACAGCCAAATGAGGGAACACATCTGAGAGGGCATTCACCACAGCAGAGATTAAATAAGACCAGCTCGAGCAAGATGGAGTGTTGAATCAGGAGACTATGAAGGTTGGCGATGACCTGCAGAGTCCTTCATCAGCAGTGTTCAGATTATAGTGATTAATTAGTATACACTGTGTCATTAAAGATAAAGTGTATCCCTGCTCAAAGCATCGATGAGTGGTGCTCAGCTTCTTTGGTGACATTGAGGCTATGCCTGTAGAGGGGGGAAATATACACTGACATAGCATAATATGATAAAGACTAGGGGTGGAACGAGGCATTTATTAAGTCAACAATATCAATTCCTTAGTTCATAATACATGCATTGAATCATGTGGTAAAATAAAAAATTAATGTTTTTTTAAAATATGTTAATAGTTTACAAACCTTCCAGCAATGAGATGACAAAGGCCTAGAAATTATAATTCTAACAGTGCAAAACATAAACACTGTATTTATATATATACTCTCAAAGCCCTAAGATACGTTTTTATGTAAAACATAAGAGCAGTTTAATATATCACATAATTTCTAACTGTATTGTAACATTTGGATTCATCATTACAATGACAATTTTCATATTTCAGTACACACGATAAGGCATACTGATTTCGAGTGCATGGGAAAAAATGCGGTCCTATTTATCCCTCAACAGCACACTTACTAACCACTTGTGCGTTCGACTTAAACATGCCCATACACAAGGATAATGCGCTCAACTGATAACAGGTAGGTAATTTATGGCTCAGCTTGTGTGTACCGAATGAGGCCTGCTCAGTGGCGTAAATACATAATTTGCTCAGGGGGGTACGGCAATCGGTCAGATGGGATCCCCCCAATATTTCATCTGTCTCGCACGATCACACACACCTAGGCTGTATCGCGCCTCGTCTTGTCTAATCGTATAATTACGCTCACGGTCTTGAACATGCACGCTGATTTGCGGTGTGTGTTAGACATTGGAGAGCGGTGCTGCCAGTATCCGCGTGTTTCGCAATCCGCGGTCACTCATGTCCCCTATCCCTGGCGAATTAGGAGGACTAAGCGCGCTGTTTAGTTACTATGACGACAACAGAGAAACAAGCAGGCGATGTGCAATCTGCGGAAGACAAACGTTACCTAGTAATCAAATTAATAAAAAAAAACGTGGAATGCGAATTAAAGAATTTTCACAAAAGATAATTTTAACCGCTGATTTTCCGTGCTCTGTCGTTGTTGACATGTCTTTCTCTCTGCAGCTTTGTGCAGCGCTTTGTGACCCTCGGGTGAAAGGCGCTATATAAATGCTATTATTATTATTATAAGTTGGAAATCAGCTAGGCAGTGACACGGCACCAACAATTAACGAAGCTCTGCGGTCCTCTATATATTAAGACATTTTTAGCCAATTATTGAGTTTTTTTTACAAGCCACGTGTGAAATTAAGGATATTTTACTGTCATCATAGCAGCTCCTTGAGTAACATAACACTTCCGTCGTGACGAGAGCTCCCTCTCAAGTATTTCTGCCATGGTCACTCGACGCACAGCAATTCATCAGTTGCAGTAAAATCGATTCCTAGGCTCACGATGCACCAATCTGACCACCTGTGTAAGAATCAATGTTTTTCCATTTTGAGTCATGCATGCTGTCTGTGCAGTAACGAGTTCACGCGACCTCTTCAGCCACCAGTGGCTGATAGTACATTTATGGCAATGTAAATACATGTTTTGAAGATTCACAAAAGTGCATCCCACTGCCATGTGATGGTATTATTGAATAACCACTGAAATTAGAATTCAAAGCAGTCAGGAATTTACATACAACCATCTATCGAGTTTTGAAAAGAACCAACTCCCCTTCAACCAGTTTGAATAAGGACGCCCGCAAACCTGCTTAAGCCGGTCATTCCTGTTCAATCCAACAGTGTTCAGTAGTGCGTGCCTTGAACAATAAACAATTAGGCCAGGAATTCGGCCAAAGGCTAGCTACGTTTTGCGGTCTCACAATGGGCTGCTTTATTCCCAAGCTGACAACGTTGCTGGTCAGCGCACTGGTCCACAACATTGTCCACAAAGTCACAATAAACAAGCATTCACAGCAAACGGCCTCATTGTGTGCGGCACCACTTCACTTAAACCCACCTTAAAGACCTAGATGCCCTTAGCCAAAGCCTGTATAATGGTCATGAAAACCCAATGGCAATCAGCGCATACCCAATGGCAATGATGCGTGCCTGCCAACTGAGCAGTCATTTCCACTGGTTCAACCACTCATAACGACAGTCCCATATGCTTCCAAGGGTCTGGATTATTTGCTGTGGCCTTGGCCTCATTCAGCAGCTGAACCTTAAGTTGACATTTTTGGAGGCCTTCCAGTTAAACACAGTGGCTATGGCCACTTTGAAAATATCAATGTAAAACATTTCTTAGCGGCTTAATACAATCCGCTGCAATCAACAAAAGGTGCACTGTATTGTGGTTTTTTGCAGAAAATATCAATTAAACCATGAATATTACTTTAAACGTTCAAAATCTGGAAATTTCCCAAACAGTATGAATTCCTTTATGAAAGCGTCATTCGTATGTAACTTGCCTGAACCAGCCAGCAGATTAGTTTCACAACCAAGCACATTGCAGAGTTCTCTGATGCCATGATAGGTAACTACAACTGGATCAACCAGAATGTTCACATTGCTTAGTAGAATAAACAAGACAGTCAAGAGCTCCAAAAAGCGGATGGACCCACATCAACATGTTGGGTTGAGAATGGCTGCTCAGCAGAGTTCAATATTAAATCCAGTGACTCCTTGAAACATGCATGTGATAGGCTCTTTATTAGTTCCCTCTGTCTAACTACCGTAATAAATGTATTTAAACGTGGTAATGAGATCCAAAACAAAAAAATCTAAAGTAACACGCACTATATGCGCATAATACAGGATTTGCAAAGTTCTGCACGTTTCATTTTGACTGCATGAATTGATGCATGTGTGCGTTTTTTTGTTTATGATTGAACATATGAATGAATGAATGATATCCGATTTTCGTATGACGTGTCACCAGGAAGGTACCCAACCTCGTCAGATGTCAGAATATTGATAGTTCAGCACAGTACTTAGATGAGAAAACAGCACGTCTAAAATAAATGTTATAGGCTGCTTTGAACTATGCTGTGGGCAGTACAGAAAAATGCACGCTTGTACTGCACTATGCTCGAGTATCTATGCTCCCTGCCTTGACCAGCCCACACTGACCGGCGTGGTGAGGCATGGCCAAACATCCCCCACAACCCGCATCGCCTGGGGAAACCCTCATCCAGCAGTGGATTGGCATGCACAAGTACTGTGTCCACAACATGTGCATTGTCATAAAGACAATTAGTGCTGGACAGCAAAAGGTCATGTACCCTCTACTGTACTGTAGAAAGCATCCAGCAGAAGTGGCCCGTGGATCAAATTGCACTACACTCAGTGTAGTCAGGTTCAAGCATATATATGCCTCTTTCACATAAGAGTAGAGAGCTTCTTGGCATGGACATCTTATTAAAGGACGAGATCTAGCATGCACACCCGTCTCGACCCACTGATCCATCGAGGATATGCATTGTAAAAGCCATAACCCACGTGTCCTTTGGAGGCGTTAAGCTAATATTCCCATAAAACCACAAATTGAGGATGGCTCGCTACTGAGCTCAGTAGGGCTTGAAGGGATTTCACCCGTTCAGTCATTAAAAACATAAAAAGGAATCTTTTGTTGAATCGTTTTTTTTTACATAACAGTGCTGCTTTTAGTACATGCACAATTAACCTTTGTTCCATTAGTGCAGTGGTCTCCAACTAGGTCGATCCCAGAGTCTTGAACAGTCGATCTTAATATAAAAAACAATATATAGAGAGACAGTAAGTAGGAAAAGCTGAGATTATTTATGATGGTTGAATTTAAAATCGTGGCGGCCGTGGATCGCAAATGCAAGCTGCTGGAGATAGTGTGCAAGTACTCGCAGATAGTGTGCAGCACACTAAGAATATCCATCCATTGTCAGAAACCGCTTAATCCTGTACAGGGTCGCGGTGAGCTGGAGCCTATCCCGGCAGACACGGGCGCAAGGCAGGGTTATACCCATGATGGGACGCCAGTCCATCACGGGGCCCCGGGGGCAATTTAGTCCGCAGGCCAGTTAACCTACGCAGCAGCATGTCTTTGGAGGATGGGAGGAAACCGGAGTGCCCGGCAAAAACCCACGCGGACACGGGGAGAAGATGCAAACTCCACACAGAACGGCACCTGAGCCGGGATTCGAACCTGAGTCCTTCTTGCTGTGAGACGGCAGCGCTACTCACCGGGCTGCCGTGCCGCCCTCACACTAAGAATAGATGAGTGTCACGCATAGCGTACATTTATGGGAGTTTTAGTAAAGAAGAATTTTAGGGGTAGATCTTGTGAAGAGTGTTGGTAGTATGGATACGGAAGAGGTAGTGGTAGACCCAACCACCTTCCACGGAGCTGGAGTATTAGAGGAGTAAACCCACCATTTGAGAATAGATTCCTTTCTCACGCCACACAAACGTGAACGTTATTTCCAAAAGATGCATTGACACTGCTTTGCCGCTGAGTGACTAACAGCAGTGACATTTCAAGTTCATGTTCATCTTGGCATGAGATGCATCGTGGTCAAATCGTGATGCATCTGGTAATTTTCATAACGTGCCTCTTGATCTTGTGTTATCCAGGCTTTGTTTTTCATTCTTTTCTTGTTACTAAACTTTTGAAACGCCATGCCCATTTCTCTACAGCTTTAATTGTACATTACATGTGTGTGCAACCGGAGATTGATTCCTGCTCACGGCCAACACCAGTGACAATTTTCTGAACGGGTTCTGGGCCTCCCCTAGGTCGACTCAGTCTAAAATTAGTATCTAATGGTGTGTAAACATCGCCACTAGGGAGATAAAGGCGGCCGGGCGTGGTGATGGCCACCAACCCCCTCGTGTGCCGTGCTGGCCTTGATAGATGCTCTCTAACATCACTTGGCCCTACAATCTGTTAAGGCTATACGGGGACTCTGTCTTTGTGTGGGTATCCACTGTATAAAGCTCCCACCGTTTTTATGGACATGTTAATCGGTATCATTATACAGACCGTGCTGAAGAGGAAGGAAAACAAAACCATATGCTACCAATCAAATGTCAGCTGTAACAAATTAAACATCAATAAAATCCGCAGATCATTTAGTTTACCATTTAAACACACAAACAAATCAATGAAAAACGTAGAATTTTTGGGAGGAGCTGCTGTGGGAGGTTTTCTTGGGCGATGGGGGTTGGGAGGCGAGAGGCCACGGTGGGAAAAAGGGGAATAGTGACAAGAGACAGGGCTAGGGCAGTTCGACTGATTCCCCGTGCAATTACCTTTCACTTCACAGAATGTATGCCCGGGTTAACACAAACAAAACCCAAACAATGAGTTTAACTCTATTGATTTAACGTTAACCAATATCGATGACCACTGTGCCAGTGCAGCGAGGTCCTACAATTAACTATCTGCACAGTGTTAAGGGTTAAAAAAACCACATGAAACACGTTGCACAAGTACACACATTTTTGACAGTGCGGTTACTTATTGTGCAAGTAGGTTTGCATATTAATAGATTACCGTTACGTTATATATTTTTTATGTGAATAGCGTTACATTTATAGCACATGCGTGAAAATATAAATGTGCAGTCCTTGGTCATTACTGCCTTGGGAAATTCGTGGGAAAATGGCCTCCAATAGAGAGAGGTCGAGAAGGTATTGTTAGGCCTACTCCTCCACGCTGGTCAGGCGTCTTGGAAGAGGTGGGAATAACCCACAATTTACCCGACAACGTGCAACCTGCAGACCGACACTCGGTGTCCCCGTTCATCATGCCGTACGGACAGGGGCCGGTGTTCTGAGCACTACACCACAGCAGCATCCCTACACATGAATGTGGGACCTTAATATTAGCCAACTGAAAACCATGTTAATGAAATAATTGCTCCTGGCTTGTGTTTAAGACTGATTCATAAGCAAACAATCTGAAATAACTGCATTTGTCTTTCTGTCTTCAATTACATTCCTGTTCGTAACTTACACTTTGGCATCATCAATTTCAAGAGATCCAAAAGGCTAAGAGAACACTACAGACGTGACACGTTTAAACTGGTTGTGGCCTGATGGAGCATTTGCAGCGGTAAACCCCCAACAAAACGTTTACAGTGATGTACTGTATGTGAGTTAAAGCCTGCTCTCCTGCAGAGATAAAGAGATCAGAAGCGATCACAGAGACCGGCTGAGGACCTGCTTAGGATACGGCTAGCGGGGGAAACACGGACGGCTTTTTCGAACAGAGTAAGCGGGGAGAAGAGATGGAGCCGAGAAGAGCTGGGATAACGGACAGAAAACTGATGAAGTGCGCGGCTAATAACGCATCAGAGAGAAGTGGGGCATAGTAATATCACCTGAGCGACCCCACAGACATGCCGGACATTTTTTGAGCGTGACATTAATGAGCATGACTTTAATGAGGTTCTCAGTAATAAAATGAAAACCATTATTTTTAAATATATATATATAGCGTAATGACCTCCTGTGCTATTTAAAATAATTTGTACTTTTTAAATTATTTAGTCATGAGCATTGGGTCAATCTGACGCTTCCGAGATAACGATGAAAAAGTGGTAATTTTTTCTGCGATGTTTACTGAGAAGCACAGTTCTCTTTTGCTCCAGCTCGGACCTAAGGCTGCTTTTACTGCGCCGCATTTCAAAAGTCGAATAAGCAGCGTGTCTCCAACAAATGAAACGTTTGACAGCCAGCAGCTCAACTCAGCCATATGCATGATCAAATCTGACACAGCCCATGCACACAAGAGAAGGCAAATGGAGTTGGAAAGCTGTTATTCACTCCTATACAAATGAGCCGCACAATTCTGTCACCTGCCTGATAATGACAGCCTGCCAGAATGAGGAATGACACTCAAGACTCAAAGAGATGTGTGGGATCACTGAGAAAATCAAAGGTGGCGATATAGGATTTGGAGTTAGGGATATGTATTCAAAACGTATATCTTCATTATCAGCGATATTTTACAGGATATCTCGAGTGAATAAATGAAACCAGAGAAGAAGCCGCTGTTTGTGGCTCACAAACCTCAATATTCAAGTTGAACTTTCATGCATGTTAAGAACGAAGTTTAAAACGACGTGAGTGCCGTGACCCAAAAGCTGGCAAGGTTATATCTTAACCAGAAGACATTCCTGTCTCGGGACATCAAATCATGATTGTTTACATCTTGGGATGTAAAACAGCTCCTTAGAGTGTTTACCGTATGAAGGCATACACCCCTCTTATCCTTACAGGGGCCAGTATTGTTAGCAAACTAACGCCACGCCATCGACATCTGGCTGCCTTTGTCTCCCCAGTTCCGTTCACAATACTGCAACTGCTTCTACTACTGTAGGCTAAGTCTACACAAGACAAGGTCCGTTTTCAAAGGCCTCTATTGTTGAACACAGACTGAAAATCAAATGAGAAGTGCTGTCTAAAGATGCTCTTTCAGGATAGTAGTGTTGAGTGCTCTTTCTATCGCGAAGGAGAGAGACGGAACACTCGACACGGCTATCCCGAAAGAACATATTTTGGGAGCAATATTAATTGCGGAATTTGGGTGTGAATGTGAGGGTTTGGGTTTTGTGCCAGTACCGTGCCCATATATGGTTGGGGCTATGGTTGGGGTACAGGTGACCGTGCGATCGTGTGTGTGTGTTTTGACCTCATGCTGGGTGCTTGTGGAGGGATTTAGCTATCAAATGAGCCCTAGTTATGAGATTAAGCTACACTGTACCTTTAGATGTCATCTTAAAAAACCGTTCAGAAAAGCACCTTGCGTCGTCATGGCTCAAAAACTCCCGGAATGTGGTAAAAGGTAAAGGCACAGCGCTGCAATACCTTGCTCGCACCACTACTCATTAAAAACAGGGCCTCCACTGGAGGTAGTAGCTGAAGAGATCTCCTTTACAGCGTATTTTGCCTACTCTTCCACGCTGGCCAGATGTCTTGGCAGAGTTTGGCGTACCCGCACTTTACCTCACCACGCGTGACCTGCCGATCGACTTAACCGTGGTGTACCCATTCACAACTGCTGAACGGACACAGGTTCTGGGGG
>JAZEWU010000001.1:22314895-22364371 GCA_036362915.1 Geotria australis | reverse complement strand
TACACGTTAAAGACCCTGACTTGCAAGCAGAATGCAGTGCAGCAATGTGGTTATCATATCTCCATTTTGTATGGGATAGTAAATTGCTTCTCACAAGCGTAAGCTTTCTGTTGGTGCTCCAGTTGCCTCCCACATGGTTATAGTAAATTATATCTCACTAATTGGCTGAAATCGCTTGAGTTACAATTTGCATAAACGATGCTATATTTTATGAATCTGTTTTTTTTAACTACCCCGCCGCTATGAGTAAACAAAGAAAAACAATGGGGCCGCATGTTTATGGTGTTCATTATTCCGCTTGTTAACCCAGAAGAGTTTCACTACCTCTGAACTATTTTTCGGAGGGTCCTGCCAAGTGTTCGCGGTGGGGGGCGATGTTGCTACGTATACTACTCATTTGTAATTAATTTGCAGATCATTTTTATGCACTGGAATGTTTAGTCAATACCAGTTGCATTGTTTTATTGAACCAGCTATGAAAGGAAAACGGGGGACACGTTGGAAACCAATGCAGAATGGCAGAGAACCCATGGAGAAAAAAATTCCCGAGTCGGGAAATCAAATCCAGGGTCTTGTGTTGCTGAGACACCAGTGTTATTAGTGCCCCCCCTCGTACATAACAAATAGAAAACCTCTATGAGTCCTATATTTGTCCGTGGCAATGCAGCAGCGGTTCTCCACATTTCGTACCCAAACCGTCTCAGTCGTCGCATTTTTATATTTCTGCCAGTATTTTCACTTCGAATGTCAGTTTGGTAGCGGTGTATTGCCTGCATCAGTTGAAGGTAAAATTGTAACTGCACAGCATGAACATTCAGGCAAGCCCTCGCATTCCATTGTGTACGTCACAAAACGACTCGCAACAAAATCGGTGAAAGGGAAATGCCTACTACAGTACACTATAGCCCTTGGCCCGATTCACGTATAGTTTGTTTACGCACTTGCATAATTCCGGAAGATTAAATAAACGATATTCACAAATTCAACTAGCAGTTGTTGGCCCGTTTCCCCGCACACAATGGATTGAAGAGTCTCGCATCAACTAGAAATCCTGGAGCTTTGTGCAGCGCTTTGTAACCCTGGGGTGACCCTCGGGTGAAAGGCGCTATATAAATGCTATTATTATTATTATTATGAGGGACCAGGAGAAACTGGGCCGTGAGGCCAGATGTCAACCCCCCCGCCCCCCCATCTTCCCGACTGCGACGACGGACCGAGCTGACCACTCAAGCTCAGTTCATTATCAACAACAACCGGCCATATGGACTTTTAGGCGGCTATCACGTTAATCAGTGTTGAAGGCTCACTGGCAGGAGGTCAAGGGACAGATCCAGATGCCATGGGTTGCCCGACTGAGATGACTGACAGATGCACCACCTTCTTGGTCCATCTCCCACGCACGACCACACGCGCATGCTACAGAATACGTGAGGCTTGCTCCAGCATGCACCGTACGCTGGCTCGAAACCTTCAGGCTCGAAACCTTCAGGCTCGAAATCCTCAGGCTCGCCTGCCCCACACAGAATAGGGAAAGTGCAAACTGCACAGGAAGGTGCCCGAGGTGGAAATCAAACTGCCTCGGGCAGGATCTTCGTTTTGTGAGGCGCATGTCAGCGAGGCTTGCTTGAGCCGTGAGCGCTGCTCTCTCGTCTGATGATGCTCTGGCCATGCAGCTCTGGCCGTGCAGCGAAAGCCGCTGCTTTTCTAGCTCTGGCAGTGCTGACCAGCGGATGCCGGAGGAAGCCACACAGCGGCGTTATTCTGGTCGTTCAGAGTTATGAGATTTGGGTTTCGGTAAATGTGGGGCGTGCACCGTGCTCTGAACCACGCATCCATCTATTGTCAGAAACCGCTTAATCCTGTACACAGTGTACAGGGTCACGGTGAGCCGGAGTCTATCCCGGCAGACAGAGGGCGCAAGGCAGGGCTATACCCAGGAATGGACGCTAGTCAATCACAGGGCACCGGGGGAAATTTAGTCTGCAGGCCAATTAACCTATGCAGCAGCATGTCTTTGGACTGTGGGAGGAAACCGGAGTGCCCGGCGAAAACCCACGCAGACACGGGGAGAACATGCAAACTCCACACAGAAAGGCACCCGAGCCGGGATTCGAACCCGGGACCTTCTTGCTGTGAGGCGGCAGCGCTACTCACCACGGCACCGTGCCACCCACCCAATGTCTTAAAAGCCTTAGTTAAACTCACAGAGATAAAGAACCATATAGTTACTTCCCACCCTCACCGAACAAGAGCACACGTTTTAATTAGTATTCCTTCGTAAGCGTATAAGCCTTGTGCATCGTCTCGTATTGTCCTTGCTGTTATTTGGGTAAACAAGCTCAACAAGTGACAGTGAACATGACCAAAAACGAGATTCACTTGCAGTCACGCGTTGCCCAAGATAGCGCTCACAACATGTGCGCACCACACGATGTGGAAAAGCTCCGTACGAATACCAACAACGCACACGGCAGGCTAAGTTAACGATCATAAAATACTTGTATATAACGATCATTATTATTTTCCTGTTGTTTTTGTGTCCTATGTCTTATGGTTCATCGCTATTTAAGATTGCCAGTTTCACGACCTTTTAGTATAATCGAAGGAGCCTTAATCATTTAATTTTTGTTCCTTTGGATTTTCTTGGTTGTTTTTTCTTTCGTTGTTGACATGCCGTTCTCTTCGCGGCCCGTGTGCAGCGCTTTGTGACCCTCGGGTGAAAGGCGCTATATAAAATGCTATTATTATTAAAATGCTATTATTATTATTTCTTCACTCTCGGTTATTTGGGCTCCCCGTTGTTAACATGCCGTTGTCTCCACAGCTCGGATAAAAAAAACCCAAAAAAATAATAATAATTTGTTGCTGATTACCGTTCTCTGTCGTTGATTTGTCGTTCGCTCTGCAGCCCTGTGCAGCGCTCTATAAATGCTATTATTATTTGTATTATTAATTGGCATCGCACTGCAATATCATTACTCAGCGAGGACATATTTTAGTGCCAGAAAATTGCAAAGAATCCCAGAATGATAACTTGTGAATGTCGCAGAACATGGTTTGCCTAATTAAGTGCGATTGTGAAAGAGAAAGAAGCATGACATATCATGTTAGGCTGAAATACAATCCTGTGTGGCTCCAAAAAAACGGGTGTTTTTGAGCAGCGTCATGAAAACTTTCAGTTAGAGATGGGGTTAGTGGTCACGTTTAAAAATGATTAAAATGGTTTTGTACCGAGCAACTGTTTGAACCTCACTGCCAACTACAGCCTTCAGGGTTCCAGTGAGGGAAGCAGAAAAATCCACGCAGGATTTTTGTGACACAAAATCTACACAGCTTCCTAGCAGCACCGGTCTAGCAATGGCCCAGCAACAAAGCAGAATGCGTAACCTTTAAAATTCAAATTCTAAATTATACCACCAGGATGTCACCTGCCACTGTATTATCGGAGGTGGAGTTTGCCACTTATTAAAACCAGGAGCTGCCAGGTGATACCGACACTGCTGCCTTCACCAGGCACGGTTGAAGCACGCCATGACAACAAATACCAGCGTTGTTTGTTTACTCCAGGTTGCAACAAATACAGCATTGTGCTTTTAACAGATTTCGTCTACTACCAACACAGTAGCCAATAACGTCCTATTGATGCAGCTGCAAGCCCCAGCACCGATCACAATCTCACTCTCGGCACAGCAAACAAGCACCTGTCCAATTATATATCAACGTAAAAAAACCTTCATAACGTGAGTTTTCAACCAAGGCTATATGTGCAAGTGAAACACGCTGAGTCTTTCGTTGTGTTAGGCATGTTAAAAATCCACATCCCTTGGTCTTACAGTAGCGATTGCTGCCATCGTAAGGAACTACTATATTATTCGAACGTTATTAGATTTCCTGAAAGTGACAAGAATGGCTATAAATGAAGTTAATGGCTTTAATAACATAATGACATAGGCACACATATACTGTACTGTATTTCATTGACCTTGCTTAAGTGTTGGGGTCCAGAGTGAGATTGTGACATTCCTGAATGTCACGCATGATGAAATATGTAATATGTAGGTATGTATCATGATTACAATGGCATCAGTGTACATTAACTTTAGCAACACAGATCCAATGAGATGTAACATCTAATGTGCGGGTCCTAACAAAAACCGGGCACGTTTTCACATCCAAATCTATGAACATGAGTACATTTTAAACAAATTGATAAACTTTAGCATAATACATCGGCACTCTATGGCCTATTCGTGCAGATAACCTCATCAAGTCCTTTATTGTTTAAGATACAGCAGAAAACACACCCAGGCAACGGCCAACGTCATCACTGAGCAGTTGTGGGATTTGAAATACCTCCACGTACCAACAACTTTCACAATAATCTCCACATTTCTGTGTCACTCCATCAGGGTACTGCTGCCTGCGTTATGGCTACGTGCGGACATTGGTGAGACGGAGGCACACATTGCTCGCGTAGAGGAAAGAAAGACGACAACGCCATACGCACAATTTAGGAACGCATTTTATATACAACAGATAATAATAATAATAATTTTCTAGTGTGCTCGCAACAGCCGTTTCCAATATATTCATTATGCAGTATTCAAAACGTTTCATTAATGATGTTAAACACAGCTAATTTGCACTCGAAAGATAATTACTGGGTCCACTGTCCTCAAAATAGTCAATAAGAGCCTCGACATGACTGAAAACAAAATGCTCTCATCACAATCGTTACTCAAAAACAAAAATGTGTTTTTTTCATCCTGTTGAAAAGGTGGTGATGGTGACATGGAGAGGATGTAACCTAGCAGTGAAAAACAGAGTAAGCTCTCCGGTGGTCATTTAGTGTTATTATATACTCGTCACAACTGCCATATGCAAAAACGGATTGAAAGCTCATGCGTGACTGAGGCAAAAGAATCACAAGCTCATCCCTGGCAGCCATCGCTCACGGCAGATCTCACAGAGGATGCAGACGCTCTTTGTGCAAACAAGTAGCTGCCACACGGACAAGCAGCCTACGAGCAAATACAGACATGTGTAAAATTATAGATGGGTGGACGAAAAGCGGCAGCTCGCTCGCCGCACCCCGGTGCTTCGGAGTGTGTGATGCGAAGCGTGGGTGTTGGAATACGCTAACAACTCAGTTACAAACATAAACAACACGAGGAAATTCTGCACCCTCCTCTGCCACGTTAACACCTGGCGGTGTTACTGGAGAATTTCTTCACAAGTAACTGTTTGTAAAATGCCAACGGTAATGGCACATTTTACATTATACCTACACGATGTAACCCAAAACAAAACTGATTTGGAATGTCAAAGAAAAGGCTCGGCAAAGCAACGTGGTGTCATCCTGAAGTTGATAAATTATTTGCGTCAAATTAGCTTTTTGTAGCGATTGCATTGTGGTAATATTATATGACTTTACGTACGCGTTCGATGTAATATTGTTTTGCTATTAAGAACAGTCAATTGGAGTGTATCATCCTCCTGGGTATCATTTCCATTAACGGAATCAAGAGATTGCATTTGCCCAACTGAATGCAACTTTGATCGTGAGGATTTTCCGAATGAGTCACACATCACAGCACAAACTTGATTACGTGAACCACGCATATGCCATAACAGCTAAGTTAGCATATATTTAAAAAATATTATTAATTAGCGGCTGCGCCTGCAGAAGCTTCCAAAAATGCACCACTTCTGTAAATCCTTTCGCCGCCTGCCTAGAACCTTTAGACAGGAATTCCAGTGAACGACCTGGCCAACTGTGCTGCTGCACGAGACTGAACACGATCGACATATATCGCACGATACGCTTGCTCACATTCCAAATGCCACGCGAATTAATGCTAATAGACAGATTACATCATCTGACAGATTTACACTTGCATTATACTTTACAATCTTAACATTTCAATTCACGAGAACATCTTGTGCAATTCCGACTGTGTCAAAAGACTTTCAAAGAGAACACGCTGCTCGCAAATGTACAGCTTGTGCAACAATGTCTGCAATACATCATTCAATCCCTTCCATCCGTGTTCCTGCCCGTGACTCGTTCACACTCATCACTCTCCACTTGAATCAGGATTCCAGTCCCGAAGCGTGTGCTTGTTTTTGGTTAGTCAGTCAGTCCCAGACTGATGGGGATTTTCTTTTATTTTTTAATATATATATACGGTATATATATATATATTTCTTTGAGGATTTCAATGCGATGCTTTACAATCCACTTAAATGCTTCACACACAAACATCCCGCAGCCAATTTTCTATTCCCGCTCCAAAAAATCACATAGTTCAGAGCAGCGACGTAAAAAAAAAAACTTTCCCCACATCTCGCAAGAGTTAAAAATTATAAATAAATACAGTAACCAATTTTAACACCAATCGACCGTACACAATAGGCATCTGCAATTTAATATTATGCTTGCATACAAACCGCAGGTGCCGCCCGCTCAGATAAACCACTCGCGGGGGCTCTCGTCGGTCGGCACTGGCGGCGGTGGAGGCGGCGGACGCGGCGAGGGGCTGTTGGGGTCCGCCGCCTTTCCGCCCGCGTCGGAGCCCTTCACCTCGTGGGTGTGGTACGTGCCCTTGTGCCGGAGCACGTAGCGCGCGATGAGCACCAGCACGGCCAGGATGACGAAGCACGCCGCTGCAATCGCGCCTGCTCGCAGCAAGCGGCGCGGACGGGAGGAGGGTTGGGAGGGGAGGCGTTTAATGGGCTCGGCGAACGTTTAGTGCACGACGTGCAGACAATTAGCATGAACAGCTCAAGGCAGCAGGGGTTAGGGATTATCTGCAGTGTCTACAGGCTGCTTAATTCACTTTTCATACCACTTGAAAGTAGTTCTGTGAAATGTAGAATTCCACGTTAGGCTTGGTGGACTGCGTAAAGACTACCTGGAAGCGACTCCGCCTGGCCAACCGCCCAACGCGTGGAATGAGCACTGCTGGTGATAGACAGGTAACTCTCACAAGTAACATGCAGACTCCACACAAACAACAAAAGGCAAAGATCCCTGTATAACTGTATAAGCGAGTGCGGTTAGTGAGCCATGGCACATGCAAGCCGTCGACACTGCACGGTGCCTCAATGTGCACCTGCCCTGGCACAAGCGCCGTGGTTACGTCACTGCCACATAACGGTGAACAGTGGCTGTTGTTGTTAGTGAGCAACTATTAAGGCCTGGGCACCATATGAGGGAAAGGTGTGGCCAGTACCATGTCTGACCACCTTTGTGTCCACAATGCTGATTTTCATACACCACAACAGCTACTCATTTAAGGCTAAGTTGAGCTAGTACCAGTTAAGAAATTCGCCATTGATGTTGGCGTTGGTCAGGAATCAAACTTGGGTCAGTGGAACCATAGCGTAGTGTGCTAACCACTACATCATTGCTCCCCAGCACACACATGCGCATTCCCGACACATCAATATCACGGCGTGAAGCATGAAAGGTTTTGCAAAAAATGGCCTTTAGAAACCGTTGTTGTAGGACAGACCTTTCGTGCTAGTATTACCATTAGTATCCCCTTTCATATAAATAGCCCCAATTATATCACAAGTAAACAGGGCCACTGTAAAGCCTCAGACCACCTCAGTTGAGCTAAAAGGCTGCTTTTTGTTCATCCAAAGGGCAGTGCCTCTGCCATGGCTGTCCACCTTTACAAGAAGTCAGCTGGAAAGAAACATAAAATGGAAACCCATTGCGCGTTCCATTAGCCTGCATCGTACACTTCCTTTCGGCCGCTTTTAAGTTGTTCGAGGTAAGTTCACAGCTCACCACGCAAATCAAACAGATGCATCTGCAGCCAACACAATACAACTCACCACATGTCACAGCGACTTCAAGGCCCAGGGTAATGGCTTGTCTGAGAGCGTGCGAGTCCCATTGCAACCACAGACTCGACATGAGCTAATTATTCATCATATTCTACTGATACCACTCAGCAGGGATTTGGGAGACATACAACATATAAGCATGGACCTTTTGTAGAAATATCTGTGTTTATTAAGAGGTGGATTTTTTTGAAAAATGCATTGAATATTTTCGTAATAGTAAAATTCAATTCCATTTATGCCAGTGATATCAATCTTATTCACCCAGGACCGATAAAAATACACTTGCTATTGATGTAAGCCGTGTCCAGGAAGCAAACTGAGGTTCTCAGGTTCACACACAGCTCCACCCAAGCGCACTGATGATATTTTAAGTTAACGATACTTTACCTTTACCAAACATATTAATTATGCATTTCCTGACAAATGTGTATTGTTAAGCTGCCATAACTCAGGTGCACTATTAATAAAACCCTTTTGCTGGTTTATGGTATCAAAATCCCTATTTAGGCTTCTTGGTAAAATTCCCTCACTCAAGATTTGTTTTTCATTCATTGTCAGAAACCGCTTAATCCTGTACAGGGTTGCGGTGAGGCCAATTAACCTACGCAGCAGCATGTCTTTGGACTGTGGGAGGAAACCGGAGTGCCCGGCTAAAACCCACTTGGACACGAGCAGAACATGCAAACGTCAAACAGAAAGGCACCCGAGCCGGGATTCAAGCCCGGGTCCTCCTCGCTGTGAGGCGGCAGCGCTACTCACCGCTACGGCCACCGTGCTGCCCACTCAAGATTTTTCTTCTCAACAAACCTTACCAGACGGCACTGATTTAATTGCAGTATTTTGTTCCCAACATAGAAAGACGTACGTGAATCAATGAAATAAACCGACAGCAAACGCTTAACGTCTCGGCGGCTTACCGGCAGTAACTATGAATCAAATAAGGGAGTACAACGTAAATAAGAAAACATATGCACTCAGCCCAAAAATATTCGTTTGTTACTTGTACAGCCACACGTGAAAGTGGCAAACTCACAAACGGCTGTCACGAAGCGTGTTTCACAGATTGGCATCGCCGTGGAACATGTACGACACGTACTTACGGAGCATGTAATATGGATGTGAATTGCTGCAACAACCAAAAGCCCAGCAATTAGTAAGCTTAGAGCAAATCTTTAGCTGCCTCTACTGCCTCCCCTGCAGGCAATTGTGGAGGTGAGACCATCAATAATGGAAAAGCCGCTGCTAGCAGCAGTTAGACGTACAAGCACTTGGCACCTCGCTGGATTATGCTTGCGTGTGCAAATGCACCGTTGATTTATTCTTTCAATGGGATTTCCCTTCAGCGATTGCATACGTGTGAAATACACAAGTTCTTGACAATGCACGGCAGAGATGAAACATTAAACCAAAAGCGAGGTCACAGTAATATAAGCAAGCCTTAATTTGTGCGCCACTGCCTGCGCAGTATCGCAACATTTTTTGTTTTAACATTAGTGTCTACTGCTCATTAGAACACGGCCTTCTTTCTCATTGCTGTCATGACGTGTTGACGGAAGAAAGATAACCGTTGTTCTATATTAGCCATGTAAATATTGGTATCATTTTCATCACCCATTTTCTCACCAAGCAAAAAGTCCCGGAAATTGCAAATCTGTCCGTCTGCACACTATTAATTCACACGCGATTTTAATCATGTTTTGTATTCTATTTCCATCATTGTTGCACTTCATTGCTTTTTTGTCTTGCTTTTGTCACAAACTGGCGACCCTAGGCGGCAGGGTGGCAGATTGGTAGCATCTGCGCCGCACAGAAAGAACGTCCTGCCTGAAGCGGTTCAGATTCCTGCCTCGGGCACCTTTCTGTATGGAGTTTGTGTGTTCTCCCCCTGTTCTGCGTGAGCTTCGTCTGGGTTCTCCAGTCTCCTCCCACAACATAAAAACACTCATTAATTAGATGGCCGATAACTTCATAATATATGACGCAGTGTCTGGTGGGTAGGCACTGGCTGACCCTATGGGTGACTCCATTCCTCTCTGCGGTTTCCTCACGCCTCTGAGTCGTTCTCTCTTCAAACGAATATCTTCCAAACTGAATATGTGCGCGTTATAAATTGTATTTATTTATTTGGCTATCCTGATCTCATGAGGTCTCACATAAGTAAAGAAGAAAAAGTTGAAACTTGAACCTGAAGGATGTCTGAAGTTCAAAGCTTCTAGCCAGGTTCAGATGTGTACAGGGGATAGCGTAGGTTTGTGGGAAGCAAAACGTGTGCAAGCAGCAATGATTACCCTTGCAGCAGCAACACGCTGCAATGTGACCGGCCTCTGTGGACCATCGCAGATTCACACGAGTCAATTGAATGTGGCAGCGGTGTCTCTGCCACTACTGGGTGAGCAAGAAAATGAACAGCTGCTGACACGTGTCTAGTGATTGGTGAAACTGTGACCAATCCGGGTAGAGTGGGATACAGAATGCTGCCGTGGGTCGGTACCTCCTATCACGATCGAGTCAGCACTCAGCGGCGTCGAGACCGGGTCTTCACTCCGCTCCTCCTCAGCTTCTGTCAACACAAAGACAAAGACCCCCCCCAAATAGCCTTTGACAGTCTCGTGCGGCGAGTTTTGTAAGCGAGCACCTATTAAGGCCAGCACAGCATACGAGGCCGACACCACACCCATCCATATCTCCCCAATGCTGATGCTTAAACGCTGCACTAGGTGCTCATTTAGGGCTGAGTCGACCTAGGGGAGGGCCGGTATCTTTTCAGATATTCGTCACCGATGTTGTCCGCGAGCGAGCGGTAATGGAACTCGGCTCGTCACACAGTAGGCTAACCAGACTATCGCTGCCCACACGTTCACAAACACGGACGCACACACGGAGGGGCACATGCACATGCGTGCACACACACACACGGCCACACAAGCTACACCTAGCCTCGTATCACTCTACGGCGAATAGCTGCTGTCAGGTGTGTGAGTTGTGCGCGTGGATGTGCAATGCGTACATTACAGAATAGGAATAGCTTCGTAGGGCGGCACGGTGGCGTAGTGGGTAGCGCTGCCGCCGCACAGCACGAGGGTCCCGGGTTCGAGTCTCGGCTCGGGGGCCTTTCTGTGTGGAGTTTGCATGTTCTCCCCGTGTCCACGTGGGTTTTCCGGTTTCCTCCCACCGTCCAAAGACATGCTGCCAGGTTAATTGGCGTACTGACTAAATTTACCCAGGCGCCCTGCGATGGACTGGCGGTCCCATCCTCAGTGTTCCCTGCCTTGCGCCCTGTGTCTAACCGGGATAGGGTTCGGCTCACCGCGACCCTGTACAGGATTAAGCGGTTTCTGAAAATGGATGGATGGAATAGCTCGGTACGTGTCTGTTATGGAATTACGGTTTGTGCGGTGCACGTGGATGGTGCACGTGTGTGTATGACAGAGGATGTTCATGCCCAGCATCGCCAACGTAATGATTCTCTCCGCCAGATCGACCGACTCTTTTCGTTTCCCTAGGGACACAATTTTGTCAAAGCAACCGGCAACACATTTCGCAACTCTCTAGAATTGGGACATTACTTGGAGCAATTCCAGGCCCGTGCTACGGATTCTATATCCATTTACTATGCCTTGATATCTTTAAGTCCATCTAGTGACTCCCTGAACCTCATTTGGGGGAAACTTTCCACTTCAACAGAGTTGGCGACACTGCTGGCTCACGCCTCACCGTGTTGGTGTGCCCAGGGGTAGGGCGTGCTCGGCGACGCCGCGGCGACCATCTGAGGCACGGCCGCACAACTGGAGGCGACGAGGCGGCCCGTCACCGTCACGACGGGTGCGGCGCGCGGGCCCTGGCGCAGGGCGGCTTTGAGCGGCGCCCGGCCGTTGTACTGCACCCGGGAGAGGCAGCCGCCAAAGCCTCGCCAGTTCAGCCCGGCGACCTCCGGATCCAGCGGCACCTCGTCTGGGAAGAGCGACAGGGAGGGGTGGCGTGCGGGTCAACTTGCACGTGCACCTGGCAGCTTGACCCGGTGGGTTCAAGGTCGGGTAGATCCCCTGTGCAGATCCGTCCCCCCGACCCGCCCAGCTAAATGAGTTGGCTGCAATCGTTGCAACGTTGCGTGCGAAGATTAACCACATTAACGTTGTGTGCTGCAAACGGTATGAATAATAGGAAGCAAATATTTAACTTGCCTCGATTTACAACGCACATATAGCAAGTGTTTTCTAATTAATGTTCTATTTCCACTTTTTCTTGTTGTGATGCAATTACATTGCCTTCATTATTTGTATTCTTTACAGCCCAAACGAAACGTTGGCTTTATTTCTGTTTTTCAGGCACGCGTACACGAAGAGCGCAAATTGTTAGTCATAATCTTTCACAGGCGCATTCAAGCATTAATCATAATATACCGAAATAGAGATTCATTGCCGATGAAACAATGTCCCTGTGAAAGTAATGGCTCACCAAGGATTGTGGTCTTCGTTGTGGTGTTGGTGCAATAAAAAGTGTACAATTCACCCGGCCCTTTGTTTTTAAACAGGAAATGCTGAACTAAGAATGCATGATCAAGAAGTGAAAGTTAAACATGAACAATTTGATAACATATGAAAATATATGCAAGTTATAAATGAGGCACGATACCGCTGGGCGGGTAAGCCAATATTTAAAATGCATTGATAAATGGCGTGCATTACATTGTTTGACAACCGTAATATTACTAAATTCCTACAATGGGCAAACACATTCTCCCACCAAACTAGAAACGTCACGCTACAGGAGAAACAACAATTCTTTAATTTTACGAAGCAGTTTCAAAATGAGATAAGCCAGCACAGCAACATTTATAACATAATTCTGTAATGCCAAGTGACATCGTTTTAAATTGCAAAGAATTCAGGGCTTTAGTCACTGCACATAGAGCAACCCAAACGAACGGTCTGTGGTTAATATCGTCTATGTCCACGTGCACATTTCCAGAATATGAAACTTGCATAACATATAAAATCATAAACTAATTCTTTTACATTTACAGTTTTTTTTATTACTATTATTGGGGGTTGGATTAATACAAGTAATTTGTCAAGGTCTTGTGAATAACATTTTCTCGCCGTATTCTTAAACGATGCAGAATCTCTGAAGATTGTGTTTCATTTAGGAAAACTGCAAGGTATTGCTCACATAAGATGGAGCCATTTCCGGCAGGTTCAAGCAAGTGTGCACTTGGTCTGTGTTCATCAAACTGCAATTAACTGGTCATTCAGCACGTAACGAGCCATTTGATTTGGAAGAGAGCCCTGTCATGCAGCCGGAGGGGGACAGGTTTCTGTCACGTGCATGGCAAGGCCTCCGATCTTTAACCCTGTTACATGTCATAACTCATTGTAAATATGATGGCCAAAGCATTTTACGTCTGTCCGTGTGCGTACGTGTGGGGGGTAGTTTGGGGGGACCAGTAGTGTTGCGGCAAGCGCGCTGCGCTATGAACCAGGCAACCCAAGTTCTATTCCTGCTCACGGCCAACACCAGTGACGATTTTCTGAACCGGTCGTGCACCTCCTCTAGGTCGACTCAGCCTCAAAATGAGTACCTGGTGCAGTGTGTAAACATCGCAACTAGGGAAACAAAGGTGGCCCAGCGTGATGCTGGTCACCGGCCCTATTGTGTGCTGTGCCGACCTTCATAGGTACTCGCTAACAGCACTTGCCCCATCAGACTGACAAGGCTATACAGGAGATCTTTGTCTTTGTGTATACATAAATGCAAAAACTAATCAGAGAAATCTGAAAGTATTAACCGACTGTAAAAAACAATTAAGCATGGCTTTCTGCACTCAGAAATAATTAAATGTCAATTTATCCCGAGTGAAAATAAATATGCAGTATATGGGTATGTTAATAATTCTACTAATATAACTACGAATAAGCAAAATTGCTTCAATAATTGATACAGGTGCCTTCGAGTTGGACAATTACATTAAAGCTCTCAGGCTACTCACAAAGCATTCTACAGTGATTTCTCAGAAATTTAATTTACAGGAAAATTAACCTGTAAAATTGCGTTTGACTATAACTTGTTAATAACAAAAGAAATGAGTCATAAGTCACTATTAATTTCATTAGGCCATGTGCCATATCCAAGACAGCATGCCCACTCGCAAGTTAAGCTGCAGTCCGCGCACTTAACTGCAAAATCTGCGGGGGCATTCACACTTACAAATTCTGACAGATCCAGAGGGAGCTCAGCACCCGTTATCCCACTTGTGCGGAATGATGAATATTGCTGCTAATTGGAAGCAACAACTGCATAAATAATGCACATCCTGGCATTTCCCCTCTCTAGCCTCACCCCTCTAGGAGTATCACACGAGAGATGCAATTCTTTTTTTCCTTCTGAGCGTATTTGTCATCCGTACTGGGTAGACGGTGAACAGGTTGTATACGTGGCATCTGCGACTTGGTGCGTATTGATCATCGCAATCTCACGCAGTTCAATCTGTCGGGCTCTACGCAGTACCTCGCAACTCACACAGCAGCATGGTTATCTCATCTTCCAGGTGGCCAGAGGTGGCTCTTGAGAATCGTTGGGTAGGGAGGAAGGCAAACTAACATCATGCTTGACCTCATTTCCTACACCCAGCGGAGATTAAAGGTGCATTCGCCATCTTTTGCCATTTCCGCGACTGCAGCGCACAATATGCTGCGGGTAAATAATTGACTGCTGCTTTAGCCATCGAGAGCACACACCGGGGTGCGCGTAGCGACGATCCAGCACTGTGGAGGCAGCGAGGCTTCATGGATCACACAGATGTTCTAAAACTCCCTTCCCATGGGACTCGAAGTGCTACCTGATAGAGTTTCCAGGAGAACGCAGTACGGCGAAAACGAAGACCCCAACTGTTCCGTCTCTACCTGAGAGTGTTTCCCCCTCCGTATGTTCCAGTTTCCTCCCACATGTATCCATCCATCCATTTTTTAATCCACTTGTCCTGGTGAGGGTCACGGCGACAGCAGTCCAAGGAGGGTGGACCTGACATCCCTTTCCTCAGCAACAGATTCCAGTTCTTCCTGAGGGATTCCCAGGCATTCCCTGGCCTGCCGAGATATATAATCCCTCCAGCGTGTCCTGGGTCGGCCTCTAGGTCCCTGCCCAATGGGCTCCCACGTGTAAACACTTACTAATTGGATGATAACACCTTGGCATATGGAGGATCGCAGTGCTCGGGCAATTGTTGGCACCGCTTCACTGTGTGGCTACCTTCCCACTTGTCTGTGATTCCTTGCACTTCTGAGTGTCTGTCTTCTGAGAGTGAGTGAATACAGTAGTGTGTGCGTTGCAATTTGAAGACAAATGTATCGTTTTAATGGTGAAACAATTGCCTATGGTTAATGCAGTGCCGCGTTTCTCATAATCACGCAGGATTAACGAAGATACAGGTCCTGTTGCAAGGTAAGCACAATCGTGACCAAAACCTGGATATTGCACACTTTGGCAGGGCAGCTATCATTTTGAAATCTTTCACTGCTTCTTGATTTTATCCACATTGAATGCATTTTTAATGCTCACATCCTGTGTCAGCATTTTCTTAGTTACAACTAATGCGCCAAATTACTTCAGGGACTGAAAAAAGTTTTGAAAAGTGCAAAGCTAATGTTTCTTTCACGATCACAGGTAGTTTTCCCTCCACAGCATTATTTCACTTCAGTATTTTATATTGCCTTATCTATAGTCTGCAAAGCAATCTAATGGGAAAGGTGAAACATTATGCTCGCATAAACACTGCTATATCAGAGAAATATTTTCACACATATGTTATAAAGCCATTGGTTACTAGTTGACAATGGTGAAATATGGGAATGGTGTATTAAAACGACAGACGGGCAGGGGGGAAATAAAATGACATTGCTTAAAACCAGCTTCGCGAGATGTTGTCAGTGAAACCAAACCCTGAATGTTGTGTAAGGAAAACCAGTCAGTCAGTGTAATGCAAATGACATAAACCCATTGAGGCTCTTGAAATATTGCCTCTTTTTCAAGGGTGACCTGTGTGC
The DNA here is from genome assembly GCA_036362915.1 of Geotria australis. NCBI lineage: Eukaryota > Metazoa > Chordata > Hyperoartia > Petromyzontiformes > Geotriidae > Geotria > Geotria australis. The sequence continues at coordinate 22,348,475 of JAZEWU010000001.1, read as the reverse complement.
CATTCTCAGAGATGGCGCAAAACACATTGGCTTCATCTTATTCCTTGAAAGAGCAATGCACAAAGTTTGTATTTGCTTTAGTCGGTTGCTTTTTTTGTCAGGTGCCTCTTCTGACAAGATTGCGCGAGACAGTAGCCTTGGAGCAACACGTAAAGTACATTATTATTTTTTAAATTGTGCCGTTTAAAAGATTACCACTGTGCTCTTTACCCTTTGCCTATGACGAGCGCTGAGTACTCCAGGGCCAACTGCTCGCTGCTTGTGTGGCACATTAAGTGCCTGGCGGTGACGCATTGGTCTGCACATAGCTCAACACGGGGCTGAAAAAGTAAATGTTAATATGTTTCTTACACACTGTAAAAATCATACATTCAGAAGGGCGACCTTGTGGAGCCGATACTTGGCTTTGAGTTGCCCAAGGTCCCTCGATTGTAACGCGCTTTGTGTGGATTTAAATTATTATATTTGAGGCACTATGGCATTTATAACTGGAAGTCAAACCAAAATTGTTATGACTTCTGCAGCAAGGTTTAGTGAAAACTATTATTGGGTTCACACTGGCAAGGCATCACCAGGCTGTGATGAAATGTCACGAAGGAGGGAGGAGGAATGCTTGCCACGGCTAGCCTAAAACAGCAGCTCTCGAGAGCAATTCTCATCCATCGAGCCGTGAAAACCGAGATCACTACATCCTCACACACGAACCGTCCTCTTATGCGAATCTTCACTTTAGGTAAATCTTCACAACTAGCATATTCACAAACTATACCAGTCTTAGTGTCTCAAAGATATCCCAATACGAGGAGCAAGAAATCCGACGACATCAAAAAGGCTCTTGTGAAGGTCAAATTAACCATTCGAGTGGCCACTCTTCTCTACCAACGGAACATTGCAGCGCTTTGTGACCCTCGGGTGAAAGGCGCTATATAAAACGCTATTATTACTATTATTGACATTTCTCACACGAAAAGCGAGCACCTCCAGTGACTATTGAAGAAAAACTGGATCGAAAACCTGGTGCTACAGGAAGCCCACTTGAAATACAGCCCCAAATTCGATATAGGGCCTCGCAACGTACTGGAAGGGAGGCGTTAAAGCTGTACAGTCAAGTAGCAAACCAACTTCACAGATGTTTCACCGATTATATTATTCGAGTCAGCGAGCCATCAGAAACATCAGCTACATAACATTCTGATCCCAATCGCCGTTACCATCAACTAGCCAACCTGCTGTCCATCTGGGAAACCCACACAACTATGATCCTGGGGATTCCCTTACTTCCTGAGCATCGTCAGACGACAAATACCTCCTATTCGATGTGAACAGTGCGACACATTACAATCGGCAAAGTGATAACAGGACTTAACTTACTCGTGACCTTTGTTTCCTTTCCAAAACCAACACCATCCTGTTATAATTCACGTTGCCATCGGGGCACCGGTGACGAAGTCAACACCAGTTCCAAATAGAACATTTAAAAAAACTGACTGGATTTCATTAAAACAGTCTGCCGATGCCAACATCCATTGGATCCTGGCAAAGGCAATTTACCAGAGTCATAAAGAAAGCCACTGGATGTAGTATACCCCATGGATAGAAACAACTCTGCAGGGCTTGCTCGACCCAATGAATACAAAACAATCTCCCAGCAAACGCAACACAAACGCTGGAGTTACTAGACTCTGGAAATGCTTGAGAGCCTCACCATTGCGTTTCCATTTTGGAGGTGCCAACCTGGCTCAACAAACCGAGGCGAAAACAACAAAGCAGACACCGTTGCTGCCCAATTGCTACCTAATCACTTCAAGCCTCAAAATCACTGCCCGACAAGGACATTCGCCATACGATTAAATCTCAGCTCACTGCCAATAGAGCAGCAGCACCCAATCATCCTATTTATTGACCTCCCTTCACCAGGGCGGAAATAGACAGGGAACGAGAGGCAAGTCGCTCTGGGAAAACTGCAAGACCAGATGGCATTTTTCCAAATGTTCTGAACCTCAGGGCACACATTACCAAGAATTATTGGGAACTGCAATGAGCTGTGCTGTGTTGCCAATAGTGGTGAACCTTGTCTGGGAAAAAAACATCTTAAAACCTGCCATTTCACTGACACTCTTGAAGATATGTGCTGCTAGGTACATTACCTACGTAGATGACACCTTTGTGGTCCTTGTAAAACAGATCAGCCCACCGGTAAATGACTGCATACAGCCTGCATTTCAGAGCACGAAGGTCCCGGGTTCGTTTGCATGTTCTCCCCGTGTCCACGTGGGTTTTCACCGGACACTCCAGTTTCCTCCCACAGTCCAAAGACACGCTGCTGCATAGTTTAATTGGCCTGCTGACTAAATTGCCCCCGGTCTCCTGTGATGGAGTGGCGTCCCATCCTGTTTATAGCCCTGCCTTGCGCCCTGTATCTGCCAGGATAGGGTCCGGCTCACTGCAACCCTGTACAGAATTAAGTGGCATCTGACAATGATGATGACAAGGTTATGAAAAACAGAAGACACGAAGGCCGTCTCCCCTTCCTGGACGTCCATGGGACACGCACTGCTTCCTACATTCTCTCAACGTGTGTGTGGAGGAAGCGTAAACAGACCACGCAGTGACTGAACCTTAAGCCCTGTAATCCCAGGGCACAACACAGGATCTGTAGCCAACACCATGGTGAGCCAATCTGTGTCGAGCGTAGATCCACAAGATTTAGTGGAAAAGCTCGCACTTTGCCCGTGAAGCTTTTTTGGGGAAGATCGCTGTCCTGCTTGGATGCACCCACAAGTACACACACCTCACTTTGAAGAGTCCGTACGCAAGACCGTGATGAGGTCACTGGGAGCCAGTGATTCTGTATACTCCTTGTTACCCAGGACTTTCCATTTTCCAAGCCCATCTCCTGTTTGCTCCATCTAATCAGCGTACGCACTGCAGGCTGCACATTTGAAACCGTAAAAAGGGGTCTGTCTCACATGAAAGATGCACTACAGTCTCAACTGTGATGTCTGCAAGGCGGAACACGTTGGTCACACAGACGAGCAGCTCCAGCCCTGGCTTGTAGAATATGAATGTGCAACCGGCCTACGTGAGTGAATTGAATTAATTAACTTGCATTTGCTGTTGAGTGCTCAGCGGTGGCTAATCAAGTCTTGGCTAAAGGAGATCACTTTTTTTTCTCAAACGTGATTACACTGGACCACGCAACCAATAGATTTAAGGACCTATTGGTTGGACGATGTGTAAAACAAATGATGTCTGTTTAATGGAATGTGCTTGTGAGATTCCTCCTCCTTTGCTGGCTGCCACCCACGTGCCGAGGGTAAAAAACACACACACGAAAGATGCAGGTAATGACATCAGCTTCAGTTTCATAACACGTCAATTTCTGTCTGTCGAATTCCCCATCATCTGATTACACGTACGGGTCTCTCTATACTGTCATCCATGTAATTCTCTGGTGCTCATTTGCATGGCCAGCATGTACACTATTGTTACCTGAATAATGTTGCTGCTGAGTGGTTTACAAGCCTTTCCCTTCCAACTCACTCCCACCTCGCAGCACGCTCTCTCCCGTTAAAAACCTGTAGCGACTGTGGGATGTTTTATTCTGATGAAGGCGATGTCCCCCTACTGTGGTCAAAGTGTCTCATTTATTAAAATCGGGGCTGCTGTGCTACGACCCATTGTTATGAGGATTAGCGGTGTTTCAGCACAAACTGTTATCTATGTGGTTCGATTAACGTTTTTATCTTCACTTTTAAAATTACATTTTTTGACAGCCATCACATTGCTAGCGTTAAACTCTGACGACAAATGTTTATATCACTCTTTGATGTTCCCAGTGCCTGCCGCCTCATTTTTGCCAACCGCTAATCGGAGCCGAACACATCTGCCCCGACCAAACTTATGGTGACAGCAGAGAAACTATCAGCTGTGTCGGTACTGATGGCCCCAACACAATAATTACATTTTAATGATAATTTACAGATTCGTTTGCGGGGGGGGGGGTTATACCTCCAAAAATAATGCTAAGCTAAGCTGAAGTTCAGGCAACCGAATGAAGCCTTGATGAACGTTATTTTAATTACACTAAAAATGAATATGTTGCGTTGTCCAATGCAACAGGTGTGCTAATGTTAATTAACAAATCAGAATTCTATAATGTAGCTTGTAAGATGATAACAGTCATTACTTGTCCCAATAGAGTTAATTATAGCCCTTTTAACCCTGACAGCTGTGGCTAGATTCTTATATTTTCCAAAATTGTTGTGCAGTATTTCTCAAACCGGGCAAAGATCCAGCGTATGCAAAGAACTTTCGCTCGATCTCCCTGCTATGTCACCCATATAAGCTGTTTGAGCGCCTGATCCTAAACAGGCTTGCCCCTGTTGCTGAACCAGCCATCATCCCCCAACAAGCCGGATTCCGACCCGGCAAATCTACAACAAGCCAACTTCTAAATCTCACTCAGCACATTGAGGATGGGTTTCAGAAAGGACTGATAACAGGAGCCGTCTTTGTTGATCTGTCTGCCGCATATGACAGTGTGAACCACCGCCTCCTCCTGAAAAAGATCTTGGATTTGACAAAAGACCTGGCGCTTACAGACCTCATTGGAGCCCTCCTAAAAGATAGGTGCTTCTTTGTTGTCTTGAACAACAAGCAAAGTCGCTGGCGACGACAACGGAATGGCCTACCCCAAGGTAGTGTGTTGGCTCCCCTACTATATAACATCTACACTAACGACCAGCCAATGGACCAGAATACTGAACGGTTCATCTATGCCGACGACCTCTGTGTAACATCCCAAGAGAGTACGTTTGAAGCAGTGGAAGCAAATCTCACCTCAGCCCTAGATGAGCTACACCTCTACTATGAGCGCAACCACCTACATGCCAACCCAGCGAAGACTCAAGTCTGCTCTTTCCATCTCAGGAATCGTGAAGCCAACCGACCTCTTAACATCAAATGGTCTGGAACACCACTTGAGCACCGTAAGCACCCTGTCTACCTTGGAGTAACCCTGGACCGCACTCTCTCCTTTAAGGAGCACGTCAAAAACACCAAATTGAAAGTGGGTTCCCGAAACAACATCCTACGAAAACTGGTCAACTCCAAATGGGGAGCCACAGCACACACATTAAGATCTACTGCTCTGGCCTTGTGCTATTCCTCTGCGGAGTATGCATGTCCTGTCTGGGAGAGGTCAACCCATGCCAAGAAACTTGACCCGGCATTGAACAACACCTGCCGCCTGATCACTGGCTGCTTGAAACCCACACACACAAACAACCTGTACCTCCTCGCTGGCATTGCCCCTGCTGATATCCGACGGGAAGTGGCCAGTCGAGTCGAGATGACAAAGGCTACTAGCGATGAACGCCACCTCCTTCATGGACGTCAACCCCCGGCCCAACGACTGAAGTCAAGAAGAAGCTTCCTCAGCCATGTGCAGCCCCTAACAACATCTCGAGGGGAAACCAGACTCCAGCTCTGGACGGAAAAGCTTGAGAGTGACCCTCCTGCAACTGGCATGGGAATCCCACCTGCTGAGGACTTCCCTCCTGGCTCAGATGCACCATGGATTCAGTGGAAGACACTCAACCGCCTGAGAACTAGAACGGGACGATCAAAAGATGCTTTGGTCAGATGGGGCTACAAGACCGGCCCAACCACCTGTGAATGTGGAGAAGCAGACCATACTATGGAACACTGCCTTGTCTGTGCTCTACTACCCAACCTCTGCAGCTCAAAAGACCTTGCAGAGTTCAATGAAAATGCAAGGGGCTGTGTAAGAAAATGGGAATCTGTAATTTAACATCGCGCTTCGAAGAATCGCAAAGAAGAAGATTTCTTATCCACAGCTTAAGAAAATATCTGTCTGATCTTCCAGTCCAACACGCACTCCAGACCCAACAGAACACCGTTTTCATTTCCCAAGGTGCAATTTTTGAAAAAAACAGGTATAAGAATTGCCTTCCATAACTGTTCTTTTGGGATTTCATGCGTCGAGCACTGTAAAAACCTACATCACTACACAAGAGGTATATATTTTTTTCAAGTGCATTTGATATTTCAAGGATTGCCGAAGAAGAACCACCGCCCCCTCCCCCCGCACAACAGAACGACCGCATCCAAATAACAAAAGAAAAAAACATTTTCTTTAACTTTTGGCGTTTGTGTGCGCGCAGCCACTACGGACAGTCCAGAAGTTACCAAAAATCAATGACCGTGCTAAGAATAGCACGCAAACGAGCGCCGAGCGGAGGAACGCGCCGGGTGGCGGCGCAGCGATGCCGCCGCGTCCACTTCGCCAGCGATGAAGCTCGGCGTGGAGGCGGTCACGGGGATTGCTGCGGCGCGGCCACAGGAGCAACGGCCCCGCGAGCCGCGAGTGACAACCCGGTTTCACCGTTCATCTCGACGGCCTCTGCAACCCGCCATATTTCCCGCTTAGCTGCATAGCGCATTTAATTTAACGCGCGGTACGCCGTGTTACACGCCAAGGGTTAAGCTGCCGCGAAGGTAGCCGGGGTTGTAGTGAGGCAGGCTGGCTGGAAATGAGCGGTGAGCCTTTTGCCACGATGACACACACAAGCCCTGGGGGTGCTGCAACCAGGATGTTGTTAAGGAAGCCGGTAGAGATGAAAGGGAGGGATGGCCGAGCCGTAGGTGGGAATGTTCGGTTACAGATGTCATCCCTCCCGCTATGTTGTTGCAAATATGCTGGTTAAGTTTCAGAGGGTAGATGGGCTGTGACATTTGCTGGCCGTTTAAGACGTTGCACAAACACCAAATGAGCTCTCAAAGCCCTAGCACTCATGGGTGTAAAAAATAAAACCACTGCTACACATGCCGATGAATATTTTAGACAGAAATGTACTTTTGGCAGGGTTACCCGTAATGCCTACAAACATAGAGACAAGCATCTTAAGGGACACTGGCAGATTTTTGCCACTCTTAAGATTGCCAGTTTCGCGACCTTTCTGTGTATTCGAAGCAGCCTTAATCATTAAATTTTTGTTGACATGCCGTTCTCTCCGCGGCCCTTGTGCAGCAGTTTGTGACCTTCGAGTGAAAGGCGTTCTATAAAATTCTATTATTATTTTTATTCTTTAAGCAAAACTGCGGTAAAAAGCCCTTGGATTTAACGTTAGTCAGCTGCATCTACTTTTTTGTTAAACGCTTTCTGCCACCGCCATTCGAAAAATACAGTGCCCTCTATTTCTGCTGCAAAGAGAGAGCCTTGCCCAAAACGTTAGCCTCCTCCTTTAGTTTTTCTCGTTGCATGGCAGCGTTAGGAACAAGGTGGTGAAGTGTTGCCGGCATTTCATAAATGTAACGCCACACTCGCGCCGTCAACCTGCCAGGAGTGAACAACTGGGCAGTGGCAGCCTGTCGCCAAGTGTTCTCGTCACCCGAAATCTGCACACCGTCCGACGCACGCGTTCGTCCCGCGCGCCGGCTCTCACCGGGGACACGGCCGAGGTAGAGTGTGTCGGCCACCAGGGGGTAAGGGTTTCGTCCGGCCGGCAGGAGGTGTCCGGTGGCGGGGTAGTCGTCCAGCTGCGGCCCGGTGATCGCCCGACGGGTCCACGGTCGGAGTGAGACGCGAAGGCGTCGCGGGGGAAACGGATGCGAGGGGTGGTGGTGGTGGGGGGTGGCCAGAGGGAGACACGAGAATTAGCCGCAAGTTTGCGTGTCGCGCAATTTATGGAAAAATTAAGGCCGAGTGGGGCTAATGTCACGAGATTAGATTTTCACCAACTAAATACAATTTCTAACGCGCACATGTTCATTCCATTTTGAAGGAGTTGATTCGAACAGAGAACGACTCAGAGGCGCGAGGAAACCGCAGAGAGGTGGGGAGGGGAGAAGGCAGCCACGCGTTAGCTGGCGCCAACATTTCCCAAACACTTCGTCCCATGTACTATGATGTTGTCGTCCAATTCATTAATGAGTGTTTTTTAGTTTGTCGGAGGAAACCAGAGAACCCGGAGGAAACCCAAGCAGACCAGGGGCAGAACACACAAACTCCGCACAGAAAGGCGCCCGAGGCGGGAATCTAACCGCCTCGGGCAGGACTTTCTTTCTGTGAGGCGCAGATGCTTCCACTACGCCACCCCGCTGCCCACTTGTCTTTTGGTTGATTATTATGTGCAGAGAAAGACAACAATAAATGCGTGCTTCACGGTATTCTGGAGAGAGCAAATATGTTAATTTATATTCGAAAATTTAGCACAGAATACCCAAAGCCAAGCTTAATCATGTCGATTACCCGTCGTGAGTTATGGTTGTTCCCGGCAGCACCACTACTCTCACCCTCATTACAGCGGCTGGCTTGCCAGCCTCTTTATCACAAAGCATCCTGGAGGCCCATTAAAATGTCAGGATGCTGAGAGCACTTCCATATTCTCCCAAAATACATACCCTATTTTTCTTTGTAACCATCCACGCTTGCATAAGCAAACCCTTTGCTACTTCCCGCTGTAAGTTGGAAGCCACTAATATCCCACACGTCACTTACAATTTCATTTGTGTTTGATCTCAATCCAGGAAACAAATGGATTTCCTGCAGTCTCGGCAAGGGGCAGGGAGAAGGAGATCTGGAAAACCTGATTTCTTTTTCCATCACTCAGCACCAGCCGTTTAGAACTCCCGGAGAGACTCCGCTCACAAATATGCACACAAGTAAACACACACACACACACGTACGCCAATAAACGATCTCCCGTATTGCGTACACGGACAGTTGGGGCAAGTGCTGTTAGTGAGCACCTCTGAAGGTCGGCATGGCACACGAGAGAATGGGTGGCCAGCACCACCCCCGACGGCCATTGATGAGTGGCGATATTTAGACACCACACCAGGTACTCATTTGAGGCCTAGTCGACCATGGGGATGTCCAAGATCCTAGCCATAGCTGGGAATTGAGCTCGTGCCGCTGGGTTCGTAGCGCATTGTGGTAACCACTAGGATATAGTAGTGCTTATCACACTCCCCACACACACTAACATACACGTAAACCCACACGCAAATGGACACACATACATGAGCACACAGAGGCGCAGGACTGCACTCAACTGCAGGCAGAGAACGTGCTAACTCTCCTGTGAACCCTAAGTTTTTGACCAGAACCTACGGGTGGGAATGCTGGTAAGAGTTCAACGTGGGGTTGATGCTGATGCGTGCTGAGGTGTTGAAATGGCCAGATTTATACGTAGCCATTAAACCTGAAGATGATCAATGGTTCCGACAGTGAACAGCTCAGATTCGCTGCGGGCATCGTACCAGAATGCAACAAACCTCACCACACGCAAGAGCGGTCGCACAAAGTAAAATCTCAGCACCACCGTCGCACTCGGACATCTCTACGCACACACGACTTCCCAGGGGTGCAGATGGATTGCAGGTTGCGACTTTTACATGTTCACTTTAAAATATATGTCATTATTAAATTGTGTAACTGCACACAATTCCATTTTTAATAAATCCTCAAGCTGTAGGACTGCTTTCATGAGATGGCAATAAATCGAAAATTTATAAGCAACCCATACATGTATATTTTAACTCCAAATGCAATTTTCTTGGTGCTTATATTGTTTAGTGCCGGTGTACGAGTGAATGAGTAACTGCATTGCCGAGAGAAGGCTCACTGAGGCACGAGAAACTTCATTACGTCTGCCCTTAGCTGTCCGGTGAGCGTACCATTTACTGCTACTTTGATAAACGTTTTGAAACTTCTGTGAAAAACAATAAGAAGTCGCGCGACACCAAGATTTCATCCGAATTTGCGGCGAGGGTACAATAAAAAAAAAACACAATAATTTTGAGCGTGCTTGTTATTGCCAATCAGCTGTCATGACCAAACGCCCACGGCTCCAAAATAAAGGCTGCACTATATGATTTGCATCTTTTAATTTCAAATCCGTCTTTTCAGTAAGCCTCCAGACTATAAGTTGTCTCCATTAATCTGTGGACTTTTGTTCCCATCACAATATAAGCCCGCGGACATCCCTCCAGGGTGAACGCTATATCAACAAAATTATTACGAATACGACATTGATGTCACAGTGGTGTAGCTCACGCCTGTGAACACGTAGAGCCAATCTCACGTTACATCTGGGAAGCCCGCAACGACATATAATACATTGTAGGGAACATTCTGAAGGCACACGGGTACAAGCAGGTTTTGGTTGGGGCATACTGCTCTCTCAGTGTAGCCCATGAGAGGTTAGCTACTAATCGCGGCGCTATTAGAGCCCTCGTTTTGTGCCAAGCCGAGCAACAATATGGGAGCTCTGCAAACATGTGTTAGTTAAGTCACAGACCCTTGGGGGCGACATTACAATAAAGCTGAAGGGAACCAGCGGCAAAGCAGCAATCTGAATGGTACTTCATTAGCTCAATTGGCTGCTGTGAAGAGTCATGGAAGAGTGACATTGCTGTGGCAATACAGCAGGGGCCTGAGGACAGAACCTACATAATTATAGAAATGGCGTGAGTCCGGTTGAAGCAAAGACTTGTCGAAACGTCGATTACGCGCGTGAGTTAAGACCACTGAGCTTGTAATTAGGAGATAACTGAGAGGTGGACAGGACAAGTCATAAGTCAATCGTCAGTCAACGTAAAAAAGTAAATCAATGGTTTAGAAAAAAGACAACTAATGACAAAATGAATGATTGAGAAATGAGTTTTGGGTTTAGCTACAAATCTGTTGTAGGACTCTCCACCACACAACATAGCAAAGTAAATTAAAATGTACACACTGTAACTGAAACCGCTTAATCCTGTACAGGGTCACGGTGAGCCAGAGCCTATCCCGTCAGACACAGGGCGCAAGGCCGGGCTATAACCAGGATGTGACGCCAGTCCACCACAGGGCACCGGGGGCAATTTAGTCCTCACGCCAATTAACCTATGCAACAGCACGTCTTTTGACTGTGGGAGAAAACGGGATTTCCCGGCAAAAACCCATGCAGACACGGGGAGAACATGCAAGCTCCACACAGAAAGGCACCCCGAGCTGGGATTCGAACCATGGGACCTTTTTGCTGTGCAGCGGCAGTGCTGCAGTGCTGCCGCTGCACAGACATAATTGTGGGGGACTGGACATGATAAACAAACGCCTCATTGGGGATCTGACACCAAGTTAATCTCTCCCACGCCAACGATGTACCGTGCTAAACCGCATTCAAACGCAATGTGGGAGATGCGCGTGCGCCTTCCACAAATGGATGATCAAAGAATTCCCGTACTGCGAATGTGGTAATGTCATAACCATCAACAAACACATCATCGACTAATGGGCTATTCATGCGCATCCTGGCAGTGTTGTCGCAACCTATATCGAATCTGCTGCCTCCTTCGACGGGTTGAAAAACACACCGAGCGTTCAACAGCAACACATTTTCAAACTGTTGCTTCTCGCTCCTGCGATGCTAAAGAGGAAGATTTACCAAAAAACCTACGAACATCGCGGCCGTGATAATCCAGGGCTTTGCACGGAAACTCTCCGCAGAGTCCGTAGCTTTATTTTCGCGAGTACCCCACTCGAGACGTTTCGCCGATCGCGCGTCGAGCTCCATCCCTCGTACGCGGCCGGAGCGAGCGCGGCGTGCGTGTCGGGCTAGCGCGCCCGACGAGAGGCGCGCGCGCGATCCACCTGCAGCAGGACGTGGGTGCCGCGCCGCGTCACGTTCACCGCGTGCACCTGCCCGTCGGCCAGGCTGCGCGTTCCGGCCGAGATGGTGTGCGGCCACGAAGCCCCGCCGCCGCCGCCGCCGCCGAACCACAGCTGCAGGCTGCCTGGAAGCGCGCGCACGCCACACGCCGCGCGCGGCAAGCACGCGCCGTGAGCCTCCCACGAGACGCGCGGGGCGACGACGAGACGCGCAGCGAGGGTGAGAGACGGAGGGGTGCGCGGAGATGCCCTCGGAGGAAAAAAAGGTGAGCGACGGAAAATGCGAGAGGCGTCCTTCATCGTCATTGGCCACACGCCAGACACCCAATTTCGCATAAGTATTTCGTCCTAATTAAGGGATAGCAATAACCAGTGTATTGTATTAGAAATAAACTGCTAATACACACTTAAAGCGGTTGGTATAAGTACAGCGAACTGTATTATTTTTTTACGAGCACATTGAACTTCTTCAAGCATCCCTGAAGATTTGGTAATGTCTCGCAGCTGAGACATGCCCGCCCACACACCGGCGCGTTCCTAATCGCATTACACAGCCATTTGCGTGCAATAACACTGCCACGATCCAATGGGGCATTTCAATAGCACGTCAATGACCTTATGGGTGAATAAAGTTATTTAGGTTATCGCCATCAAATGGCTTGCAATTTTTACTCAACTACGTTTGATAGCTGATATTTTGTGAGTTGAAGACTCCCCGGGCCTGATGCACACCTTGACAAAAAGGCCGACACATTGTGCCTGTGATTTTCCCCATTACTGGAGATGGCAACATCAGCATGGTCCGGGCGTTTACAAACGGGGACTCCAGTGCTTTCAGCCAGGCGTGAGAACATTATATTAAGCATTGAAATTTTCCTCTCTGGGTAGCTTAATGGTAAGTTTATAGTGTACGTATAAATTGGGACCTTGCCATGGTGTAATGGTTAGCCCACTGGACTTGTATAATTGAAACAATGGGCAAGTTTATTAAATCTCTCTACACCGCCTCTCTCTACCCAGGGCAGTATAATGTGTCCACCTCAGTGAGTCGGTGGGCAGGTCGCATGAAGAGGAGTAAAGTGTGGGTAATCCCAACTCCTCAAAGACATCTGGCCATTGTGATTTCTGTGCTGCCCTCTTCTATCCACAGCACACACAGCCCCATACTCTATAACCTGGAATGCCCAACAAAGCACTATCCAGGTTCAGACTTTCTTAGCTTCTGAGATCCGAGAAAATAGTGTGCATTCTGGGTAAGTTTATTCTAGGCATTTGGGATCTACTGTACACTAAGTTAATTAAGGAACACAATGCAGCATGACAATGATCACTATAACTTGTTTCTAAATATTTTTTCCCCCGCAAGCTAATTTGATCCATCAACAGGAGAGTTCAGCGTGCAGGTTAGAACGTAATGGTGCGTAAAGGAAACGTTTAGGGAACAGAAACAATAACTACGCCGTTTTAAATAGAGCCGTTTTTGGAATATCGCACACTTTGAAAGGCGGCACAATCTAATGCCACCAAACACGCCTAAGCAACTGATCCCTCTGTGTCGAAACAATTACGCCACCCAATCAAATGGCCCCAGGCAGCTTCCGACAGGCAAGGACCACACAAAGCACTCAGTCAGCAAGATTCACATTAACTACACAGTCTAGTGAGCTGAGACAGTGGGCACCACAGGCCCGTGTGACCAGGACCCGTGGGGCTGCTGTTATTTTTCATTTAGAGAACTAGAGCCGTTGGAAATTAATATTGAATTTTTAAATCAATCTATGCATTGCTGTAAAACAATGTAATTAATCCAATACAGTCCATTCATAATGAAGCATTGTATTAATCTAGGGATTATTTTTCTATTTTAATCATTTCAATAAACCTTCAGTTGCACGTCTTGGGGGAGAATGTTTCAAAAGCTAACAACCGGCATACCCAACGGCTGCAGTGGGTCTGCACTGCTGCACGTTTAACGACATATCAATCGCACACTGAAATTTATTCAGAATGTGAACGTTAAACAGTATGTGCATATTTATTTTTTTACGATTATCAGTTAGGCCCTTAGTTTACAAACTTTCACCAATGTAAATCCATCCTCTCCAATCCAAGAAACAAAGGCTCGTTTGTAATTGACCCCCACAAATCAATGCTCAGTGGGAGGGCACTCATTTTCCCCTGCTGTCCCACAGTCTAGAACTGCCTCCACCTCCCAATCCACACTCCCTGAAAACCTCCCATAAACTTTTAAAATAATTCACAGCCCTTCATCATTTCCACTGCTGGGTGCAGGTCTCTCCACACCGTATCAATCGTTGGGGTAATTTGACGCTGGTAAGTGTGAGTTGGGCCAAGGCCGAATCAGATATTCACCACTAATCGTAGGCAAGGATAGGTAACACATTCAGATCCCTGGGATCACAGCACAGCAATCAAGCGTGAAAGTAATTTAAATTGCATACTGGTCCGGTCGTATCGCAACCCCTCCGCCTCTACCCACCAGTGCTGTACTGAATGCCTCGGCCACTTTCTTTGTGATGCGCCGTACCGGACCAAGCCGGCTTACTTTCGCCTCTGACATCAATCTACACGGAGGCATTTCTGCGCGCCGCACGTGCGGGACACAACGCGAGAGGGACTCGCCATTGTGCTCGAGGACGACGGCGAGGTACGACGCCCGCGCGTAGGTGTCGGCGTGGAGCAGCACGGCCGGAGCGCTCGCCGTGCTGAACCTGAAGATCGCCCTCTCCTCGTCCGGCTCGCTGGACGCCGTCAACGTCACCCTTCTCTCCTCCTCGTCCACCTCCTCGTCCTCCTCCGTGCTCTGCTCCAGCGACTCCGAGGAGTCCAAGGAGAACTGCACCAATGTGCCCGCCTCGAAGTATGCGCCCACCTCTGTGGTGGGAACAACAAAAACAATGCAAAAATGCAATTTGTAACGGGCACAAATGTCTCGGCTCGTGCGAAACGAGCGCGAACTCGGAGGTGCGGAGCCCGGCTCGGTTGCCGTGCGTGTGCCGAGGTGAACAGGTATCTCCTGAGTTGCTGTTTGAAGGTGGTGGCAGATGCCTTGAGCTGTTAGTGCGGGGTAGCAGGATGTTCCAGCTTATAGGTGCGGTGGTGGAGAAGCAATGGTGTGCACAGATTGTTCGTGATCGCGGAGTTTGGAGCAGGTGCTGCGATGAACTGTGCTACGGTGTCCTTGGTTGCATTGAGGTGAGCAGCCGGAGTAGTGATTTCGGTAGCGTGGGTGACCCTGTACGGGTGGTGCGGTGGGAAAATAATGCTGTTATGCAGGTGCGAATTGGGAGCCAGTGTAGTGACTGGAACAGCCACCAGTGTGTGAAACATTCACAAAGCAAAGTCAAAGATCGGCTGTATAGCCTTTCAGACTGTTGGGCCAGGTGCCGTTCGTGAGTACTGATCAAGCTGTAACATAAGGGCATGGTGTGGGCAGCACCATGCCTGGCTTTTTGAATCTCCACAGTGCTGGTGGTTACACACCGCACCAGGTACACATTTAAGGCTTATGTCAACCTAGCAGAGGACAGGACAAGTTCACCAGAAACGTGTCCACGAGTGGTGGCCGGAGCCACCATGGCGGCGGCCACCACCACGCCTCAGTATCTGCGTTTCGCTTCGGTTAGGCGGGGAATTTGTGCGCGTTATAAATTGTAATATTATTATTATATACACAACCCTGTATTAAATATACACAGTGCTGTGTTAAACCAATACGTGTCCATTTTCTAGATTGTCAGCTAATAGAGATAGATAATATCAAGAGCATACAAATAAGGGCAATATACACTTTGATCAGCTGGCTCATATTATACTGTACAGCCTACTTGTTTACTGCTAGAGTCTGCGATGCACCAAGCACTATCACAACTGCTTAACACATCAAGGCAGAAGCAATCTCTTTATCATTGCCTTGAAGCTACTTTTCGGTTATATTACTGAAGGCCACATTGCTGCAAAAAATATCTTACCACTTGAACACATTCTAATGCACATGTTGCAATTCTTTGCACAATGGGAATTTTAACTACTGAAAGCGAATCGCTGTTTCGTGCAAGTAATCACAGCGGCGAATATTAGCCAGTTTACCAAGGCTATATTGCATTAGGCCCTGGAGAATGGCTGGCTGCCGTTACCAAGGCCGTTACCCAGCTACTGCGTCTCGCTTTGTCACTGCTGATATTTCACTTGAACGGACGCCGATTCCAATATACTCCACTCACACGTCGTTAAAGTGAAGAACTTTTTAGAGAACATATTCTCACGGCTTTTGTTGAATTAAATAAGCTGAACGCTTGCTGTTTTGAACATTTTAATGATTGCATTTAAATCTGATTTTAAAATGCACCATGTTATTCATTTATTTTTGTTGCTTCTCAGAATAACCATTAGGTGTTCGTTTTTGGGTTCTCAGAATTAAGTTAGGTAATGCGCGGAGCCTCTATGACTCTTTGTGGTGCAGCCAATCTCATGAAAAAAGGCATTTGCAGCACTCGATTAAGGGACACATTGAGTGCATCTTAACAGTTGAGTCGGCCGCACTCGGAATTGGGGGCAGACGAGACCCAGGCATTGGATCCGACCCACGGATGTGGAGAAGACTGCTAAGTGGGCAGCTGCTGAGCTCCAAGGATTTTCCTTTATTTTTCTACCGCCCGACAAAGGAGAGCACTAATTGAAGCGCAACACGAGCGGCGCAATCTCACTCGAAAAACTTCTGCGCCAGAGTTAATCCGTGGAAACACGCTCGTTGTCGTGTCGTGCGCCGAGTTTGAAACGCGCCGCTGCAGAGCGCACAGCACCACACTCCCGTTAGATTTCCGAATCTGCAAATTCGTTTGACTCAATGCTAAGGATATGTTGGTGCATTTTCAAAATGCTCGTACACACGCCTTATTGTGTTATTCAATGGGAACAATACAACGCCAGTATTTATACACGTTTATAGATAAGGATGGCAATCTGCACAATTTATTGCAGTGTATTCAACAGTGTTCAACCATCCTAAGCTGCCACAATTGCAAAAGCTTAGGATGGTTACACAGGGAATAATAAATGACACGATCAGATGTCAAGATGTGCACACAACACGCTAGGAATATACACGTCACTAGTGCCAGTTATTCTTAGACACTGTGTTCCTCACCAACTCAGTTTACAATCAATATAATCGTCATGACATCGAGAGCATTGTCTGAGTGTTCCCAAAGCTCTACGAATAATCCCCAGGTTCCACCGCTGCTGCTGCTAATGCATTCTTTAGCCGGATTGCCTTCATAGTGTCATGCTGTGCATTAAGAAAAAAACTAAGGCTTATGGGAAAGTGGTATATTGCATAAAGAAAAGGAAAATTACTTTTAATATTTTATCTCCTCAACGCATCACTTCACGATGGCTTCATTTGCTCATAATGTGAATGCATTTGCAAGCCGTGAAGTGATGAACGTGGGGGGGGGTCGGATAACTGCCACTGATGGCTCAGTTTAGCATCTCCTCGCATCCGTTTACGCATCTGCCGGCGCCACCGAGTTAATCCAGCGTGGCAGCCGTGCGGCGCACTTCCCCTGAGCTTGCAGGCAGCACGCGTAGGGCTGGAGCGGTCGCACGAGCACTTCCATCCATCAAGAAAGGGAGGGTCACAGTGCCGCTCGCCCACGCGACGACACACATACATAAACATGCGCTAATATGCTCTGCACAAACCAAACGCACGCGTGTACGCACGCGTACGCGCCGGGCGTGTGGCGATTCGCGGTCTCTGAATATGGAATCTCTAGCGGATGTGGGGATTGTGGGGATTCTGTTGCCACAAATACGGGCACAGGAATCGACGATACAATATTGTCAGATGCACAATTCTATGCATGTATTGCGAGCGTGAAGATTGATTTTAATTGATGCAGCGAATGATAAAGCAGGCCACGTGATAAAGTGCCATGCCTCTAGTCTAGATAAGAAGCTATTTAAGAGATATCAGAACTAGTTCTGTGAGACCACCTTCCAGCGCCCGAATGGAAATATCGCAGCGTCGATAAGCGTCAGCTCGAACATGAGAGGGGAAAAATAAAAAAAAAACGCGCCTTCATTAAGAGAAACTAAAACCACACACACGGTCACGTCACCTTGCGTGCAGAAAGGCCCGTCGAAAGGCGTGTGCGTGCAGTCACAGGCGTAGCCGCTGTAGCGTTCCACGCAGCGCCCGCCGTTGCGACAGAGCGAACCGTAGCTGCTGCAGTGGCCCGTGCAGCCCGGGTTCACGCCGCCGACCGCGGTGCGCGCTCGCTCCTCCAGGCTGAGCGTGGCGCCGTTCATCTGCAGCGCGCGAAGGCAGCCCAGGAAGCCTCTCTTCCCGGACGCGGTGGCACCTGCGCAGCGGGGTCACGGGCGTCGCCAGTCAGATGCGTCGCTGGGAGCGTCAGCTTTGATTGGCCACCACCTTGGGCCGGCTCTGCTGTGGCACGGTGGCACAGCGGTAAGTAGCGCTGCCCGCGTCGCAGCAAAAATCCCCCGGGTATGGAGCTCGCATTTTCTCACTGTGTCCACGTTGGTGTTCGCCGGGTACTCCGATATGCTGCATATGTTCACTGTCCTGCTGACTAAATTACCCCCCGGTGCCCTGAGATGTTGTAACTTGCTTTCCCGACTCAGTTGGAAAACTGTTAAAAAGAGATACATAGCTCAACGGTTCCTTCCAGCTCAAATAAAAAATAACTGACTGACTGGCAACCGGTTGAGAACGGCGGTGCTATGGTAAGTACCGTGAAGTACCGATACGATATGTTGGAAGTCGGGGGAAGGTGTTACTTTTACTCGTGTGGATGGGATTTTATTAAGTGAGTTTTGCGGAACGCAGTTCACTCCAAGGCCGTGGCGAATGGATGTGCTGCCTCTTTTGTGCGGTGATGATGCATTTAGACAGAGAAAACCCGAGCAAAATATAAACAAATCAATTGTCATCACAAAAGCTGCTCACATCCAGTTGAAAAAAAATGTAATAAAAAGTAATCGCTCGAGGAAGATAAATTGGTTGTAAAAAAAAACACGGGATTCTAGTTAATTTTATATTAAAGGGGAAACATTTTTTCAGTAATTGATGGCACGACAAACTTCACTTAACGCAACACATTTGTGGTTCGCACCCTTAATGGCCATGCTATTCGCCGATAGCAACAAACACTTCAGACCCATTTGCATTTCTTGAACTCTTTTGCAGATGCACCTCATGTTCGCTGAAGCATGCCTTTATAACTCTGAAGCGTAGCTCCGTAGTTAACCACCCTCTCGTCACTTGGCAAGTTAACGCTTTGCTGTTTGAATGTTCTCCCCGTGTCCGCGTGGGTTTTCGCCGGGCACTCCGGTTTCCTCTCACAGTCAAAATACATGCTG
This sequence comes from Geotria australis, assembly GCA_036362915.1. Lineage (NCBI taxonomy): Eukaryota > Metazoa > Chordata > Hyperoartia > Petromyzontiformes > Geotriidae > Geotria > Geotria australis. The sequence goes on along the minus strand of JAZEWU010000001.1, from coordinate 22,329,388 downwards.
CTGCATAGGTTTATTGGCCTGTGAACTAAATTGCCCCCGGTGCCCTGTGATGGACTGTCGTCGAATCCTGGGTATGGCCATGCCCTGTACCCTGTGTCTGCCAGGATAGGCTCCAGCTCACCACGACCCAGTACAGGATTAAGCGGTTTCTGACAATGGATGGATGCTATCTAAAATGAGTATGGCACTGCTAAAGTTCATGTCTTAAGGATTATTTCAAACAAACACATGCTGAAAAGATGTTCCAAACTGTGCTGCAACTCAGTAAGTGCGCCAAATCTCTCGCGAGCTAATGTATTTCATCTACGCAACACAAAACATAATCTTTTACAAACACAACTCTTTAAAATCACATGAATCTTTAAAAAAGAATTAAACCTATTTTTAAAGGTGATTTCTGCTGTGCAAACAGACAGGGATAGAATTGTACACTGTTGGGGCAGCGGAGCCTCACGGCGAGTAGAGATAGACTGGGAAGTAGAAAGAAGGCCGTGCGTTTGCAGTAGAGAGGGTGTGTTTGGTTACAGTTGTCAAATTGTGTGAACCAAGTGCCTCAATGATCAGTGTCAACGTTTAAAATGCAGATTGTATTTCACATTTAAGTATCGATTATAACACGCAGTAAATATATAATTTTGCAATACCTGGAACACTTTTTCTAGTTATGTGGACGCAAAAGTAACCTTCTCTGGTAATTACCAAACACCAATGTGTATACAGAGCCGCACAAACGACAAAGAGCTCTCGGGTCCAACATCATCACTTTCTTCCTTTTGCAAGGTCCTGCAGGTGTTGCAAAGTTGACACTTGACCTCAAACATCTGCTCTTGCTGTACCGCATCATCTGGAATTAGGTTACGTCCTTGGTTGCTGACCTTTTAGTGCCACCGCAATGGATGCCTCTACAACTTGTCCTCCTGTGTCCTGCCAATTTCTCAACCCATCTGCACGATAACAGCTGTACGCCTTTTCTGCCATGGTGTCTTCTGAATTTCCAAGTGGCTTACCCTATCCTGCCATGACATTTATCTTCATCCTTTACATCCACTCATTAAGTAGTTACAACATGCCAAATCAATAATTTAAGGACACCCGTATTCCCTTCTGAATTGTACAATAACAAAAAACCGCCGCATACAAAAGATCGCTTCTCCCGCACGGTTCGCTTCGAACGACGACAGGCGTACAGCGTGAACTGTGGCAGGAGCCGCCTGAGACATATCTGGGCCGGAGGAGGACGTGACGTTGAAAGATGATGTCACACGTACGACACCACAGAGAGATGCGCACTTGGCATGTGACATCTTCACACTGGCCGAAAAAGGTTTCTCGATTAAAAATTGTTTTTTTTTAACACCAAGTTTTGACAACCAAGTGCAGAACCTGAAAGAGATCTCTGTCTTCCCGTCTCTATGTCCCTGTGTCTCTCCCTGTTGCTCACCCTTCCTCCCTGTCTCCCTCCGTGTTTGTCTTCAAGGAAGTGATGGCCATCTTAGGGGACGCTGGCAGAATGTTGCCGCTCTTAAGATTGCCAGTTTCACAACCTTTTAGTATATTCAAAGTAGCCTTAATCATTTAGTTTCTGTTGCTTTGGTTTTTATTGTTTTGTCTTTCGTTGTTGACGTGCCGTCCTCTTCGCGGCCCTTGTGCGGCGCTTTGTGGCCCTCGGGTGAAAGGCGCTATATAAAATTGAATTAGTATAACCTCACGCGGGTTACATGTATTGTTTGTGAGGACCCCTTTTCCTTCACTGGGCCCTCGGTCTGTGCCCGATTGCTCGACTAGTCAGTCCGCCCCTGAACTGGGGACAACACAAAATCAAGGCACCCAAGGTACCTTTGTGCGCGTGCGTTCTCCCCCCATTCTGCGTGGGTTTCCTCTAGTTTTCCCCCACAAGTAACAAAAAACCACTCATTAATTAATTGGCCAATACCACCATATATAGGGCCCAGTGTATTGTGGGTTGGCGCCAGCTGAACACGTGGCTGCCTCCCCCACCCCACCTCTTTACAGTTTCCTGCAGTGCCTTGAGACGTCTGGGTGAAAGACGCTACTTTTACTATAGCTATGTAATAGATAATAATTATTGTTGTATATTATTATGTCGGTGAGTTAATGCACGCACCAACGAAGAGCTGGCTGTTGAGCCGCAGGCGCGTGTGTCCATCGGGAGGCGAGCGGCGTACCCGCCGGGGCAGCTCGTCCACCTGCAGCGACGCGCGCTTCACGTTGCGCTCGGCGCGGACACGGTGCCACTGGTCGTCGTTGAGCGGTCGCGGGGAAACAGCGATCAGCTCCACAGGGCCATCGCCAACGTCGAAACGCAAGCTGACTTCCAGCGGGCCTGAGAGAGAGACGGAGAAACACGTACGCCAGGAGATGCACGCGTCCGCATCGCAGCCGCTTGCGTACGGACTCACATGCCGCCGGCTCGGAGCAGTGGCTGCCGAGAGCTTTACGATTACCGGCCGCCGAAAACTGGAAGCCTATGCAAGTTAGCTCCTCAGTCACCCGTGTCAAAGTCAGGTCAAGTACGAAAGTCACCCAGCTCGAATAAGCCGTGCAATGAACACTATTGAATATCTACTAAGTGCCTCGACTTTTATCTTCCCTTTTGGAATGATATGCGGAGCCAACAGCAAACCAGTATTTTACCTCCTCAAGCACGGCAACGCCTTTCCAAACCAAACTCCAAGGTTGATCTAACTTTATAAAATGTAAATTTAAAATATTATTTTTAAAAGTCAGCATACTGCTTATGTTTTATTTTGACATTACATGTCTACATATGAACACTGTTCGAAAGCTTCGCGTGAAAGAGTTAAAGTAACGCAGACACCCAGTTGTGTTGTAATTGGCTTGGTGTTGGGCACAGACAAGCGAGTGGGGGCCAGCAGTAGCACATCGGCGTTTTCAGGCTATGCCAACCTTTACAGCTGGTTTCACACATTGCACTGGGATCACTTGGGTCTCACATGCTGTGTGCCATCACCTCTGAGAGCCCAGCTAGAATGCCCAGGGTAGATGAGGCAAAACTAAATGCATATTATCACCACAGTGTACAAAAACATTGCGCTTAGCACTTTGTGATTTTTCAATCTCAGCATCCGCACAGCGAAAAACCTTGGGTGATAGTTGTGTTTGTGCCATGTTCGATTGCGGTTGGCTGGAGAGTGAAGAGGGAAAAAAAATTAGGTGACAGCTCTGTTTGGTGAAAAATGATTTGAAACTAAAATATGTTCCAGGTTTACTGAAGCAAGGGCACTGCTTTAACGCGACCTAGATAAGACAGAAAATTATGAGGAAATGTCAGCGGTTGTTTAAAGTTGGCTAACACCAGTAAATGTTAGTTGCAGTCAATGTTCCTTGCTACTTGAAAATAACCACACTTTTCCCTCTCACATGAACAAACTATGTGATACGTTATTACACTGTACATACCTGCAATGGGCACATCCACCCACATATACACTCTAAGCGGCCTTGCAAGACGGACATAACATAGCTACAAACATATATATCAGAAAGAAACAAACCGTCGTATTTCATTTTTTTTCGCAAACAGGTTTTCCAAAACGTAAAATGTCTATCAATCCTAGTGATGACCCTGCACAAACGCACTTATGTATTACACAGGAAAGACAGAATAAGATATACAGAGTGGTCCCACTTTCATTCATTATAAAGGGTAGGGAAAAATACAAAGACATGTAATAACCCACATCACAGACAGTATTTGCCATCTCCGCCAATTCAAGGTAAAAGTTTTGTATTTATGAAATTGGTTTGAACATAAAATGTCATACAAAAGCGAATCACAGTCTGCTTGCACCTGCACTGTGTAAACCAAGCTGCAGCTGCACGAGGCTTTGTAAGATTTATATTTTTATTACGCCACCTCTAGCACTTCTCCCATCAAGCATACAAGGAGAGGTGGTACTGGAGAGCAAAGCAGCTGCTGTTACATAATGGTTCTCAAACTGGACTCGAAACCCCGAGGTCGCCGGTTCAATGCCATCTTCCGGCCGTGACAGTTGAAACAATGGGGCTAGTTTCTTCAATCATTGTGCACAGCCGGGAGGAAAAATCTGTGGCTAATGAGGCTGCTGTGCGTCTGCGAAGAAAAGTAAAGATGTTATTGTTCACCTAAATACCGCCTTTGAATGCAGCGCACAAGGGATTTACAGGCAATGGTAAAGCATGGACTCCAGAATATACAAAGCACATCAATTAAATGCATGTAAACCCAAAACTGCAGTGGAAAAAAACAAACTCCTGTTACATTTAATGACTTCTCACAATCTTGCAGCTTGATAATTAACAGCCATGCAGCCTCTGACCTTGCCCACTTTGCCTCAGGAGCCTTCACATCTCGTAAACGCAAGTAATGTTGTATTGTTAAAAATATCATATTCGCCCTCTGTAAATGTTTTTACTGTTATCACAGCTAATGTTAACGAATCATTTACAGATTTTGATGTTAATTGTGTTTTGAAAATTGTCACGCTGCATCTTGTGTATCGGATGATAATTGTTTCCTTGCTTAACTCGGGGGTCTGAGCACAGAACATTCTCGTAAAATCCAGCAGGAAACATTTGTTGTAGCAGCTGAAATGGCACAAGAGAAAAATGCCTAAATATTCAAAGGAAATGTGGGAGTCCTAATAAAATCACAACGCTGTTATGTTATGAATATGATTAGTATTAATTAGGTCAATAAACAATTTATTGTATTAATTATTGGTATCATTTTTTGGGACTGACTTTCAAAATCGACACATCAGTGGTTGTGCTCACGTTCTCTGCTACCGTTATGAGGCTTTATCGTCTTAACTCCCTTAGGGAATTATAGTCAAGCCAAGCGTTAGCTTATACAATTTCTATAAATGTGAAAGGAGTTCTGTACTCGTGCCGCAGTTCCCTACGGAAAAAACTTCGTGGTTTAGTCTATGAATCATATTTCCATAGTGTGTGAATTCTTGCACAACTTTATATCATTTAAAATTCCTTTTCTCCTCATCGCTCTGGCTCTTTGTTTGTATCTACTGATTCGATATGCGCTGCTCAATTAAATACAGTACACGCTAAATGGGCTAGAAACAGAACTTGGTGAAAGTAAGGGAGTGAGGTAAAAAATATATTTCATGAGTGATTAGACACGTTTGGTTATTTATTTATAACAACGTACATTTTAAGTTTTGCAGAAAGGCGTTGTTCGGAAAAAAAATCGAAAAGACACATTATTAAAACGGGTGAAACAGAAAGGTTATAAAACACGCAAATTAATATATTCGAATAAGATAACTGCAATTCGCTGATTAGCTAATGTAACATTAGCAATTCAACGTAACTAGCGTAAATGGTTAAATGGGAAACACAGGTTGAATTTGTTGAGCTACACGGAGAAATAATCAAAGACAGTTCATAACAAGCAACACAATAATTATGTCTCGAGTGGCTATGTAAAGACACCTTAATGAAACCACCGAAATCATAACAGGATACATTGTGTTCTCCCATGAGACAGGCTCACATTTCCACACGCATTCAACGTTAGACCTAGCCTCGCTGGGCAGCACCTGAAATGGCCCGACGATGGCTGGGTCGTGTTCCATGCACAGCTCGTGTGCTCGAACCCTCCCCTCCATCACTCCCTCCCCCATTCCCATCCCTTACCTCCACGGTTGCAGGGAAGCAATTGTATTTTTTTTGCACAAGATTTAATGCATTTTTGGGGTTAGCGTGCACTACGCTAAGCAAAAAAAAAATGTTTTTTACGTTTGTAATTTTTATTCTACGTATATTTTTTTTATTATATCACGGGCCTGAAGCTGACCTACGCATGGCGCACCACCATCAGCATTGTATGATTGTTCCACGTTTTCCCCTGTGACGCTCGTACGTAAAGTGAGCCATGCGGCCCAAATAAAATAAGCAACATGGCTTGGTTACAGCTGCCCAGGCCGGGTCAGGTTGTCATGGAAATATGGGCCGAGCCCACTTTTCAAGGCCAGTTTTAAGCTTTTGTGAAAACACGTGATCAGCTAATTTGAGCGACATCGGTAAGGAGGACGCGGAGAGAGGGCAACGGTGGTTGTGCTCGGTTTAGCGGAGATGCAGCAACTCACTCTTCAGCTCCAGGCGCAGAAAGTGCTGCAGTCCCAGGTTCTCCAGAAAGGTTCCAAACGGCGCCACGGTCTTGAAGTAAAAAGAGATGTCAGCGCTCTTCTCGCCACGAAACGTCGGGAACAGCAGGTACGCCGTGCGGTTGGAGAACGACGCGGCGTTCCAAAAATTCTCTGCAGAGGAGAAGAAAAGGTTAGGGTGCGCACACGGGCAAAATCCTAACACACCGACCTCGATGAGGCGGTGGGCGTGGTAGGATGTCTACATTTATCCACAATATTGTAGCCCCTGACCATAACACATTCTGAAAAGCTTCTGCTGTAAATAAATATATTAGTGAGTGCATCACATTTACGGTTACGGAGCAACCCGGATTAGACGAGATAGCTTTGCGAGCCAGAAGGCCCCAATAAAAAAAAAACCCTCATAAATCTCGCAAAGTGAAGTCGAGCAGAATAAACACCGCAATAGGGTTGCAAAATCAAATAACAATTTAGTCTGACAAAATTTATCGACAATGGACTCTGACCAGAGCAGGCAATAACAGACAGCACCTGCCCTAGTTTTCAGATGGATATGGCGATGGCTTATAGACAGGGTTGACACCACTCACCTGATGGTAATGGGTAATGTGTGATTGATTATCATGATGATCTTGATGACAGTTGGTGACGATGGGTGATAATAGTGATTGGTCATGATGGGAAGTATTGATTGTGATGATCGAGGTGATGATGATGATGACGGTAATGATGGTGACACTAAAAGTGAGAGTGATATAATTAACAGTGCTGGTGGTAATAATGTGGACGATTAAAGCACTGGATTCAATGGCAATGTGAAAGGCGCTATATAAATGCTATTATTATTATTATTATCATAACTATTTCAGTAAACATTTGCATGAATACATCAATGCGGCATGCATTCCCTTTCCCATCTGAGACTTACTTGCGTGCGGTCCTACACTGATTGACCGCACACGGGGGGTGAGTTTTTGAGTGGGGACACGGTCACAAGGAAGAAGTGGAGGTGAAGGTGAGAGACCAGTGCAGTGGCCTGAGCCATTAGCAGTCAGAAGAGATGTACCTAGAGACACAAGCGCTACAGCCCATTAGCCTCCGCATTACTTCAGAATGGAGACCTGCTTAATGCAACTCAGTCGCTGGAGTGGTTGCTCTCAGCAGGCCCCACTTACCCAAAGGACGTTAATTGTGATGGATGTTTTTAATTTGCATCATTGTGAAAGCTTTTCTAAATACAAGTGATGAAGGAGAACAAGACAAGGCCCGGAATGCCAAGTGCAGCTATCCCTTGTAAGAGCCAAGATTGTAAATAAATATACCAATCATTTACTATGCTGTATTACATCTTACAAATTACAGCTTTGGATTACATCTCCAAAAATATAATTAATCCTTGCCACACACACACACCCGTGCACGAATATACAGGATAATGTTTACGGAAAGGAACAAATCGTATAAATATGAATCAATCAAAAGGACATTGGGAAAAACTGTTCATGATGGTTGCGCTTCAGAGCTGTTCTTTCGGGATAGCCGTGTCGAGTGATCTCCCTCGCGATGTTTCGCCTCCCACGTTGGAAGCATCATCAGACGTGGGAGGCAAAACGAGGGAGAGCACTCGACACGGCTATCCCGAAAGAACAGCTCTGAAGAGCAACCTATCATGAATCGAGCCGTGAAAGCCGACATCAAAACTGTTCACCTTTTCTGCCGCGAGGTTTACGCGCATTGTTGAAATTACTACTGGAAGAAACGTCGGTGTCATCTGGCGGGCAAGGGAGGCTTACTGTCGCCGTGGCAACGCAGCGGCCCCACGAGATAGCTGGCGGCCGAGCGTGAGCGGTTCGTGTCGCCGATAACGAGCTGCGTCACCGGCAGGTGCTCCTTGTGCGTCAGCCAACCGGAATCCTGCATCCTGCGAGCGTGGCATGGGATACAGGTCACCGGGATGAACTGGCATCCGCATCGGACACTGTTGATGTTCGTGCTGTGCCTCTAATGTGCTTCTTCATGAAAATGCTGCTGCATATTTTACACACCGCGGCGTTTGCTATATTGCATTCCTCCATCACGTCTGCGTCAGAAGCATAATAATGCGTGTTTACACATCGTGGACTCTACGTTACATAATGTGAATTATGTTTAAACTACGATACAGGTTTAAGAACAACAATATGCCCCAAATGTTGGGAGTGGGAGTGTCCAAAATTGCATAACTATTACTATATTACACCCAGGTCAGACGCATAGAAATTGGTGTTTATACACTGTGGGCTCTCTGTTACATAATGCAACTTATGTTTAAACTATTATAGAGATTGAAGAAATTCAATATGTACACATGATGGGGGTGTCCATAAAGGCATCATCCATTGTTAAAAGAATATTACACAGCGGAGTGAATGGAGTGTTTGAAGCTGCTTGCAATATGGTACTTATGTGCTTAAGATAAGGGGTAAACCAAAGAAAAAACTAAAAGCTTAAAGTCAACTTCAAGAAGCACATAACAGATGTTGGCAAACACCTGGGACTCTCGAATCTTGAATGAATGTGTGTTGCCAACACCACGACTGACACGCGGAGGTTTAGAGCGATGAGAATCGATATCATCTTTTCACCACCGTCTGTGTGTGTATGGTTTTATCAACTTAATTCGCGGATGGTTACCTTTATGGACAACATGTATCCTATTGCATTCCTGTATAATATCGTGGAAGGAAAACATTAATTTGTAAATTAGTCTATGGTTGCTCTTCAGAGCTGTTCTTTCGAGATAGTCGTGTCGAGCGCTCTCCCAGCTCTGAAGAGCAACCATCGTGAATCGAGCCGTGAATTAGTCTAGAATTATATTGGTAGTTGTATTGGTTGATTGACTTGATGTCTTTTGCTACTCGCCGGCAGGTTATAGATTTAATGCTATTTCCAATTCCGTTTTTATTGGACAGAGTAAGAAAAAACACAGGCACTCCCAGCCCTTTAATAAACACAATCACGTCTTATAAAGGAGGCAGAATGCCACGACAGAACCGCAAAATTACAATTGCACCCAGGATGCAAACCCCCAAGCCACAGCACACACCCCGCATGCAAACACCCACTTTAAGCGTCATTAAGCTCACGTGTATCCTCAAATATAATACTCTACAGTATTATAAGTCTGAACTGCACATTAAAATAGGCACTTAAGAACATTTCCTCAATGCAAGAAAGAGAAAATTAGAAACAGACTACGTTAGTCCTCTCGTTTGTGTGTTGTGAACTGCAATTGCCAGCCTCTACAAAAACCCATTCTCCTGCCGCCGAAGATATAAAAAAAAGGTGGCTGTGTTATCATGCTCACCACGGAGGGGGCTCATAAAAATAAATTGAAAGCAAGCGCACCCTCCAACAGCCAGACAGCACAAGCATACCATCACCGTACCACCACTGTACCACCAGCACCGTCATCAGCGTACCACCACCACTACCATACCGTCATCACCGTACCACCACCGTACCACCACGCCATCGCTACCACCACCACCACGGTACCACCACCGTGCTCCCACGTTACCATCACCACCGTACCACCATCGCCACCATACCAGCCCCGTGCCGACTCAGACCGAGCGAGCCGGGCCTGTGCGAGACACGCACCACTCGTCGCGGTCAGCGTCGCAGTTGCAGGAGACGTGCTCCTCCGTACAGTTCCGCTCGACGCCGCACGCACACTTCTGCACGCCCGGGCTGGAGCCGCCCCAGTAGTGCTGCCGCTCGTTGTTCCTGCTCACCCACCACGTGAACGGAGGTCCGTCTGCACGCAAACGGACGGACGGGCGGGCGGGCACGACACGCGGTGTCAGCGTGGGTTCATGTTTTCATTTCAGCGGTTGAAGCAGTCGGAGCCACTTCAAGTCGCAGAGAACATCCTGCAGCTTAACCCTATAAAACGTCAGGGACACTGCCGTTAGCGATCTAACGCGAGCTTATCAACGTGTTGACGAAGGCGTTCGACGCTCGTCGTCTGAGAATAACAAGCCCGACGATGCCTACGACGTGGGAGGCGAAACCCCTCGCGGACAGACGAGAATAGCTCGACACGGCTATCCCAAAAGAGCTGTCGAGAGCAACTCTAATCAAATAGCTCGTTACTTTATTAGCATTTCAATCGAGCCGGCATTTAGTGCACCCCAGTTTCCTTCACGAATCCATGGCCCCTCGTGGTAAGGGGGCCCTCCAAGCCTTTGCTCGGTTCACTTAAGCCTCCCTCGTGCCCCTAGCCACCGGCACCCGGTCGGCGCGACGGTGGAGGAAACGATCGACCTCCGTCCGTGCGTCCGTCCCGGCGGCGCTCACTGGGGGAGTTGAGGAGGCGCGATCGCCGGCAGTAGTAGACCACCTCCTGCTGGCAGTGCTCAGCCTGGCCGACGAGCGCGGACAGTTGCTCCGAGCTGGCGTTGTAGAGGAAGCGAGCGACCAAGACGGGGGCCGCGCTCGCCCCGGACACCCGCCGCGCCTCGGTGCCGTCGTGCGCCAGCACCGTCCACACGCGCTCCTCTGCGAGAGCCGAGGCGGCGGCGGCGCCGTTGACGGGCGTCAGAGCCGCACGCGCGCACGCACAGCAACAAACGCTCGCGACACCTACCCGCCACCTGCCCCCGGGTAGGCTTGATCGAGCTGTTGGGGCGTGTTCTGTTAGCGAGCACCTATTAAGGATCGGTACGGCTTACGAGGAAATGGGGTTGGCGCCCACGGCCGGCCGCCTTTCTCTTGCCAGTGCTACTCAGCGAAGGCCCCCAGATTGATGCAGATATTCTCAGTTAATTTAAGCCGTGAGCAGGAATCAAACCGAGGTTGCCGGGTTCGTAATGTTAATCCACTAAACCGCTGCGCCACTATCGCGAAGGCGTTAGTGGCGCAGAGGTTTAGCACTTCCGCAGGGGCTTCGGCGCTCCCCTCCCCGCCTCAAGGCCAAATCAAGGACGAAGGCAAGTTGCGCCGTTTCCTCAAAGACAAAGCGCTTCCCTGCACTCTGGCAATTGGCGGCAAGATGATCAGCTTGTAACAGAACTATAATTATAGCGCTACAGCCCATGAAATGGACGGAGGTATAATAATACCGTGGGAATATTTACTCTAGATTGGAAGTTGTGTTTCAAAAAGAATGTAATGTGAGAATAAATATTAAGGCTGAATTCCAGCCAGGTGACACTGCCGTCAGCGCACTGGAATCACAGCCAGCTCAGCCCATCATTATATTGGTGTCGGTAAAGGAGGTAACACTTTGTGGGAAGTAAACAATGGTTATTCTATTAAGAGACTGCGCCTTAGCATAGAAATGTGGAATTTCCACCACCTGAAATTTTACATTCTTGTGGCACGAAGCACTCAATGGGCTAATTCGACCGATATCTCTACGAAGGGTCGCAGACTAAAAACTGTACTGCACTGTCAACGTAATTTTGCACATGGTCTGTTGAGAACTGAAATACCAAATTAAATTCAAATGCTATAAACGTTACATAAAAGGTGACACTTGCCCTAAACATATATGCATGGGTGTCCATAACCGTGCAATCTCAAGGACACATACATCTGGAAAAATATAAATTAGGCACATCAATTCGTTTTTTAATATATATAAAGTATTAAACATTAGCTGATAACGCATACAATGTGTGATCATGCTTGTCTGGCCACAGGATGTGCTTATTTATCAGTCTCAATTCATCCGGGATCGCTTTTCTCCTCTTTTCTCAATCTCCAAGAATAAATGTCCACGCATTGTCTCGTAATTTATGGTGATTTTGTGCTAAACGCTTTTCTATTAGGGCTGCCAGTGTCCTGCGGCTAAGCGAATCCGGGCACCTATTTTAATTAATCTCCACGTTGCAGTTGAATGGATCCACCCAAACGCAAAGATTTTCAATAAATATAAAGAAACACAGATGGGCTCACCTCAACGTGACCCCAAGAGTGTATTTAAAACTACGGAATAAATTCCAGGCATAAAATCCCTCCAGTGTCACTTAAAAAAAAAATAGCTGATTTAAATATATTCTATAAATGTGCACAATGCCAGCTACTTGCTCTTTGGCATCAATCCGAACGGCAATCAGCAAGAGAGTTGCATTTCACGTATCTGGTTTTTGCCCACATCGAAGTTCCGCACCTCAGCGGCTGGATGCTACAATGTAAAGCAGCTAAAACCCAAAACATCCCTTTTCTACATGTGCACTTCATAAATATGCATCAGGTCGAGCCTCATCCATCCAAGTCCTACGCCGAATCCCGTGGAGTTGTTGTCTTTCAATTCAGCATGAAGCGCGCTAAGTACGTAAGCGCAACGTGGTTCGTCTCAACCAAAGGCGCAGCTCTGGGAATTTTAGTCAGAGAATTGAACTCTTTTTGTTGTTTCATCTCATTGAGAGTGTGAGCCACAGAAGCCAGATGCAGCCAACTTCGCAATTGACCCCGTGGCAGGCAATCGCTAGCGCTTCCCGGCAGCTTCGTCTTAACCAACGCTCATTTAAAAAAAAGACAGGTGCAGCACTGAAATTGCTTACTCGTGCCTCCTGCTGGTGGAAGGACCTTCATAGGGGGTATTTTGGCCTACTCTTTCCCGCTGGCCATCCACATTGGAAAAAGTGGGAGTATCTGCACTTTTAGTCACAACACGCAGCAGGCTGATCCACTAACGGATGGTGAACCCATTTTATACTTCTGAGGAAATATAGAAACTTGGACAATGATTCAACTGCCATGCCGGGAGGTTGAACCACACCGGTGACGACTGGAATGCAAGTCCAGTGAGCTAACCATGACACCACAGCCATTACATATTATGGAAAATGTGTGTCTATATGCGCATACAGACGATTATAAGTGAGCATATATCACATAGGAAAATGCACACTGACAAGGTGATAATGATGTGTCGCACTTACCAAAACTTTTACGTCTGTTCGAACATTAGCCTTCACACATGCTTCTATATTTTTGCAAAGTTGATAGACTTTGCACCGTGACACGTGCGGTTTTGTCATGCTGCTCCCAGTGGGGATTGTGCATCATTGGTGCTGGGCAATTAAAACATGAAACACTCTACAGAAAGCACAGCTTGCGGCGTAAGGCACAACTTCGAGTGAAACTTACTGGACATAGCATTTGTAGTGGTTCAAACACACCAGATAAACATAATTTACCACTGTAATCCATTACGTGTTAGATAATTGTACCAAATTACAGTGAGTGAAATGTTCCTTTAATATTCTGCACAAGATAGGGATAATGGTATTTCATTCAACTGTATTTTCTGGAATCTGATTGATGGCATGTAGATAAATTATATCAGTCAATATTTTATATATCTAAAATAATCCGAAAAATATTCTCCACAACCTTAGAAGATGTCTGCAAAAGATGTTGCTTGGAAAATTTAAATTCTAGAACTCATATATGCTGATTATGTCATCATTATGAAATATTTCGGTACAAGGCTGTAAAGTTGTGCCCGGGAAAACTTATGAGTGAAAAAAAATGTAACGTACAATAAATTCACCAAACAAACGAAGATATTTGTTGGAGGGACACGTTTGGGAAATACATCAGAGTATGTGCCCATGAAGAATATTGATGGTAGGCTGGGAGCAAATTGATGAAATAGAGGCATGCAGGAGCAAGTTGTAGTGCTTTGTAAGTCTGCCCTTGCTGATATATATATAATATGTATGTATGTATGTCTGCACTTAGAGTCCTGTCTTCGCAGTCGTCATAAGTGCAAATTTTGCCTGCACAACACCAAGGCTTTTATGTCTTATTTCAAGTTTACTTCCCACTCAAGCATTACTCTTCTGAAACTTCAGAGAGCCAAGTAAAAAAATCCAGGTCAAAGCAGTTAAGTCAGCAGAAAACGACACCAACAGGAGACGTCAGAAGAACATGTTACGCGCTCGGAACAAGTTGGCCAATATTTTGCTAACGAAAAACAACATACTGGCGGGTCGAAATAACACCGTTTTCAATCAGTGTACATTACCTGCAATGACATGAATGTGAAACATGGACAGTGACAATGCATGTAATGATGTAAGTTTTCACAGAGTAATTGCATGCCGGTTGCTTTTTGAAGCTGTTCTTTTGGGATGGCCGTGTCGAGCTCTCCCTCTCTCTCCTTCGCGACATGTCGCCTCCTGCGTTGGTGGCATATTCAAGTGTCACTCGGAACTCAGGACGTGTGAACATGCCTTCAACTTGGGAGGTGAAATGTAGCGAAGGAGAGGGAGCGCTCAACAAGGCGATCCCAAAAGAACAGCTATGATCAAGGTAGAGGCGTTCACGTCGCGATCCCTGTCAGGTA